>CM060669.1:35280780-35355780 GCA_030686955.1 Odontamblyopus rebecca
GTTCAGGGACTGATACGAACAATAACCAGGACTAAACCAGGACTAAAGCAGGACTAAACCAGGACTACACCAGGACTAAACCAGGACTACACCAGGACTAAAGCAGGATTAAAGCAAGACTAAAGCAAGACTAAAGCAGGACTAAACCAGGACTAAACCAGGACTAAACCAGGGCTAAAGCAGGACTAAAGCAGGACTAAACCAGGTCTAAATCAGGACTAAACCAGGACTAAAGCAGGACTACACCAGGACTAAACCAGGACTAAACCAGGACTAAACCAGGACTAAACCAGGACTAAACCAGGACTAAACCAGGACTAAACCAGGACTAAACCAGGACTAAAGCAGGACTAAACCAGGACTAAAGCAGGACTAAACCAGGACTAAAGCAGGACTACACCAGGACTAAACCAGGACTAAACCAAGACTAAACCAGGACTAAACCAGGACTAAAGCAGGACTAAAGCAGGACTAAACCAGGACTAAACCAGGACTAAAGCAGGACTAAAGCAGGACTAAAGCAGGACTACACCAGGACTAAACCAGGACTAAACCAGCACTAAACCAGGACTAAACCAGGACTAAACCAGGACTAAACCAGGACTAAACCAGGACTAAAGCAGGACTAAACCAGGACTAAAGCAGGACTAAACCAGGACTAAAGCAGGACTAAAGCAGGACTACACCAGGACTAAACCAGGACTAAAGCAGAACTAAACCAGGGCTTAAGTAGGACTAAACCAGGACTAAACCAGAACTAAACCAGGACTAAACCAGGACTAAACCGGGAATAAACCAGGACTTAAGTAGGACTAAAGTAGGACTAAAGCAGGACTACACCAGGACTACACCAGGACTAAAGCAGAACTAAACCAGGACTAAACCAGGACTAAACCAGGACCAAAGTAGGACTAAATTAGGACTAAACCAGACCTAAACCAGACCTAAACCAGGACTAAAGCAGGACTAAAGCAGGACTAAACCAGGACTAAACCAGGACTAAACCAGCACTAAACCAGGACTAAACCAGGACTAAACCAGGACTAAAGCAGGTCTAAACCAGGACTAAACCAGGACTAAAGCAGGACTAAAGCAGGACTACACCAGGACTACACCAGGACTAAAGCAGGTCTAAACCAGGACTAAAGCAGGACTAAAGCAGGACTACACCAGGACTACACCAGGACTAAAGCAGGTCTAAACCAGGACTAAAGCAGGACTAAAGCAGGACTAAAGCAGGACTACACCAGGACTACACCAGGACTAAAGCAGGTCTAAACCAGGACTAAAGCAGGACTAAAGCAGGGCTAAACCAGGACTAAACCAGCACTAAACCAGGACTACACCAGGACTAAAGCAGGACTAAAGCAGGACTAAAGCAGGTCTAAAGCAGGACTAAACCAGGACTAAACCAGGACTAAACCAGGTCTAAATCAGGACTAAACCAGGACTGTTTGGAATTCCACATGTCCTTCCCTCCCTCCTTCCCTCCTTCCCTCTCGGGCCCCTCACAGGAGCCGCTGTGTTCAGGATCGCGGCCCCGGGGCCCACAGAGCCTTATGTCCTGTCGTCTCCAAACATGTGACGGGTCACCGGGGTCGCTCACGGGTCAAACACATTTTACTCTCACTTACTCTGAATCAAGGATCTGCCGTGTCGTGTTTTGTAGAAACTGGAGAAGTATCGAGAATTACAACATTTCTTCCCCCATGACGAGTTCTTTGACCAATTTGACATTTCTAAAAGACGCTATCCCCCATTTTTAGTGTAAAATAGTCATACAAGTTTTGGATATTAGTGTTGAAAAAGGAAACAATGGTAAAAGTAAATGATATGGAGCGGACTCTTTAAAAGCAGAGGTTTGTGAGGGCATTTTTAAAGAGCGCGTTCTGCACTGGCCCGACGCCTTCAGATAGAAATAGAAACAGATTTGAGATGTTTTCTGATTACGCTGGAGTTTTCACACCTGGTTTAGTCTCTGCTGCTCTGGAGTTTCATCTGTTTGTAAATGAGGGTGCAGAGGAGGAGGTGTGAGGGTGCAGAGGAGGAGGTGTGAGGGTGCAGAGGAGGAGGTGTGAGGGTGCAGAGGAGGAGGTGTGAGGGTGCAGAGGAGGTGTGAGGGTGCAGAGGAGGAGGTGTGAGGGTGCAGAGGAGGAGGTGTGAGGGTGCAGAGGAGGAGGTGTGAGGGTGCAGAGGCACAGAGGAGGTGTGAGGGTGCAGAGGCACAGGGGAGGTGTGAGGGTGCAGAGGAGGAGGTGTGAGGGTGCAGAGGAGGAGGTGTGAGGGTGCAGAGGAGGAGGTGTGAGGGTGCAGAGGCGGAGGTGTGAGGGTGCAGAGGAGGTGGTGTGAGGGTGCAGAGGAGGTGGTGTGAGGGTGCAGAGGAGGAGGTGTGAGGGTGCAGAGGAGGAGGTGGGTGGGTGCAGAGGTGGTGTGAGGGTGCAGAGGAGGTGTGAGGGCGCAGAGGAGGTGTGAGGGTGCAGAGGAGGAGGTGTGAGGGTGCAGAGGAGGAGGTGGGAGAGTGCAGAGGAGGTGTGAGGGTGCAGAGGAGGAGATGGGAGGGTGCAGAGGAGGAGGTGTGAGGGTGCAGAGGCGCAGAGGAGGTGTGAGGGTGCAGAGGAGGAGGTGTGAGGGTGCAGAGGAGGAGGTGTGAGGGTGCAGAGGAGGAGGTGTGAGGGTGCAGAGGAGGAGGTCTGAGGGTGCAGAGGAGGAGGTGTGAGGGTGCAGAGGAGGAGGTCTGAGGGTGCAGAGGAGGAGGTGTGAGGGTGCAGAGGAGGGGGTGTTACCTGTGGTCTGGATGTGGAGGATCCTCTGGTGGAGTCCGTCACACTGCTCCATCACTGCTCTACACGACTGCACCATCTGAGAGAAGATCAGACACAGAGAGGTCACACAGAGAGGAGGTCCTGAAGAGAGGAGGTCCTGAAGAGAGGAGGTCCTACAGAGAGGAGGTCCTGAAGAGAGGAGGTCCTACAGAGAGGAGGTCCTGAAGAGAGGAGGTCCTGAAGAGAGGAGGTCCTACAGAGAGGAGGTCCTGAAGAGAGGAGGTCCTACAGAGAGGAGGTCCTGAAGAGAGGAGGTTCTACAGAGAGGAGGTCCATCAGAGAGGAGGTTCTTCAGAGAGGAGGTCCAACAGAGAGGAGGTTCTACAGAGAGGAGGTCCTGAAGAGAGGAGGTCCTGAAGAGAGGAGGTCCTACAGAGAGGAGGTCCAACAGAGAGGAGGTCCTGAAGAGAGGAGGTCCTGAAGAGAGGAGGTCCAACAGAGAGGAGGTCTTGAAGAGAGGAGGTCCTGAAGAGAGGAGGTCCTACAGAGAGGAGGTCCTGAAGAGAGGAGGTTCTACAGAGAGGAGGTTCTACAGAGAGGAGGTCCTGAAGAGAGGAGGTCCTGAAGAGAGGAGGTCCTGAAGAGAGGAGGTCCTACAGAGAGGAGGTCCTACAGAGAGGAGGTCCTGAAGAGAGGAGGTCCTGAAGAGAGGAGGTCCTGAAGAGAGGAGGTTCTACAGAGAGGAGGTTCTACAGAGAGGAGGTCCTGAAGAGAGGAGGTCCTACAGAGAGGAGGTCCTGAAGAGAGGAGGTCCTGAAGAGAGGAGGTCCTGAAGAGAGGAGGTCCTACAGAGAGGAGGTCCTGAAGAGAGGAGGTCCTGAAGAGAGGAGGTTCTACAGAGAGGAGGTCCTACAGAGAGGAGGTCCTACAGAGAGGAGGTCCTACAGAGAGGAGGTCCTACAGAGAGGAGGTCCTGAAGAGAGAAGGTCCTGAAGAGAGGAGGTCCTACAGAGAGGAGGTTCTACAGAGAGGAGGTCCAACAGAGAGGAGGTTCTACAGAGAGGAGGTCCTGAAGAGAGGAGGTCCTGAAGAGAGGAGGTCCTGAAGAGAGGAGGTCCTACAGAGAGGAGGTCCTGAAGAGAGGAGGTCCTGAAGAGAGGAGGTTCTACAGAGAGGAGGTTCTACAGAGAGGAGGTCCTGAAGAGAGGAGGTCCTGAAGAGAGGAGGTCCTACAGAGAGGAGGTCCTGAAGAGAGGAGGTTCTACAGAGAGGAGGTCCTGAAGAGAGGAGGTCCTGAAGAGAGGAGGTTCTACAAAGAGGAGGTCCTGAAGAGAGGAGGTTCTACAGAGAGGACGTCCTGAAGAGAGGAGGTCCTGAAGAGAGGAGGTCCTGAAGAGAGGAGGTCCTGAAGAGAGGAGGTTCTACAGAGAGGAGGTCCAACAGAGAGGAGGTCCTGAAGAGAGGAGGTCCTGAAGAGAGGAGGTCCTACAGAGAGGAGGTCCTGAAGAGAGGAGGTCCTGAAGAGAGGAGGTCCTGAAGAGAGGAGGTCCTACAGAGAGGAGGTCCTGAAGAGAGGAGGTCCTGAAGAGAGGAGGTCCTGAAGAGAGGAGGTCCTACAGAGAGGAGGTCCTGAAGAGAGGAGGTCCTACAGAGAGGAGGTCCTGAAGAGAGGAGGTCCTGAAGAGAGGAGGTTCAAAAGACTCGATTGTCGAATCCAAGCAGCAACAAGTGAGGATCGACTACTGACTGTGAAGAAGAGAAACTGAAAGTTGTTTCGGAAATGTATTTTTTTTCAAAAAATATAATTCACTCATAAATAAACGGGATCAGAAACGACATCGACACTCGAGTCTTTTGGGCTTTGGCCTGTGCAGTGGGAAATCAGCAGAGGGAAGTGTGAGGTGCTTATAAAGTTGTTTTCTAACGTTTCCAGACACTAATGAGTGAACCAGGCAGAGCGTTTGGTTTGTTAGACTCGTGGCTGTTGTCAGATGGGTTAAAGTGGTGTTAAGCTTCTTCAGTCTGAAGCAAATTGGTGTTTTACGTGGAAGTTCAGAACTTGCCCCCATCACTGCACTAGTTTGTTGCCTTGACAGACTCACTGCCACAGTGAGATCTCCACCGAGGAAACACTGATCTGTGCCGTTTTTTTGGCTCCTGACAGAATTCCACCACCTCTAGAAACGGACTTTAGCTTCAAATGTGCCGGAGTTCAACTTTAACTGCACATTGGAGTTTTTGGTGAAATCACAATTTTGATCTCCCTGTGTAATTTTGTTACATGTTGGAACTGACTGAATTGTTTTCAGATTTATTATCTACTTTCTCATTCTGAGATGCTTCATTCTAGTCCAGAAGCCGTTTACTTGAAGAGTAAAGTGATCTTGATGCACGGACAGATCATTTCACAAATTTTAAGTCATTTTCTGATAGATTTAAGTGTTCATATCTTAAATTCTGGCCGAGTTTTGTTGCAGTGGGACAGAGGATTCAGATCCCCGTCAGAAACGCCCTAACTGACCATTAGAAACACTCAGAGGCGGTGCAGTGGTGGTGTCTCCTTACACCACTCTGGTCAGAGTTGTACTGCACAGATACTGTGTGTGCTGGAGGATCTCGCCGAACAGGAGGGAACAGGAGGGAAGAGGAGGGAAGAGGAGGGAAGAGGAGGGAAGAGGAGGGAACAGGAGGGAACAGGAGGGAACAGGAGGGAACAGGAGGGAAGAGGAGGGAAGAGGAGGGAAGAGGAGGGAAGAGGAGGGAACAGGAGGGAACAGGAGGGAACAGGAGGGAAGAGGAGGGAAGAGGAGGGAAGAGGAGGGAAGAGGAGGATCGTCCAAAACTGAAAGTGAAACTGGACCCAGACGGGAGCTGATCCAACTGAACCGGAGTTATTCTGGTCCACGGGGTTCAGCTCAGACTCAACGAAGCAAAAGGACAGAGTCTGAAACCGGGTCTTAGTAAGACTGTAACGATATCCAAGCCTAACGATACGATATCCAAGCCTCACGATACGATATCCAAGCCTCACGATACGATATCCAAGCCTCACGATACGATATCCAAGCCTCACGATACGATATCCAAGCCTCACGATACGATATCCAAGCCTCACGATACGATATCCAAGCCTCACGATACGATATCCGAGCCTCACGATACGATATCCGAGCCGCTCGAAACGATATCCGAGCCTCGCGATACGATATCCAAGTGTCACGATATGATATCCGAGCCTCACGATACGATATCCGAGCCTCACGATACGATATCCAAGCCTCACGATACGATATCCAAGCCTCACGATACGATATCCAAGTGTCACGATACGATATCCGAGCCTCACGATACGATATCCAAGCCTCACAATACGATATCCAAGCCTCACGATACGATATCCAAGCCTCACGATACGATATCCAAGCCTCACGATACGATATCCAAGTGTCACGATACGATATCCAAGCCTCACGATACGATATCCAAGCCTCACGATACGATATCCAAGCCTCACGATACGATATCCAAGTGTCACGATACGATATCCAAGCGTCACGATACGATATCCAAACGTCGCGATACGATATCCAAGTGTCACGATACAATATCGGAGTGTCACGATACGATATCCAAGCCTCACGATGCGATATCCAAGTGTCACGATACGATATCCAAGTGTCGCGATATCGAGGTGTCACGATCACGATATCCAAGTGTCACGATACAATATCCAAGTGTCTCGATATCGAAGTGTCACGATACAATATCCAAGTGTCTCGATATCCAAGTGTCACGATGCGATATCCAAGTGTCACGATACAATATCCAAGTGTCGCGATACGATATCAAAGTGTCACGATACGATATCAAAATGTCACAATACGATATTGAAGTGTCGCGCGATATTGAAGTGTCACGATACGATATCCAAGTGTCACGATACAATATCGGAGTGTCACGATACGATATCCAAGCCTCACGATGCGATATCCAAGTGTCACGATACGATATCCAAGCCTCACGATACGATATCCAAGCCTCACGATACGATATCCAAACATTGTGATACGATATCCAAATGTCACAATACGACATCGTCATGAATTCGTGTATCATTCGTTCATTCGTTTTTCAATATAAAACCAAAAATCAGAAAATGAAAAAAATTGCTCAAGGATCAAAATTGGACAAAACGGGAAACGGCCGTTATCCATTTTTCCCATTTTTCATTTAAACACAAAATCAAAAACTGATTTGTTCTTCATTCTTTCTTTCTTTAATTTTTTCTTCCCTTCTTTTTTCCTTTGTTCCTTCTTTCCTTCATTTATTCTTCGTTCTTTTTTTACTTTCTTACTTTCGTTCTTTCCTTCGTTCTTCGGTCTTTCTTTTGTTCTTTTTCGTTCATTTGTTCTTTGTTTTTAGTTCCTTTCGTTCTCTCTTTCTTTCTTTAGTTTTTTTTCTTTCATTCTTTTTTCGTTCATTCGTTTATTTGTTCTTTCTTCCTTTCGTTCATGTTCCATCTCACTGGACCAGATTTATCACAATATAAAACTGTGAATCTGCGACTTTTTCCTCTAAAAATGCTTCACAGACTTAATCCACAGAATGAAGATGTAAAAGTGCTTAGAACAGTTATTTCTTCCTGTCGTCTGCACTGAAACGGAGCAAAGGATCATGGTCTATGTAGTTCCCTCTGTTTTTTAGCTATTTCTGCATCAGAACTGTTCATTTGAGCAAAGAGACTTGGGATTCGATATATTGTAAAGAATAAATCCACATACAAATAACTCAGGACATACGAACGGACAGAAAAAAGAGAATTTAAAGGGGAAAGGGCGACACTCCCATGATGCACCTGCACTCGCTTTAAATAAAGGAGCCGCAGACCAGGAAATGAAACAGAAATAAACATTACTTCAGTAAACGGATGATGAACGTTCCTCTCCTTTTTTCTCTCTCCTCTTTTTCTCTCTCTCCTCTTTTTCTCTCTCCCCTCCTTTTTTCTCTCTCCCCTCCTTTTTTCTCTCTCCATCTCCTTTCTCTCTCTTTTCTCTCTCTCCTCCTTCTATCTCCTTTTCTCTCTCCCCTCATTTTCTCTTTTCCCTTCTTTTCTCTCTCCTCCTATCTCCTTTTCTCTCTCCCCTTATTTTCTCTCTCCCTCCTTCTCTATCTCCTCCTCCTCTCTCCTCCTTTTCTCTCTCTCCTCCTTTTCTCTCTCCTTCTATCTCTCCTTTTTGCTCTCTCTCCTCTTTTTCTCTCTCCTCCTTTCTCTCTTCTCCCTTTCTCTCTCTCTCCTCCTTTTCTCTTTCTCCTTTTCTCTCTCCCCCTCCTTCTCTCTCCTCCTTTTCTCTCTCTCTCTCATCCTTTGTTCTCTTTCCTCCTTTTCTCTTTCTCCTCCTTTTCTCTCTCCCTCCTATCTCTTTTTCTCTCTCCTCCTTTCTCTCTTCTCCCTTTCTCTCTCTCTCCTCCTTTTCTCTTTCTCCTTTTCTCTCTCCCCTCCTTCTCTCTCCTCTTTTTCTCTCTCTCTCTCATCCTTTGTTCTCTCTCCTCCTTTTCTCTTTCTCCTCCTTTTCTCTCTCCCTCATATCTCCTTTTCTCTCTCTCCTCCTTTTTACTCTCTCCTCCTTCTATCTCTCCTTTTCCCTCTCTCCTCCTTTCTCTCTCCCCCTTTCTGTCTCTCTCCCCTTCCTCCTTTTCTCTCTCTCCTCCTTTCTCTCTCCTCCTTTTTTCTCTCTCTCTTCTTTTTCTCTCTCCTCTATCTCTCCTTTTTGCTCTCTCTCCTCCTTTTTTCTCTCTTCGTCTCCATCTCTTTCTACTCCTTTTCTCTCCTCCTTTTCGCTCTCTCTCCTTCTAGCTCTCCTCATTTTCTCTCTCCTCCTTTTCTCACTCTCTCCTCCTTTTCTCTCTCCTTTTCTCTATCTCTCCTCCTTTTCTCTCGCCCCTTCTCCTTCTATCTCTCTCCTCATTCTCTCTCTTCTCTCCTCCTGTTCCCCTTCCTCCCCCATCCCCCCTTTCTCCTCTCCCTTTATCCCTCCTCCTTTCTCTTTTTCTCTTTCCTCCTTCTTTCCCCTCCTCCTCTCGTCTGATGAATCGCTCCAGTGGGCACCAGCACAGCTCCGTCCTGAAGGTGACGCGTCCATGTTGTGTTTCTCCTTCTCTTCTTCCTCTTCTTCTTCCTTCTTCTTCCTCCTCTTCCTCCTCCTCTTCTTCTTCCTCCTCCTCTTCTCCGAGATGGAGGCGAACGCTTTCCTCCTCCCTGCGTCTGTGAAGGACGTTCGAGGCTTTTTCTTTTTAGTTCTTTCTTTCATTTATTTGTTCTTTCATCCACTTGTTCTTTCTGACTTTCGTTCGTTCTTTCTTTCTGTTCTTTTTCATTCTTTCTCTTGTTTATTCGTTCTTTCATTAATTTGTTCTTTCTTTATCGTTTTCTTACTTTCATTAATTCCTTCTGTCCTTTTTTGTTCTTTTGTTTGTTCATTCTTTCTTTTGTTCTTTTTCATTATTTCTTTCGTTCTTTCTTTCATTTTTTCCTTCATTCTTTCTTTCGTTTCGTTTCCAAGTTTCCTTTATTTCGTTCTTTCTTACCTTTGTTCGTTCGTTCTTTTGTTCAGTTGTTCTTTCTTTTTCGTTCTCTGACATTCGTTCTTTATTTTATGTTCTTTCTTCTTTGTTCTTTCTTTCTTTGGTTTTTTCTCATAAATATCATGTCATAAATATATCGGCAGTTCCAACTCCCATTTTATCGGTATCATATCGGCCGCAACTAAATCCAGATCGGTTGGGCTCAAGTTATGAATAGGGTTTTGTGACGCACAAAACAGCAAAAAAACAAAAAACACACCAGGATCATGTGTCACGTGTTCATATGGACATTTCAGACCAAAATGACGAAGCCGCAGCAGCAGGTCCAGTTTTCAGCTGGTGTGATGCGCCTCCACTGGGGGGCGCCAAAGAGCCACTGGGGAGGTGAAAAAAAAAAGGTGAATCTGAGGCCCTGTTTACACATACACGGATATTTTTAAAGATGGAGAAATTTCCCTTCGTTTGTGCTCATCGTTCACAGGCAAACAGAGAATTCGCCTCTGAAAACGAATCTTTCTAAAAACTCCGGCTAAATTGGAGATTTTGGAAAACTCCGGTTTGGCGTTTGCGTAAAGTGACATCAACGGCGTTTTAGGCAGTTGACGCCAAAGTCCGACCAGTGTTCAGGTTTTTCTGTGGTGATGATCAGAAGCGTCAGAGCAGCAGTCGAGTCACTTCTGCTGCAAACACTCGTCCTGTGTTTGCATTTGCACAGCTGATGTTTCAGATCCATGAAGAGACCTCAGTGATTTTCCCTCTTCTCCTGATGTCCCGAAGACCCAGTCGCCGTCACCGCCAACCTCACCGTTTTGGGTCCGACCTGGGTGGACTCTGTCTGGTGGGAGAATTCTGGAAATGAAGTGGTTTTCCCGGAGGAGCGGTGTGAAAACTTAAGGATGTGGCGTCATCACTGCTGTTACTCGCCGACTCTCCGCGTCATCGCTCAACGGTGTATTTATGCGGCTTCATGTAAACAGAAACTTTGATGTGATCCTATTTTTTTTTTTTTTAAAGGAGTGCTCTTTCTGATACCGATCCGATACCTTTTTATAGCTCCGGTAGCGCTGTCTTTGTAATGTGTCATGAAGGAAGTTTGTACTTTAGCTCCAAAAAGTCCATTCACCGACGAAAGCCTCTGTTTTCCAGGACAGACAGTGGTCGATCGTCTAAAGCGATGAATTCGACGATCCTCTGGGTTATTTTCTTGGACTTGTCGCCGTTTCGAGGCTTTTCTCTTTGAAACGCCTCCTCCAGTGTTTGCTGCTGTGGATTTGTCGTCTTACGTTTGTAAATCTCAAACTCGTCCGGATGATTCTTTTGTAAGTGAATCAAACAGTGTTAAAGTGGCTCTGCCGGTTCCTCCAGGAGAAACTGTTTGTTTGCAGCGTTTGCGTCGCTGTTTGACTCTCGTTTTGTTGGAGTGAAAAGTCCCACACAGCGACATGGCGGAGTTTTGATTTACAGCTGCCATAAAGCACCTCGATGCCAGAAAAAACATGTGAAACTGGACCAATACTGTCCGATACTCATAAAAGAGCCGGATCGGGAGCCGATACCGATTCTGAATATCCCAAATTAGAACACGTCTTTAGGGTGCACTGCGTAACTTAAACTTATATAAAGATGCATTTATTCAATTAAAGGTGTTTTTACTGCTCAAAAATTCGCTTAAAACGTGCTTTCTGACTGTGAGCGGGGTCGCCTCTTCACAGATCTCACCTGTAAACTCAACTCAAAAAACATGCACTGTAGGTGTGAAAGTTGTGTGAGTGAGTGTTGGTGTTGGTCGGAGGGACCGTTGGCTTGGCAGCCTGCCCCAGGGCAAATGTGGCTACAGTAGTTTACCACACTTTGGGGACATGTGTCTGTGTAAAGCACTATATAAATAAACCTTACCTTACCTAAACTGATTTGGTGGTGTCTCCTGTTTCTATGGAGACTGTGAGGTTTAATGCCATACTTTGGAATACTGGAGGGAAAGCATTAACTGTGTAACATGTGCACATTTGGTGTAACTGTGAGCAAGTCTCGACTCACCAGCTCGTAGGTGGTGACGAGCCGGCGCAGGATCTCCGGCAGGGGCCCCACAGGCTCCAGGACGGGGTACTGGTCCCTGAGGTCGAACAGCAGCTGAGGGGCCCCGTCTGGCCCCCACACGCTGGAGCTCAGGGCCAACACACACTGCATGAGGCTCGCCACCGCAGACACACCACAGAGCTCACGGAACAGGCCGATGGAGTTCTGCCACACACAGAGAAGGGCCCCGTCACAGGGTGTTATGTTAAAGGGTCCACATCACGCTGTTCAGGTAATAATAATAATTATTATTAATTTTATTTATAACACACTTTACATTTGGGAACAAATCTCAAAGTGCAATACAGACAATTTTAAAAGCACATAAAATAACACAAAAAAGTAGCAGTCTCATGAATGTGCTTTTTGAAACAGAAAAGTCTTGAGATGTTTTTTAAAACAGTCTGTGGGGCCCTCAGGTTCTCGGGCAGGACATTCCAGAGCCGCAGAGCAGCTGCAGAAAAAGCTCTGTCCCCCATTGTGTGGAGTTTGGTACTAGGTGGGCACAGGCGGAGGGATCGTGTGGTGGACTGAGGTGTGAGGAGTTCCTGTAGATATTGTGGGCATTGCCATGGAGGCACTGATAAGTGAGTAAACAGATTTTATATTAGATGCGGTGACGGATCGGAAGCCAGTGAAGTGTTCGGAGGACGGGTGTAATATGGTCAAACTTGTGCGCCCTCATCAGGACCCTGGCAGCTCTATTTTGGATGTTTTGAAGCTTTTGGAGGCGTCTGCCAGGGATCCCGATGAGAAGTGCATTGCAGTAGTCAAGCCTGGAGGAGGTAAAGGTGTGGACCAACCTCTCAGCATCACAGAGGGAAAGGGAAGGGCGGAGTTTGGCTGTATTCTAGAGATGGAGGAATGCGATTTTGCAGAGGTGATGGACATGTGTGTCAAATGTAAGGTGGGAATCAAACTTGATCCCAAGGTTGATAACGGAGGATGAGGGAGATGTTGTGGCCAGAGGAGATACACTGAATAGGTGAAGAGCGGAGCTGTTGTGGGGCACCAATTTGAAGGGCTTCAGTTTTGTTGCTGTTAAGTTGGAGGAAGTTCGCCGACATCCACGGCTTTATCTCCTCCTGGCAGGAGATGAGAGCTGATGGAGGTGTGGGGCAGGTTGGGTCCAATCTCACATAGAGATGAGTGTCATTAGCAGTGGAAGGACACTGCGTTCTTGCTGATGACGTGACCCAGGGGAAGCACGTAGATGTTAAAGAGGGTGGGTCCAAGGACTGACCCTTGTGGGACCCCACAGGTACATTTCTCAGTTCGTCTTTATTCCGGACTCATGGTCCATTTTTAACACAGTTAAGGACGGTGACAATAGAAAACACAATACAGGCAGGCACATTCTGCATTATGACATTTCGTATTTTGCGTTTGAACGTAACTATCTGTCTGAGGTTTGGCCAACGGTTTCCTTCGCTTTCCTCTCAAGAATTATTTAATGCACCTTCTTCTTTAATATCGTCCATGACCTCTAGCTCTGGCTCAGCACCAGCATCATCCAGCTCGATCCAAGACCGACTGAGGCGTCTGCAGTGAGTGTACATTCTGTAGTGAAAATGGCGGTTCGGCACAATAACAGTACTAGTGATGGGTCGGTCGAGAACGAAACGGCTCTTTGAAGTGAAGGACGGGAGCCGGCTTCTTATTGGGAGCCGTGTTTTTTCTTTCTCTCACTCTCACTTTTTCTCTTGGTCGTATGTGTTTGTGCTGAGCAGAGGGGGGAGGGGCGGGCGGGACTCCGACTGAAGCTGAGACAGAATCTGACCACATCAGCATCAGCGCACTGTTTTTATCAGCGCTTATACTGTATGCAAATGAGCTGTATACAAATGAGCCGTGCAGTTTGAAGTTTGGTTTGTGTAAAACGTAAACAAATGTGCCAAAGCTGCATTAAACACATTATAATTATAAATCTATAATGAGCAGAGCAGTGGAAATGTAGAGTCATTTTTTACATTTTATGTGTGAATAAATAAAAGCCTATTTATATAATAAACATACACAACAGTTCAAAAGTTTGGGGTCACCCAGACAATTTTGTGTTTTCCATGAAAAGTCACACTTTTATTTACCACCATGAGTCGCAAAATTAATAAACTATAGTCAAGACATTGACAAGGGTAGAAATAATGATTTGTATTTGAAATAATAATTTTTTCCTTTAGAATTTGCTTTCGTCATTTGCAGCAGTTACAGCACTGCAGACCTTTGGCCTCGAGCTGTTCATTTGTTGAAGGATCTGGAGAAATTTCACCCCACACTTCTAGAAGCTTCTCCCACAAGTTGGATTGGCTGGATGGGCACTTCTTACGTACCAGACGGTCAAACTGCTCCACAGCAGCTCAGTGGGTCTGTCCATAACACTTCTGTCCACTCTTCCTCTGTCCAGTATCTGTTTCTTTTGCCCATATTAATCTTTTTCTTTTATTGGCCAGTCTCAGATGTGGCTTTTCCTTTGCCACT
The DNA here is from genome assembly GCA_030686955.1 of Odontamblyopus rebecca. Classification (NCBI taxonomy): domain Eukaryota; kingdom Metazoa; phylum Chordata; class Actinopteri; order Gobiiformes; family Gobiidae; genus Odontamblyopus; species Odontamblyopus rebecca. Next base: position 35,294,679 of record CM060669.1, read on the forward strand.
TTGCCCTGAAGCTGCATCCCAGAGTCGCCTCTTCACTGTAGATGTTCACACTGGTGTTTTTCGGGTACTATTTAATGAAGCTGCCAGTTGAGGACCTGTGAGGCGTCTGTTTCCTAAACTAGAGTCTCTAATGTTTGTATCTTCTTGCTCAGTTGTGCAGTGGGGCCTCCCACTTCTCTTTCTACTCTGGTTAGAGCCTGTTTGTGCTCTTCTCTGAAGGGAGTAGTTCACACTGTTGTAGGAAATCTTCAGTTTTTTGGCAATTTCTTGCATAGAATAGCCTTCATTTCTAAGAACAAGAATAAACTGTCGAGTTTCACATGAAAGTTCTCTTTTTCTGGCCATTTTGAGCGTTTAATCGACCCCACAAATGTGACGCTCCAGATACTCAACCTGCTCAAAGGAAGGTCGGTTTTATAGCTTCTCTAACCAGCTGAACTGTTTTCCTCTGTGCTAACATGACGGCACAAGGGTTTTCTGATCATCCATTAGCCTCTGACGCCACGAGCAAACACATTGTACCATTAGACACTGAAGTGACTGTTGCTGGAAATGGGCCTCTGTTCACCTATGTAGATATTGCAGCTAGAATAGTCATTCACCACATTAGCAATGTATAGAGTGTATTTCTGATTAGTGTATTTCTGATTAGATCTTCATTTCAAGGAAATTTCTAAGTGACCCCAAACTTTTGAACGGAAGTGTATATAAATAAATAAAAACATGTTTTTTTACATTAGAAATTCATTTTGTGCATAATTTTAAATTGTTGATCATAAATTAATTAAAGCAACAAAACAACCTGAAGAGCCACTTGGGAGCCAAAAGAGCCGGCTCTTTTTAGAGAGCTGAGCCAAACGAGCTGGTTCTCTAAAAAGAGCCGGGTTCCCATAACTAGACAGTCCGTTCTATGGTGAAAATGACGCCAGCGCAATTTCATTTCATTTCCGGCATATTGTTTTTTTTTTTTTTTTTTGCATTTAATTTTTTTCCTCTTTCAACCTGTTTCTGATTTTACTCAGTAACGAGTTCCAATGTAATGGAGTAAAATGCTGTACTCGAGTAAAAGAAGACTACCTACCGTGTTTTTCAGACTATAAATCGTAAGTTTTTCATGGTTTGGGTGTTTCCTGCGACTTATCCTCGGGTGCGACTTATATATGAAATATTTCAGTTCATCTAAACGTAAATGTAACATGTGCGAGGTCCAAACCCGAGGCACCGACTGAATATAGTAAAAGTCCTTTATGCATCGAAGGAGCCGACGCGTTTCCACAGCGAGATATAATTTCACATGTTGGTGATTTTCACACTGACACAAGAGGCTCTGGGCTTGTACCAGCATCTGCTCCGCCTCAGGCTCCTCCTCCTGCTCCACTGTCACTTCTGTCACCACCTGCAGCACCTCACTCCTGTTTTCTTACTTAAATCCACATGGAGACTTTTTTTGTCCAGTGAATCTGGTCCTTTAGTCGACAGAAGCTTCTGCATCAGCACCAGCTGTTTTTTCACTATCTGCAAATGAGCCACGAGGCTTTAAGTTTAGTTTGTGTAAAACTTAAACCAATGTGCACAAACACATTATTACTTACGGTAAATACTGAGCGAGAACCAGAAACGTGTGAAGAGCGGTGGAAGAGAGGAACAATCGAGCAGCAGAAAGAAAGTTTGGAGTGAGAGAAACTTGTGTTTGATGGAGAAAAGTGGAGGAAACTCGAACTGAAATGAAGAAAACAAAAGCTCATCGCGGCTAAAAGCTGAATTTATCTGGAGCTGGTGGAGTTACTCAGAAGTGACACAGAAAATGAAGAATTCAGTGGATTTAGTGATTTGGAGCGAGATGGAGAGTTCAGTAAGATTATTCTGTTGTTTCTGCTCTAGTTTTGTGAATAACTGTTCATATGTGACGTGAACAAACCAGACACATGTTCAGCCTGTTCTGCTCTGTTCTGTTGGTGTTTCTATAAGTCGCCTTTAAGAGGAAATGTCGGTTCTTGGTCTGATTTTATAAAATTAATTTCCCCGACTTATTGTCCGGTGTGACTTATATATGTTTTTTTTCTTATTCATTACGCATTTTTTGGTTGGTGCAACTTATACCCCGGAGCGACTTATAGTCCGAAAAATATGGTATTTCTAAAACTACTTAAAAAATTACAAATTACTCAAAAAACTACTCAATTACAATAACAAGAATAAATATAATTGGTGACTTTCCACTCATGATAAGGATTATTTAAGGACCATTTAATGTGGAAAATCAGATTAAAAACCCACCCCGGTTGATCTCCAGCTCAGATCTTCTCACCTGCATGTTCTCCCTGAGGTCGGTGGCCTCTCTCAGCAGGGGCCCGGCCATCCTGAAGGCCTCGTCCACCGGCCTCAGCCCCAGGTCCCTCAGGGCGGTGTACTCTCGGCCCTTTCGAGTCTTCCTCACGGACAGGCCCCGTTTGTGAGGCTTGCCCCCCCCTCGGCGGTTGGTCAGGGCCACGTGGACGAAGAGGCGGGCGTGGGGCAGCTCCTCGCCGGTGAGGGACTGCAGGGGCATGTGTCTGTACCCGGGGAGGAGGCACTCCAGAGGGATGGTGTACTGGCCTGAGGGGAGAACCCAGGTTATGTTTATGTGCTCGAACACACAAAGGTGCACATTTCACCGCAATTCGAATGGTTCTAATTAGACCTGGGAGAAAAAAAATATTCATTTGGTTTTGTCTTATTAAAACAAATAATAACAAACACAAAAGTTGATCACTGACCATAAGAAATGTGTAAGTCTTAATCAAAACTGCATTAATTATAAAAGCTTGGCCAAAATTTAAGATCTAAACACTTAAATCTGTCAGAAAATGACTTAAAAGTAGTAAAATGATCTGTCCATGCAGCAAGATCATTTTACTCAACAAGTTATGTTCAAATAAACGACCTCTAGACTAGAATGAAGTGTCTCAGAACTGGAAAGTAGAAAATAAATCTGAAAACAAGACGAATAACCTGATATAAGTTTTAAAATCGTGACCAGATCAGAGAAATTTGTGAGTCTGACGACTGTGAACTATGAGCTTAAGTGGAACTAAACACGAAATCTACTTTTTGTGTATGGTATTTAGTTCCATAAAGTTATTTCTACTGTCCCTAGTGCTTTGTTGCAATTTAGGTCAACTAGGTAGCGTAACATTGACCCTTTAAACAGTAAAATTGACCATTTAAACAGTAATATGACCCTTTAAACACCAATGTGGCCCTTTAAACAGTAATATCGACCCTTTAAACAGTAATATGGACCCTTTAAACAGTAATATGGCCCTTTAAACAGTAATATGGACCTTTAAACAGTAATATGGACCTTTAAACAGTAAATCTCCGGTCTGACCCTGACCCCCAGCCCCGCCCACCTATGAACTCGTCCCCGATGAAGTGGTCGTCCAGCACCACGAAGCGCACCATGGCGAGCTCGGGGAGGTTGATCTGGAAGTCAAAGCTCTCATCAAAGATGGGGTTGTCTCCGTTGTGGGTGACGGTCCTGGTCCGCCTCTCGGTGCAGTCCGCTGGGATCCCGTGCACCTCCACGTACACGTACGGGTCCACCACGTCCCCTTTGGCCCCGGAGCCTTTGGGTTTGGGCAGGTTCTGACCACTGATCACCTGCAAAAGCCGTTCACGCAGAGAATTACTTGTGTTGACCCGCCGAATGCAGAAGGGACTGGAACCACAGAGGGTGAAAACCCTCCGTCCAAACTGATATGAGACCAGATCTGAGGTAAACACACTCAAATCAAATACAGCTTTTGCTGATAACAAATGTAAAGCTGATTTATTCTTAAATACAAAGACACTGGACACTTAGAGCCTGGGGCTCGTACCTTGACGTGCAGCAGCTGCGGGGACACCCCGGGCACACAGTCCCTGGTGTCAGCGCTGAAGTAGGACACCTCCTGCCTCATGATGCCCGGCCGGAGCACGTACCCACAGTTCCCGTTCTGCCGGAACCAAGCGGCCGCCAGGTCCATCATCAGCCCGGCCGTCTGAAAGTTCATGGCCACCAGCTGGCAGCCGCACTTCCACAGGTCCAGCGGGTTCATGTTGCTGGAGTCCACGCGCATGGGGCTGGGGTACACGCGTGTCAGAAAGTGCTTGTTATGGTTCACAAAGTCTCCCGGACTGTCCCCGGCCAACCTGAGTGCCAGGGCCTCGTGCAGTGAGCACATCTCCCACGGCTTCTGAGTCCTGGACGAGGTCTGGAAGTCCGCGAAGCGCACAGAACAGCAGAGCGTCACCAGGTCTGACAGCTCCTTCAGGAGCCTGAACTTCTTGGGGGAAGCTTTCTGAGGACTAGCATTCGCAGAGACGTTCAGTGATACGTTTTTCTGCTCCTTTTCTCCGCTATTTGTGGCTTTCATTTTGGCTACCATGTCTGCTCCTTCGTCCTCCTCGCTGACCTCGCCCTCCTTCACCGTGTCCAGCCCGAGCTTCTTTCCCTTCAGTAAAATCCGATGTTTTAAGGCTTGTGGCGATGGTAAATATAAATCTCCTTCTTTGGGTTCGTCTCGGTACAGTTTATCCCCCAGTATCCGCAGGAGGTGTTCCACCATCACCTTCTGCTGCCGCAGGGAGCAGTGATTCTCCAGGCACAGGATGAGTGGATAATCCGAGGCCACGAAGGCGAAGCGCCCGATGGCTTCCAGGACGCAGTGAAAGACGAGAGGAGTGGAGAGGGTGTGTCCAGCGCAGACCACAGGCTCATCTTCGTCTCCATCCCAAACGTCTACCTCCACACAGCGGCAGCCCATACGCAGCGCCCGGATGTACCCGGACAGGTCGGAGGGCCCGCGGTACTGGTCCTCGATGAGGTAGGTGTTGTGGGAGGAGCTGATGTAGTAGTGGGACAGGGGCTGGCTCATGTCCTGGCACACCAGCTTATGGTCTCGGTCAAACAGGTGGCACTCGGGGGAGGTCAGGTAACTGGTGAAACCGTCCAGAGAGAGGAAGACCTGATCCCGGCCCTGAGCGGACGGCTCATGGGTCTGGATCAGCTTCAGGGCCATGTCGTCACTCACCTGGGCACAGGGTGTGAAGGAGTTAGTTTAAATAATAATAATAATACATAACGCTTGTATAGAGTTTCATGACAGTCAAAGACGCTTCACACAGTTCAAGACAAAACACAAAAGAAAGAAGCAGATAAAAAATGTGACACTTCTGAAGGCAGATTTGAAGTTTATGTTCATGTGTTACCCACATGAGTCACGCCCTGCTCGGCCTCCAGGAAGCGGCTCAGGTCTTTGGTGTCCAGGTACTCCTTGTTGCTGGAAAACTTCACGAGCAGGAAGTAGATCTCTGGTCGCGTGCAGAAATCGTGGAACACCTGGATGAAGTCTGCTCTGGAGACCCTCTCGTTCCTGACCACCCGGCCCGTCCTCCTGCCCTCTGCCTGAGGACAACACAACGGAGCACACACTTTTACGGTACGTTTCAAGGGCCTGTGTTAAGTTATGATGCTGTTTTCTCCTCTCAAACACACCTGGAGTTGTGTTTAGTTCCATTCACACATGTTTCACACACAAAACCTGCAGATTTAGACTTAAGAGTTCTTCTCTCAAACGCAAAACACTCTAAATGGTCACATCTTTATACAGCGCTTTTCCACCTTCGAGGTTCAAAACGCTTCACAACAAAGAGCCACTCACACATTCACACACCCGCGTAATACTATATTTAGATGTAGGCAACAAGGCGACTAAACGAAATAATGAAACCAACACCAGTGACAGTTCTGAAGATGGCTCGCAACAGCAGCCGAAACATGTCAAAGGGTAAATACACTTGACTACATTGTCTTAAAAAAGAACCTAAGAAGTTAAATGAAACAGCCTGAGCCTGTTTGGTGCGTATGTCCAATCAGAACACGTCATTTTACGAGGCTTTATGAAAAATAACCAGTGCCCGCTCTAAAGGGACCTCCTTGGATTCTGGTTCATTTACTGCGTGGGGGGCAGCCGGGTCAGGACCCTGGGCAGCGCCAAGTTTGGTGCGGTTCTGAGTGTCAGAATGAGCCCAAAGGTTCGCCCGCGTAGATGAGCGCGAGCAAACAAGCTCCGACACGTGGGCTGAAGCGCGGAGCTCCGAGGCCACTGCCAGATCGCACTTTGCGGACACCTGCTCCGCTCATGGTCCCGTCCACAGAGCTGCGGGAGAAACAGTTTCCCACCGCCGCTGTCCAGGGTCCTGGCCCAAGCAGAGAGTCGGGTCCGGAGAGCAAATAGACCTGCATGAAGTTGACCCCCCATCAAACGCAAACCTACACAAAAACTATGTCAATCGTTTGTGCTTTGTTTGTGCTGCAAAAAGTTTGTTTGTGCTTCTTTAGTTTTGGAGAAATTAATGATACTATGATGATTATAGGTCAAACAGGGGTCAGCCCCACAGGAAGCTTAAAAATCCTCTAAAACAGTCCAAAATGGAGTCAATCGTTTGTGCTACATCATTTCTGCTCAGCTGACGGCGGAACACTCTGCAAAACTCGTGGCAAAAACAATCTCAGGCTGTGGAAAAGTCTGTATTATTATATAAAATATGAATCAAAAGCAAATTACTAAAGACTGAAACAGACTTTTCCACAGCCTGAGATCGTTTTCGCCACTAAGTTTGCAGAGTTTGTCGCCGTCAGCTGAGCAGAAATGACGTCCTATAATTACCGCAGAAACACTAATGAATAATTTTAGAAATAAACTCGCACAAATGAAAATTGTCACAGCACAAAACAGAACAAACAAAATACAAAGGTTTTCTATAATTTTCTTCCTGTTTTGAGGCTATTTAACATTCTGAGGTTCTGGACGACGTCATCGGCCAAAAATAAAACTGCAAATGTCTTAAGAACCAGAATCGCACAAACAAAACTTTTTGCAGCACAAACGAAGCACAAACGATTGACATAGTTTTTGTGTCGGTTGGTGTTTGATGGGAGGCCATCTTCACGCAGGTGTGTGTGCTCTGTCTCTGCGTTTGAGCGACGACGTCAGAATCACATTGAAAAAAAGCCAGAATCAGTCTGTGGCGCTCGGTCCTCAGTGTGTGCGCCACATAATGGTCTATGTGTGGGAAACACTGAGGTATTATTATGAAAAATTCACTTTTTGGAGCTTTCTGCCCTGTTATAACATTGATCCCTCATCAGAAACATGCCTGAAGTGCTTTTTTATGTCATCCACGCATGTTTGAGTAATCTAGAGATCTCTCCTGAGCTAAAATGAGTAAGTAAACATCAGAACACTTGGATTATATCGTCCTGGTTGTTTCTTACCTCGTGCAGTTGAACCCCATCCTCATGTGTTCAGACTTTGCTGTTTCATACATCAACTTTTTAAAGAAATTGTCCTTTTGTAGCAGTGATGATGGTAAAACTAGCCGTGTTGTCCCTGTATGGATCTTACCTCAGCCTCTGCTCCGTTGGTCAGTCCGCCTGAGCCCCTGTCGCCTGAGCCCCTGTCGCCTGTGCCCCTGTCGCCTGTGCCCCTGTCGCCTGTGCCCCTGTCGCCTGTGCCCCTGTCGCCTGTGCCCCTGTCGCCTGTGCCCCTGTCTCTGGCCCTCTGCAGCTCTCTGAAGCGCTGTTCCAGTTTGGTGCTGGCCGCTCCGGGGTTCACGCCCTGGATGAGCCGGACCGCCGACAGAAGCCGGAGTCCCTGTTCCTCCTCCTCCAGACGCTCCGCCTCCTCCGCCCTCGTGAACATCTGCTCCAACCAGGCCACGCGCACGCTGTCCTGGGAGCGCGCCAGCAGGTCCAGAGCCCCACGCCCGTACTGCACCAGGTATCTGCAGGAGGGTCAAAAGCATCGCACATCAGATACTAACCGATACTGAAACTAGTAGTTTAGGTTTCTAAAAATTATATTATATTAGGCCCTGATGCGCTGCAGATTTTTAAAATCATCGTAATGAAACAGATACTGTTGCTACTTTTTTATATTTCAGGATACCATGTTAATGTATTACCGCCCAAACCTAATGTCAGTTTTGTTACTCTGTAGAATATCATGAGCTTTCCCGCTATATCGCAGTAAATATCATAACATGATTTTCATGCCGTGACGATATCGTGAGACTTGGATATCGTCACACCCCTAATAGTTTCACTACTTTTAAGTCATTTTCTGATACATTTAAGCGTTTATATTTTAAATTTTGGTCAAGCTTTTTTGCAGTGAGCTTCTACTCCTCAAATTCACTAAACAACTGTAGAGCAAAACTGTCTCCGAACCCCAAACCCGGACAGGGACAGAGACAGAGTTTTCCTCAGATCGTCTTCTGCATTTGACCCATCCCTAAATGTCGCTGAGGCATCTCGTTCGAGGACCCATCTCCATGATCATGTCTCAGCTGAAGGACTGTACCTAAGGCTGATGGGGAAACTGGAGTGTCCCAAAGAATAAAAATACACTGGCAGAACATGCAAATTCCCAGGCAATGCAGGAAGTGAATCTGGAACTTTGCTGTAAACTTTGCTGTGTGATGTCAAGATTTCCAAAAAGTTTTGATACCTAAAAAACGGTCAAACTGGGAAAACAAGTGTGAAAGTTTCTGCAGAAGTCTTAAATATAATGATCTTAAGAGTGTTTTAATGAAATGTGCGTCAGAGCCACTTGTATTATTGCATAATCTTTTTCATTTGTTCATTTTTTCTGTTTTCTGGAGTCGTGTGGGAGGAGCTGCAGCCTCGGCCTCCTCTGCAGGATGTCTCCAACAGACGTCCCTCTGTAGCAGCCGCTCAGCTGACAGCCACGAGCACTCACAAGCACCCACGAGCACCCACAAGCACCCAGAAGCACCCAGGAGCACCTACAAGCACCCAGGAGCACCCAGAAGCACCTACAAGCACCCAGGAGCACTCACAAGCACCCAGAAGCACCCACAAGCACTCACAAGCACCCAAGAGCACCCACAAGCACCCAGGAGCACCCACAAGCACCCAGAAGCACCTACAAGCACCCACAAGCACTCACAAGCACCCAAGAGCACCCACAAGCACCCAGGAGCATCCACACACACCCAGGAGCACCCAGGGTCACCCAGGAGCGACCACGAGCACCTACAAGCACTCACAAGCACCCAGGAGCATCCACAAACACACAGAAGCAACCGGCCTCACACAGAAATACTCACAAGCACCCTGTTGCACCCAAGAGCACCCACAAGCACGCAGGAGCATCCACACACATCTGGAGCACCCACAAGTACTCAGGAGCACCCAAAAACACCCACAAGCACCGAAAAACACCTAGGAGCACACAGAAGCACCCAGGAGCACCCACAAGCACCCAGGAGTACCCAGGAGCATCCATGAGCACCAAGGGTCACCCAGGAGCGACCACGAGCACCTACAAGCACTTACAAGCACCCAGGAGCGACCACAAACACACAGAAGCAACCAGTCTCACACAGAAATACTCAAAAGCACCCAGGGGCACCCAGGAGCACCCACAAGCACCCACGAGCATCCACAAGCACCCAGGAGCACCCACAAGCACCCACGAGCACCCACGAGCATCCACAAGCACTCAGGACCATCCAAAAACACAGACAAGCACCACCCAGAAGCACCCAGTCTCACACAGCAGCACCCAGGAGCACCCAGTCTCACATAGCAGCATCCAGGAGCACCCAGAATGAAACAAAATCACCCAGCACCACCCAGAAGCACCCAGTCTCACACAGCAGCACCCAGGAGCACCCAGAGCTCAGCCTAACACTGCTGGACCATCATGAGTCACAAACACACAGCTCACGTCTGTGTCTGAGTCAGAGTCACACTGTGGTGAGTCTGACCAGAGGTGAAAGAAACATCGTGAACAGAACTCGAACCACAGACTGTTTATGTCAAAAGACACAGAGCGACCTGCAGCCGAGGACATTCCCTGAAGAAGAAGTGACGCTAACTAGAGGCACCGCTCGGTTTGAAGCTCTGTTACTCAACATAGACTTTTGTTTTAACACAGTCTGACCAGAAAAAGCTGATTTAGTTGGAACTACAATAAGTGAGCTGGGAAACAAGCCTCTCACAGATTTTCAGACCGGACAGTTTGGACTGCTCCCTTCGCTCTTCCTCAGAGTCCCGTGATGTTGCTGTGACGTGTCCGTTCAGCTGATTTAAACAGGTTTTGGTGCTGTCTTCCCACCGCTGGAGGCAGGACGACAGCGCCACCTGCAGTCCCACTTCCTCAGGACAGTATAGCAGGTGTGAGAGAAAAATCACTGGGACTGAGGACAACAAACATCGTCGCTGGATTAAAGAGGAAATTGAAATATGGAAATGTCCCACGGGACGATGAACCGGGACACTGCAAACAAGCCCTATCAAAAAATAAGAAAAAAATACCAATTTTGAGGTAAAAAATGCCCTATTTTAAGTGAAATTTTCTGCCAGTGCGGTAAAATTTTTCACTGACCAAGTTTTCTTACAACAAGATAAAATACGAATCTTGTTCTAAGCTGAAAACACGAGTTTCAAATATTTATGGCAAAAGTTTTCACCTTATTGGTTTGAGAAGGAAGTTAAAGAGGCTTAACCTGGCTTGAATATAAAAAGTGCTTAGAATAATGTAATATCTCTAGGTAAGATAAATCAGGATGGAATATTTTTAAACAAGTAAAAAAAATCTAGATCTCTTAATGAGAAAATCTCTTTAAGATGAATCTGCTTAATTCAAGTCAGTTTAACTATGCTAGAAACTAGCTTTAGCTATGCTTTTTTGTAGTGGACGAGGGGCTTTTTTACTCTCACACACCTGTGATACTGTCCTGAGGAAGTGGGACTGCAGGTGGCGCTGTCGTCCTGCCTCCACTCGTAGGAAGACGGCGCCAAAACCTGTTTAAATCAGCTGACATCATGAGACTCTGAGGAAGAGCGCAGGGAGCAGTCCACACATGAAAACAAACTCTTGGTCTGAAAAAAGAACCTAATGACTGATTATCAGAAGACCAAATGAACTTCACTGGACTATTAGCCTCTTACCTTTTAGCTGAAAATCAAACTCTTACAGGACCATGATCACAGGAAAATTAAAATACGCTTTTTAAGTCCATTTCATATTTTTTCTTGAGTTTTTGAGACAATCTTAAATCTTTTTCCACAGTGTTTGCACATTGTGTCGGCATGGCAACTGCTGAACATTCCACCATAGACATACATAGCTAACAAACACTATAAAATTCAACATGGCCAATTCCAGATACATCAGAATGTTATACTCCCGGACTGCTGAAGCCTCAGGTGCCGATCTGAATGCAGTGATAAAGCCACACTGTTTATACTGTATAACAACTCGGTCACAGGCTTAAATCTGCTCTGAGGCCTCTAGAATCATTATATAAAAGCGCTCTCAAGACCCATGACGGGAAAAGTCGGCTATTCCACCACAAACGCAGAACAGCATTTGGAAACTCTGCCTTTTCATGCGCGGCGTCCGTCAGAGGAACATGTGACCGACAGAGCTGATCACATGTACTAACTATGGCACGTTTTCACGCCTGGAGAAACAGTAGCTCCTTTCAAACAAAACCTGCGCCATAATGTGACCGAGGAGTGTGTGGAGAGAGCGCGATGTTCTGGAGAGAATGACTGAATGATGAGTTTTGATGAGGACGGTGATTTTTAGGTGCTGAGAGAACTGGGTATGACTGAGGATACAGAATTTGTTGTGATGCTCCGGTCATTATAAAGACGTTCTCTTTGTATGTTTGTATTTCTGAACTATAACATCAACCTGCCCGGGGACGACAGGTGGAAATGAGCTCTGGCGCTACAGCCTGGTACAAGCATCTCTCCTGCTGAGGTTAATGTAGATTGTGCACTAAAAAACTAAACTAAAACATGCAGTGCGATGTCATAGCCAAATATCAACAGGAGTGCGTTCCACCGCTGCTGATGTTCTGACCTGAGGCCGGTGACCCAGATGTTGGCCACCTCTGCGCTGTGAGCCACCAGGTCCAGGCTGTCGTACAGGTCTCCGTAGATGATGGAGAAGGCGCAGTCCTCAGAGATCTGATCGTAGAGGCCACTGCAGCGGAACGTCTCCGTGTTCCGCCCTGTGCGAACCTACGACAACACGGCGGGAAATACAAAGGTGTAAAGGTCCTGCATTACACAGACCGGACTCCCGCGAGCTTTTATAGTAATGGTAACGGTATAAAGAACAGCGATGTGAATTTTCAGCAAAAACGCTATTTGAAAATCAATGACAACTATTCGGGTGTTATTCGAAAATCAAAGCCCCTCTCCTGCCCGCAAGATGCAGCATCTCATCCACATTCTCCGCAAATAATGACATCCCGTCCACAAAACCGCGCCATTAATCCAATTTGAGGCGTTCATTTAAAGTAAAAAGGCAAAAGTGTTTCCTCCCGTGTGTCTGTTTCCATCCACACAGCGCACGGATCGAGGTGAAGCTGCAGATCAGCCACAGCGACTCTACTTCCTGTGGACTTTATCTCCTCTTTTCTGCTTTAAAAATCCTGTATCTGAAGTATTGAGACCCAAATCTGCGGTAAATCTCCACCTTAAAGCCCCGGGCCACTCCTTTGAGGACAGCGAGGTGCAGATCTTAGCCAGAGAGAAGAACTGGTTTGAACGTTTTTAGGTCATCCTCATGACCTAAAAACAAATGAAGAAAACAATAGGTGTAGCCAGCTCAGGCCCAGAGGTGTGAAAACCCCATTATGGTCCCGTGTGATTCTGCTAATTTGACCCCAGCCCAAGTCTATTTCAACAGGCCGAGCTGACAGCAGAAACTGTAAACAAATAGGGTGAGTTTCTAAGTAATTGGGGGATCTAACTCCTCCCTCTTGCTGGCAGATAAAAGCCAGTAACCTCCAGCGTCTGAGCAGAACTGAAGAAGCAGCTCGGCTGAGCGGCGAAACGTCTTCTATCAAAACTTTTGTCCAGTTTACAAATTGAACTCTACCCATTGCCCTGGATTCTGGATGAATGAGGGATTCTACACATATCTGAAGTATTGCTCCATGTTTCACACATAATAATCACACAGTTTGGACTTGTGTCTAAAGTGGAAGTGCAGAGTCTGATCTTTGAACACTTCAGAGTCTCAGAGCGACTGGTTTTACTGTAGACAGGAAACAGCCGACGCGCTGATGTGTCGGTGTGGAGCGGGGGGCAAATATCCTGCAGTACTGAGTCAGTTCAGTTGTGCATGTTCCCGTTTCTTTGTGAGATATGGCTAAAACTGCATTTGAAATTACTATTCGATATTCGAACGTATAATGAATATTCATCAGTAATTTGAATTGAAACGCCCCCAGTCTAGCAGTTATAGGAGTGAATTTTGAGCTGAGTTTTATATTAGGAATAGGAATTTATTTACAGGCAAAACAGGCTCTGTTCTCGCCTACGTCACAAAACCGGAAGACGTTTGAAAACTCAAACCAGGTCTAAACTGGGACTAAACCAGGACTAAACCTCCTCTAACTTCCTCTCTGCTCCTCACTTCCTCTCTGCTCCTAACTTCCTCTCTGCTCCTAACTTCCTCTGCTCCTAACTTCCTCTCTGCTCCTAACTTCCTCTCTGCTCCTAACTTCCTCTAACTTCCTCTGCTCTTAACCTCCTCTAACTTCCTCTCTGCTCCTAACTTCCTCTCTGCTCCTAACTTCCTCTCTGCTCCTAACTTCCTCTGCTCCTAACTTCCTCTCTGCTCCTAACTTCCTCTCTGCTCCTAACTTCCTCTCTGCTCCTAACTTCCTCTCTGCTCCTAACTTCCTCTCTGCTCCTAACTTCCTCTCTGCTCCTAACTTCCTCTCTGCTCCTAACCTCCTCTCTGCTCCTCACTTCCTCTGCTCCTAACTTCCTCTGCTCCTAACTTCCTCTCTGCTCCTAACTTCCTCTGCTCCTAACTTCCTCTCTGCTCCTAACTTCCTCTCTGCTCCTAACTTCCTCTCTGCTCCTAACTTCCTCTCTGCTCCTAACTTCCTCTGCTCCTAACTTCCTCTCTGCTCCTAACTTCCTCTGCTCCTAACTTCCTCTCTGCTCCTAACTTCCTCTGCTCCTAACTTCCTCTGCTCCTAACTTCCTCTCTGCTCCTAACTTCCTCTCTGCTCCTAACTTCCTCTCTGCTCCTCACCCCATTCACCTTTCCTCCCTCCCTCTTGCAGTTTCCTGGCCGGGCCAGTAGGTGGCGATAAATCCAGGTAGTGTCTGCTGCTCCCATGTAATTAGCCTCAGGTGAGCAGGTCAAACAAACCAGGAATGAAGGGAAAGCTCAGAGACACCGGTGAGTAAAACTGGGTTTAAATAGTTAAAAAAAAGAATTATATTTCATAAGATAAGATATGTTTGATGTAGTGAGGAGAAGCCTTAGTTAAATTGGTGATAATTTTGGTTTGATTGGAAATTAAAATCTTGGTAATTTGGTAAAAATTTGATATAAAATGTAGTTTTAATGGTGTCCTAAATGACGTCCTATAAGTACCGCAGAAATAATAACGAATCATTTGAAAAATAAACTCGCACAAATGAAAATTGTCACAGCACAAACGAAATACAAACGTTTCCTATAATTTTCTTCCTGTTTTGAGCTTTATTTAACATTTGAGGAGCTGGACGGCGTCATCGGCTGAAAATAAAACTGCAAATATCTGAAGAACCAGAATCGCAGCACAAACGAAGCACAAAGATTTTGACAGTTTTTGTGTAGGTTTGCGTTTGATGGGGGCGACTTCACGGAGGTTAAACTTTTTGCATTCTTGCCGTCGCCCACATCAGAATTTCGCGTCATCAGAGTCGCGTGAGTGAAACCAGCAACAGGACCTTTACTACAATAATGTGAGCTGCTTGTTTATGTATTTGAGCTCAGTAAGTTTAATATTATAACAGTAGTTTCTGAGTTTGACCCCTGACCTCTCTCACACAGTCCAGGCTGATCCGGGCCTTATCGGACTCTTTCTTGGAGGGCTCCCAGCACAGAGCCTGGAGCCCTGTGTCCAGCAGGAAGTATCTGTGGTACACGCGAGAGTTTGGACGCACTTTCTTCAGCTCGCTGCCCTCCACCTGAAACACAAACACACAAACACACACACAAGAACAAACAACAACATTAGTTTCTTTTATCATTTAGAATTTATGGTTCAATTTTATTTCGTCTTGGAGGTTTTTCTGAAGTGTCTCGCAGTAGGTCTGTGGAACTTCCGGTTCATGTGTTTCTGTGGTAAATGTGTGTGTAAATGTGTGTGTAAATGTGTGTGTAAATGTGTGTGTAAATGTGTGTGTAAATGTGTGTGTAAATGTGTGTGTAAATGTGGCGTATTCTCCAGCAGCTTCATAAATCTGCCCCATCACCAAATCTTAAACCAACAAGGTCCACAAAGGAGAAACATTCTTCATGAAGAATTTATCCACAACGATCGAGGGAAGAAAGACGAAAACTTAAAGGAAACAACGACGAGCATCAGTGAAACGACTGAGCAACACTAACGTTCTGGTCCTGAAGAAAACAGCCGTATTTCTAAAACTTTGAGTATTCACAACTTAAAGGGACAGTTTGTGTTTTTGACATGAATCTGTTTGTCTCCGTCAGCAGAGTCGCATCAGCTCTGACTTACCTCCCGACACCGTCTGAGCCGAGTTCTTCCCCGGTTTTGGTGCTGATGAAAGTGTCCGGGAAGTTGGAAAATGAAAATAAAGAGTTTTTCTTCTCAAAACATTATGTGTTCAAAAGAGTGAAACATTTGCATCACAAAACGTGAACCACGAAAAGCTCAGAGCTCATGATCACTTGGTACTATTTTCTCTCTGGATGTATCACGGCGCTGCCGCCAGGCGAAGCCGCACACGAATCCAACACTTTTTTCAGTTGTTTGGCGCTGTTTACGTGCTCAGAATTTATCCACAATGATCAAGGGAAGAAAGACGAAAACTTAAAGGAAACAACGACGAGCATCAGTGAAACGACTGAGCAACACTAACGTTCTGGTCCTGGAGGAAACAGAAGGAACTTGTTCATTCTACAATCAAAATAAAAAATCGATTTCATGATGTCGATGCACAGATAGATTTGTGCAGTTGAAATGCTAAAGATGTTCACAGATTACATGTCTGTAATGACAGATCACATGACGTCACAGTAAAACCGTAAACCCGGGAAAATGCTGAGAAGGTTTAACGGGATCAAAGTTTGGACACCGCCCAAGCCGAGTGATGTGTCCCAGTTTTGTATAAAAATGCCCCAGGTGTCCCTATTTTTGACCAATCTGATCCCTGCCAACAGTAAAGAGAGGCGTAAAATACAGGTAAAATACAGAAAAGCTGCTTAAAAATGACCAAAACATGAAAAAAATGTGACTACACTGCAGAACATTTTCCTTAATCACGCATTTGTTTCACTATTTTATTATTACCAACCGCCAAAAAACGGGGATGTCCCAGTTTTTTATTTTGAAAATCTGGTCAGCCCAGAGCCCAGATTAATGACGCGCCGATTGCTGTTGTACATTTTGAAGCCAAACTTTGTGACCTCCGTGAAGTCGCCGTCATCAAACACAAACCTGCACGAAAACTATGTCAATCATTTGTGGTTCGTTTGTGCTGCAGAAAGTTTTGTTTGTGCTAAATAGTTTTGGAGAAATTAACGATTCTTTTACAGGTCAAATTGGGGTCAGCACCACAGGAAGCTTCAAAATGCTCAAACGGCCAAAATGGAGTCAGTCGTTTGTGCTGCAAAAAGTTATTTGCAGTTTTATTTTCGGCAATGACGTCTTCCAGCCTCTCAAAATGTTAAATAGAGCTCAAAACAGGAAGAAATGTATAGAAAACGCCGTCAGCTGAGCGGAAATGACGTCCTATAATTACAGCAGAAATAATAATGAATAATTTTAGAAATAAACTCGCATAAATGAAAATTGTCACAGCACAAACCAAATACAAAAGTTTTCTATCATTTTCTTCCTGTTTTGAGCTTTATTTCACATTCTGAGGTTCTGGACGACGTCATCGGCCAAAAATAAAACCGCAAATATCTGAAGAACCAGAATCGCACAAACAAAACTTTCTGCAGCACAAACGATTGACTCCATTTTGGGCGTTTTCGAGCATTTTTCTTCTTCCTGTGGGTCTGACCCCAGTTTGACCTGTAAAAGAATAGTTAATTCCTCCAAAACTAAAGCAGCACAAACGAAACTTTTTGCAGCACAAACGATTGACAGTTTTTGTGTAGGTTCACGTTTGATGAGGCGACTTCGCGCAGGTGACTTTGTGCACTAATACGTCGGCGTCTGGCTGCACCCAAAGGCTCGCCCTCTGTCTTAAAATCGTCTCCGTTTCTTGCGGTCGCTAAAATGTTCCTGCATCAAGTCAAAGGTGCGTTACCATGGCGTGGATGCAGTCGGCCGCGCTGCTGATCTTCTTCTCGGACAGGCTGCTGCTGAAGGACACCGTCTTCTTCCTGTCCCGCCCAGACCGCGACCCCTCCTGGACACACGAGGAACAGCAGCTCAGTTAGACTCACTCAGTCCTTCTCAAACAGAGGGTGTGACCTCGGGGAACATGCTTTTTTTTTTTTTTTGCCGTACTAGAATAAAGTGTAATCGATCCACTACAGTAGTTGACAAACCCTCGAGAGACACAGTGGAAAAATACAGAACAGGGATGAGACGGAGATGAAACGAATGACAGCCTCTCGAAAAGCTACAATGAGGAAATCTGACGAAGCGAATGCAGAGCTCGGTTTCACTGTGACTGCGGTGGGAAACGAGCAAAGACCGGTGTGTTTATGTGTCTAAAAATGTTGGGAGCGACAGCATGAAGCCAAATAAATGACGGCATCGCTTCAAGACATTACACCCCAGTCACGCTTCCTTCAGTAAACCAGCAGGAGCGTACCACTGTTCCCTCAGCCCTATGTTCCCTCAGCCCTATGTTCCCTCAGCCCTATGTTCCCTCAGCCCTATGTTCCCTCAGCTCTATGTTCCCTCAGCCCTATGTTCCCTCAGCCCTATGTTCCCTCAGCTCTATGTTCCCTCAGCCCTATGTTCCCTCAGCCCTATGTTCCCTCAGCTCTATGTTCCCTCAGCCCTATGTTCCCTCAGCCCTATGTTCCCTCAGCCCTATGTTCCCTCAGCCCTATGTTCCCTCAGCCCTATGTTCCCTCAGCCCTATGTTCCCTCAGCACAGCTCAAGGTGCAAAGAAAGGATTCTAGGTTGACATGACTCTGAATCATCCCTTTAACCCCTGAAGACCTAAGGGCAATTTTAGTACATTTCTCCTCGTCTGGATTTTTTCCCCCTTAATTTTGCTTTTAAAACTGCCCGTTTTTAAGTGTTCTACCTCCTTTGTGGCCACACCGGCTCGTCAAAGCCTGATTCCCGTCAGATCTCAGAAGCTCAGGGCCTGGTCAGTACTTGGATGGAGACACTGGGAATTCCAGGTGCCACAGGGGGGCGCCAGTGGCAAAAACTGCCGTAGTGTCCTTAGGGAAGGCACATCACCCACATTGCCTAGTGTGAAAGTGGTGTGTGTGTGAGTGATGGTGGTGGTCGGAGGGGCCGATGGTGCAGATTGGAGCCTCGCTTCTGTCAGTCTGCCCCAGGGCAGCTGTGGCTACAATAGTAGTTTACACCACCGGGTCTGGAGTGAATGAATAATGCTGTAAAGCGTCTTTGAGTGTCCTGAAAAGTGCTGTATAAAACTGATGCATTATTATTATTATCCTTTTGTTCAACCTGTTATTTCACAATCTGCTGCTGTAGTTGTGTCATGAGGCTGTGATAAAAGCTACAGGACCAGAAATAGAGATGAAAAAAAAGATACTGAAAATAAAATTCACTCTTTTATACAAAACACACAGGAAACATGTTTCAACAACTTTTTGGACATAAATTTAACTTAATTTAGGGCCTTAGCTACAAAAATGCAAAATCTCAAGTCTGTAAGTAAATTAAAAATCTCCTTATTGCCCTAAAAACAAAAAAAGTGCAGTGGCTCCATGACTTTCCTGGTCCAGTCCTGGAAACAGCTCCTGTCAGGACCACGGCCAGAGCCACAGCACTTCTGCATTTCCAGGGTGGAAATTACATTTGGATTTGTTCATTTGGACTGAAATAAACCTTTAAATAAAAATAGAAAGAGATGCACAATTACACACACCAAGATGTGTCATTTTCCATGTGTGTGAGAATTAACTCCACTTAGAGCGACTTTTTCCCTCGTTATAAACACACACAGTCAGAGGAGTCGACCATCTTGACTCACTTCACTCTTTGGCAAAGTTTGGCTCGATCAAAATGGACGGAGCGCATGAGTTTGGGGAAAACAAAGTTCCTATTGGACACTCGTTTTGCTCCCGTCATCACACAGCGTGAGTGTGACGTAGGATAAAGCCGCAGAAATGTACGGAAACCTCTATGTCTGCACTTTCAGAGGGGAAAAGGACGTTTCTGTCTTTTACCGTTAGAAACGTTAATAAGGACAATGTGCTGCACCTGACACCACTGTTCTCAGTCTGATAACTTTATAGACAAATGAGGCTATTTATAGTCCAGTGTGAAATGTTTTCTTCTTCCTAGACGGGGGCGTGACAGAAAATAATTGAGAAGCACTGGCCTCACCTTCATAATTCAGATCAGTGCACCATGACGCCCACTAACGACACGGTGGCCAGTTCAACCTTGGAACACTTGGACATTACATCAGGCTTCTGATGTGGAATGTTAAAATGTCTTAAAGTGTAATGCTGGCACGTTTGAAGCTAAAGTCCGTTACTAGAGGTGGAGGAATTCTGTCAGAAGCCAAAAAGCGGCACAGATCAGTGTTTCCTCGGTGGAGATCTCACTGTGGCAGTGAGTCTGTCAAGGCAACAAACTAGTGTAGTGATGGGGGCAAGTTCTGAACTTCCACGTAAAACACCAATTTGCTTCACACTGAAGAAGCTTAACTCCACTTTAACCCATCTGACAACAGCCACGAGTCTAACAAACAAAACGCTCTGCCTGGTTCACTCATTAGTGTCTGGAAACGTTAGAAAACAACTTCATAAGCACCTCACACTTCCCTCTGCTGATTTCCCACTGCACAGGCCAAAGCCCAAAAGACTCGATCACTGATGTCGTTTCTAATCCCGTTTATTTACCAGTGAATTATACTTTTGGAAAAAATGCTAAAAAATACATTCCCAAATTATTTTTTTAAAACAACTTTCAGTTTCTCTTCTTCAGCGTCAATAGTCGATCTTCACTTGTTGCTTCTGGCGGCTCGAGCCTCTCGCTGGAGTCGACATTTGAGTCTTTAGCAGGTCTAAACCAGGTCTAAACTCGGACAAAACACGGACTAAACCAGGAATAAACCAGGACAAAACCAGGTCTAAACCAGGTCTAAACCAGGTCTAAAGCAGGTCTAAAGCAGGACTAAACCAGAACTAAACTAGGACTAAACCAGAACTAAACTAGGACTAAATCAGGACTAAACCAGGTCTAAATCAGGTCTAAGAATATTTTAACTGGTACAGGGTGAGCAGTTTTTACACAGAATAAGACCCCATGGAGACAGAGGGAGGGCATCTGACACACTGGGAGGGCATCTGACACACAGGTTTTTCCATGAACAGGAGCGCCGGGATTACGTTTGATCAGATTACATTACGTAACGCGCCGCAGGTTTAATCCGCCGCTCGCCGTCGTCTGTCTTTTGTTCCCGGCACCGTCCTTGGCCTCCACCATCGGAACCATTCATCATCCGAACCCTGCCCGGTAACACGCGCACTCGGCCAATCAGATAATACGATGGCCTGTCAATCAAAGGCCGTTCAGACGGGGATAACGGCGGCGAGATAAGGCTGACGGGATAATTATTCCCGATTGAGGCCAAGTGGAGTTTGACAATAGATCTAAAATTACAGATAGTGTCAAATGATAAGAATAAAATATGTATAAATCTCCCTCGCGTCACACAGAGACATCAGGAGTCTAACCGAGGCACGTCCCAACCACGTTTTTTTGCCCTCCGAGTCATTTGATATTTTGAGTATCTGCCGATACCGAGTCCCGATCCGATACTTCTGTAAAATATTATGAAAGGAACTAAGAGCAAAGAAAAACATCCAGGATGTTCCTTATTTTTATTTTTGTCACTAACGGTTCTGAGATTATTAACATGTAACACAGAACTAAACCAGGACTAAACCAGAACTGAAACAGGACTAAACCAGGACTGAACCAGGACTGAACCAGGACTGAACCAGGACTGAACCAAGACTGAACCAGGACTGAACCAGGACTGAACCAGGACTGAACCAGGACTAAACCAGGACTAAACCAGGACTAAACCAGGACTGAACCAGAACTAAACCAGGGCTGAACCAGGACTGAACCAGGACTGAACCAGGACGAAACCAGGACTGAACCAGGACTAAACCAGGACTGAACCAGGACGAAACCAGGACTGAACCAGAACTAAACCAGGGCTGAACCAGGACTGAACCAGGACTAAACCAGGACTGAACCAGGACTAAACCAGGACTAAACCAGGACTAAACCAGGACTGAACCAGGACGAAACCAGGACTGAACCAGGACGAAACCAGGACTGAACCAGGACTAAACCAGGACGGAACCAGGACGGAACCAGGACGGAACCAGGACTAAACTAGGACTAAACCAGGTCTAAACCAGGTCTAAACCAGGACTGAACCAGAACTAAACCAGGACTAAACCAGGACTGAACCAGGACTAAACCAGGACTGAACCAGGACGAAACCAGGGCTGAACCAGGACTAAACCAGGACTGAACCAGGACTAAACCAGGGCTGAACCAGGGCTGAACCAGGGCTGAACCAGGACTGAACCAGGACTGAACCAGGTCTAAACCAGGACTAAAATAACACTAAACCAGGACTACATCAGGTCTAAACCAGGACTATCACAATTCTTAAGTAATCTGATCGCTCCAGCAGTAAACAGGAGCATAAATTGTCGTTTGTTTTGCTAAAAAACAAAAATGCAGCGTCAGAGTCCCTCAGATCATGACTGACTCGAGAACCACAATGTTCCTGCTCTTTTCACTGTTTTATTTACACCAAACATCCAAACCCGAGTGTCCCTGTTTAGAGTTTGGAAAATCTGGTCCCCCCACTTTAAAAGGAGCGAAGTTAATGTGTTTGAAATGGAATCGGCCGAGCTCGGTAAAGCGAAATGCCATTACGCCGCTTATATGAGGCGGACATAAAGCACCGGCGCCGTCCTGAGGAGAGTCTCATAAATCCAGACGCACGTTACGCTCACAGCTGATTTAATGTGCATCAAACGTGCTGCAGTCGTCCGTCAGAAGAGCCCACGCGTCAGGGAAACCCGCAGCCCGCCTCCGTTTAAGCCCGTTTATCCAAACGCCGTAAAGCCGAGAGCTATGACACCACGAGAGCGAACGCCGAGCCCCGAGGAGAGGACGTCGACTGCACCGGGTCCCAAACAGGCAGAAATATTACACCTGTGTTTGGTTATGTAAGATCATCGTTTAATCAGGAATTAGGGCCTGACTGATGTATCGTTCTGCAGATATTATCGGCCGATATGGGCTCTTGGAAACATATCAAAATCTTGCCGATATGGGCCGATATTCCACGTGGATGTTCTACCTCGTTCTAAATCTCAGACTCTCTGTATTCTGCCCATTTAATCCAGTTTACAGACAGATAAATGTCCTGATCTGTGGCGGGGCATCAGGGTTTATCTGAGGAGTCATTTGTCGCCATGTGCGTTTGTTTCCAGCCGCAGCCACAGATCCACCTGCACAACACTGAGATTGTGTTGTTTTTGCGGCCGCTCAGTGTGAGTCTGGATTAAAGGACAGTTCTTAGTGCTGATCTGAGAGGAGCCTGTGTGAGGCTGAGTGTTGAAATGTGTCGGTTTGAAGCTCGTTTTGGTTCCTTCTCGTTGGTTAGCGATTAGCTGCTGTAGCTCGCACACATAAACAGGCTGTTTTCTCTTCTGTTAGCGACTGTAAAGTGACTATAGTGGCCGTATATATGTTACTGGACACACACTGATATGGAAATGAGCTGTGAACAGAGGTGTGAATTATCCGCATTTAGCAGATCATTAATTACCGCGGCGCGCACGCATTTACCGCTAAAAGCTAACAGCGGTAGTTTACTTACAGCACTTTCTTTACAGGCGAGAATATCGTACAAAAACACCATTAGGCCGACCGACTCTTTAAATATGACGTAAAGAGGCAGAAGAACAAGAAATGTCGCCTAAACAAACCCGACTGAAAATCCAATAGAGCCAAACTTAAGTTTTATAAACAACTGAAGATTTACAGTGATTTTTTACGTCATAAATATATCGGCGATTAACTCCCATTGTATCGGCATCAAATCGGCCGCAACAAAATCCACATCGGTCGGGCCCTATTAGGAATTATAACAAAAAACTCACAAAACTCGAATCAGATCTTTGCTGAACCCCAGATGGCGCCGTGTTGTTTTCAGGGTCTGTCCTCATCGGCTCAGTGGCCCAAAAGTCACTTTCTCTTCCACATTTACGTCCTCAATCCGGGCGAGCTCCTCCCACCGCGTGACGGCTGTAAGACCGTTTCAAAGACTCAACTTAAAAACTGGGAGCTGAACGTTTGTCTTCTTTTTGTTCATTACTGTATTATTATTCATTTGTCGAATTTTAAGAGGCTTTATTCATTGCTCACTTCAAATACACACAAATATAATAACTATAAATCCTGGGGTCTGTTCCTCGGGCTCCTTCAAAGAAACACTCTTCTGTTTCCGCCGTGGTGTTGCCCAGCTTTAAATTAGCGTTACACCTGGCTAGTTAAGTGGCTGAACCAAATAAAGGCTCTTATTTGGCATTTTAGGGTATTTTTAGGCTAAAAGGTGACGCAGTGGGGCTTTAAATCTGAGCTCGACTCTTCTGAATGGGCCTCGTGTTTCCTTTTGTGCTGCAGACGGACGAACCTCTGAGGATCTGACGTCTCCCCTTCACTGGAAAACTGTGTGGGCGGAGCTAATGACAGGATTTGTGCCCGTCAATAAAACAATCTGTGTTATTGATGAAGCCTCTGTTACCACGACAACGCGCCGACCAGCCCCCCCGACGCTCCGCTCTCCCTCCGGACCCACGTTCCTGCACCAAAAACGACACGACCTCTGGAACATTCTCCAGGTTGGAGGTATTTAAAGGAGCACGGTGTTACTTCTCCTGCTTGTCTCCATGGAGATGTGCCTGGAATGTTCCACAGTGTGGCAAAAAACTTAAGAATCTCCACAGAGACTTGCCAGCCAAATGTTAGAAGGTTTCTGGTTTAGACCTGGTTCAGTCCTGGTTTAGTCCTGGTTTAGACCTGGTTTAGACTTGGTTCAGTCCCGGTTTAGTTCTGGTTTAGACCTGGCTTAGACCCAGTTTAGTCCTGGTTTAGACCTGGTTTAGTCTTGGGTCAGTCCCGGTTTAGTCCTGGTTTAGACCTGGTTCAGACCTGGTTTAGACCTGGTTCAACCTTTGTTCAGTCCTGGTTCAGTCCTGGTTCAGTCCTGGTTCAGTCCTGGTTTAGTCCTGGTTTAGTCCTGGTTTAGTCCTGGTTTAGTTCTGGTTTAATCCTGGTTTAGACCTGGTTTAGACCTGGTTTAGACCTGGTTTAGACCTGGTTTAGACCTGGTTCAGTCCCGGTTTAGTCCTGGTTCAGTCCTGGTTCAGTCCTGGTTTAGTCCTGGTTTAGTCCTGGTTTAGACCTGGTTTAGTCCTGGTTTATACCTGGTTCAGTCCTGGTTTAGACCTGGTTTAGTCCTGGTTTAGTCCTGGTTCAGTCCTGGTTTAGACCTGGTTTAGTCCTGGTTTAGTCCTGGTTTATACCTGGTTCAGTCCTGGTTTAGTCCTGGTTTAGTCCTGGTTTAGTCCTGGTTTAGTCCTGGTTCAGTCCTGGTTCAGTCCTGGTTTAGTCCTGGTTCAGCCTTTGTTCAGTCCTGGTGCTCTGCTCCAACTGGTGATGTCATGAAGTGGTAGTTTCCAAGTGAACAGCTCCTTTTCCCTTTCGTTCAGCGAAAACGAATGTGCTATAGACACTTTTAGGGCGGAAGTGATAAAAAATAAAATCTGCACATTTTAGATTCATTCAGACTGAACTCGGACAGAAAAAGACGGAGAAAAAAAACATCTCAGCTCCAAAATGTCTGTTGGTTCTGTGTGTTTGTCAGAGTCGATGTTCTCGCAGTGGACTAAAGTTTAACTCACTGACCGCACGAGGATCTGACAGTCGGACGCCGCTCGTCTAAAGCCCTATTCACACAGGATAAGTAGAACCTGGGGACGACACCTCTGTGTTTCCTGCAGCACGTTCACACGGGATAAACGAAGTCTGTAAATGACTCCGTTTGACTGAAATTCCGACCGGATTTGTCGTAACATCACATCCGTTTCTATGTCTTTCACGCTGCTAAATAAGTAAATTCATTAAGTATTCTAAAAAATAAATAAATAAATAATGCACACGTCGTCCAGGTCAACATCCTGCGAGAATTTCCCTTTTTGTGGATCAGTTTCCATGTCGAGGCTCTGAGGCTGTGTTAGAATTTGCCCCTAAAAAGCTCAAAACCACTAATCAAAACTTCTACCGCAGCCTCCATTACTCAAGCCGGAGAGAGACAAAAAACGTGCACAATATACAGAGAAAAGACCGCGGAAATAAAAGGAACAGACAGAAAAGACACAATTACAACAACAAACACTGAGCTGCAGATTCACACGGGACGAGTTTTATCACCGGACGTCTGTGTTTGGTGAAATATCGTAGGGAATTTGCGGTGGAATTTTTTACTTTACAGATTACAGACGTGGAGCATTCGGACGGGATTAAGACTCAGACGTCCTCCACCGTTATGACAAACCACCAAAGGTCCACAGGTAAAACTGACCCCGTGTGAATCGGGCTAAAGTCGGTTTGTTGAGGAAATATTCTCAATGTTTTGGTGATAATCCTTTGGCAGAGCTCGACAAGCTGCTGAGTTCTGCCGTACTTCTGTCACCACTGTTCACGAATAGGAACTTTGTTTTCCTCCAAACTCATGCGCTCCGTCCATTCTGATCGGGCTAAATTTTGCCAAAGAGTGAAGCGAGTCAAGATGGTCGAAGCTCTGAGCGTCTGTGTTCGTAACAATAGAAAAAGTCGCTCTAAGTGCCGTTTTTCCCCTCAAATAAACGGCAAATGACACATCTTGGTGTGTGTAATTGTGCATCTCTTTCTATTTTTATTTAAAGGTTTATTTCAGTCCAAATGAACAAATCCAAATGTAATTTCCACCCTGGAAATGCAGAAGTGCTGTGGCTCTGGCCCTGGACCTGACAGGAGCTGTTTCCAGGACTGGACCAGGAAAGTCATGGAGCCACTGCACTTTTTTTGTTTTTAGGGCAATAAGGAGATTTTTAATTTACTTACAGACTTCAGATTTTGTATTTTCGTAGCTAAGGCCCAAAATTAAGCATTTTTTTATGTCCAAAAAGTTTTGTTTGCTGTGTTTTGTATTAAAGAGTGAATTTTATTTTCCTTTTTTTTTTTTCATCTCTGTTTCTGGTCCTGGAGCTTTTATCACAGCCTCATGACACAACTACAGCAGCAGATTGTGAAATAACAGGTTGAACAAAAGGAGGTAGAACACTTCATTAGGGGTAAAAGCGGGAGGTTTAGTAGCAAAATTAAGAAAGGACTTGACTGAAATTGCCATTAGGTCTGGAAGGTTGAAGACTGTAAATACGAGGCGCTTTACGCTCGCGTGCGTTTGTCGGTTGTGTCGGCCGCCGTGACGTGTGCGTTTCTCGTAAGTGTGTTTTGTTCTCACAGTCACAGCGGCAGTTTGAACCACAGCCCTGCGCTCGTGTGGAAACAGGAAGCAGCCGACAGCAGCGCCGAGCACTTCCTGTGGCTTTGAACCGGCAACTCCACCCCACTCACACACACAGGACTATTCATAAAGTACAGCGTGAACACAAACACTGGTGCAGACACTCGCTGCACATCCTAACACGCTTTTCTCCATGGAGATGCTACTGCTTTGTCTGGAATGTTCCGCAGTGTGAGGTTAAACCTTTCTATCTCCATGGAGACCAAACCAGACCAAGTTCCAGGTCAAATCTGTGGAGAGGCGACACCGCTCACAGTCAGAACGTGTTTCCTTCTGTTTTTAGCTATAAAACCACCTGTAACTGAATAAAATAAACAAAGTCGAGCTGTTCACTCGGGCTGTGCCGATATCCTCACGATACAATATCGTCACCGTATGAACCTCACGGTACGATATTTATCACGATATCGTCACCGTATGAACCTCACGGTACGATATTTATCACGATATCGTCACCGTATGAACCTCACGGTACGATATTTATCACGATATCGTCACCGTATGAACCTCACGGTACGATATTTATCACGATATCGTCACCGTATGAACTTCACGGTACGATATTTATCACCATATCACTGTATGAACTTCACGGTACGATATTTATCACGATATCGTGGGAAAGCTCACGATATGGTGGCCCCAGGAAGCGGGGAGGTGCAGGCGCTCTGTGCAACGGTCTACTAAACCAGATCTAAACCAGGACTAAACCAAATCTAAACCAGGACTAAACCAAATCTAAACCAGGACTAAACCAGATCTAAACCAGGACTAAACCAGGACTAAACCAGGACTAAACCAGGACTAAACCAGATCTAAACCAGGACTAAACCAAATCTAAACCAGGACTAAACCAAATCTAAACCAGGACTAAACCAGATCTAAACCAGGACTAAACCAGATCTAAACCAGGACTAAACCAGATCTAAACCAGGACTGAACCAGATCTAAACCAGGACTAAACCAGGACTGAACCAGATCTAAACCAGGACTAAACCAGATCTAAACCAGGACTGAACCAAAACTGAACCAGGACTGAACCAGAACTGAACCAAACGATAATAATTATAATAGTTATAATGATAATAATTATTATTAGTAATAATTTTCAGGGTTTGTTTACTATTTACTATTTCCCTGAGCGTTCAGTATTTTATTGTATTTTATTATATTTTATTGTATTTGTATTTAAGCAGACACGAGGTCAGGGCCTTTTGGGGGGAAAGAAGTGCTGCTTTTTATCCTTCAAACATGTGACATTTTTGCATTTTTTCCCATATTGTACCGAAAATGACCCGAACCAAAATGTTTATTTCAGTCCAAATGAACAAATCCAAATGTAATTTCCACCCTGGAAATGCAGAAGTGCTGTGGCTCTGGCCCTGGACCTGACAGGAGCTGTTTCCAGGACTGGACCAGGAAAGTCATGGAGCCACTGCACTTTTTTTGTTTTTAGGGCAATAAGGAGATTTTTAATTTACTTACAGACTTGAGATTTTGCATTTTTGTAGCTAAGGCCCTAAATTAAGCATTTTTATGTCCAAAAAGTTGTTTCTACATGTTTGCTATGGGTTTTGTATAAAAGAGTGTGAATTTTATTTTCCTATAGCTTTTATCACAGCCTCATGACACAACTACAGCAGCAGATTGTGAAATAACAGGTTGGACTGAACAAAAGGAGGTAGAACACTTCATTAGGGGTAAAAGGGGCAGTTTTAAAAGCAAAATTAAGAAAAAAAATCCAGACGAAGAGAAATGTACTAAAATTACCCTTAAGTCTTCAGGGGTTTAAGGGCCAATATTTGTAATATCAGGAAATGCTCAGTGCCAGAGGCCAGAGCCAGATAACAGCCCGCTGTTATTACGGAGCTGTTATGTTATAATTTCTGCTTTTTCAGGATCACACACACAAAGCTCAACTTTTTTTATTTTTTTTTTAAATAAAACTCATAAAACCATCATCTCATTCTTACCGATGTCGCCTGGAGGTCACGATTATAAGACGCACAACTAGTTCTCTCCACACATTTTCCATGGAAACCTTTATTCTGAATTATTATTTACATGGAAACTCGAAGGAGAATAATTTAATTCTGATCTATTTAATTCAGAATTAATTAGTATTTAAAATCCTCCTGTAAACGGGGCCACTGTGGAACATTCCAGACAAACTATAACATCTACGACTCGAAGAAAAGCCTTTGAAAAGTTACACGATGCACTGAAAAGATGTTTCAGAATAAATCCATTTTAAAATCTGAATGAGGAACATTGGACTCATTAAATGTTTCCTGTGCAGTGAAGACAAGTCATTTTCCTTTATGTGGTCAGGTGAGCTGAATGTGGTGAGAGCGTCTCACCCGCCGCCTGAACACTGACCCGCTGGAAACTTCTGATATTTTAACCAACGTCGACAACATGAGTCTGAGATCTTTCGGTTTGCATTGTCCTGTCGCCGGAGACGCAGACATTAAACACACAAACAAGTTGAACTCGGGCACGTTTGAAGCTAAAGTCCGTCGCTAGAGGTGGTGGAATTCTGTCAGAAGCCACAAAAAACAGCACAGATCAGTGTTTCCTCGGTGGAGATCTCACTGTCAAGGCAACAAACTAGTGCAGTGATGGGGGCAAGTTCTGAACTTCCACGTAAAACACCAATGTGCTTCAGACTGAAGAAGCTTAACACCACTTTAACCCATCTGACAACAGCCACGAGTCTAACAAACAAAACGCTCTGCCTGGTTCACTCATTAGTGTCTGGAAACGTTAGAAAACAACTTTATAAGCACCTCACACTTCCCTCTGCTGATTTCCCACTGCACAGGCCAAAGCTCAAAAGACTCGATTGCCGAGTTACTGCTTAAGAACTTGTCCCCATCACTACACTAGTTTGTTGCCTTGACAGACTCCACCAGCACTTCCAGCAATCGACTTTAGCTTCAAACGGGCCCGACTTCAACTTTAAGTGTTCATTCGAGGCAGCAGAGACACTTAAAGGTAAAAGGAGCTGTTCATTTGAAAACTTCATGACATCACGAGGTGGAACAGAGCGTTTTGAGCTTTGGCGATGCAGACAGACTGATAATAAAGAGTTACTCAGACATGTGAATGAAACAAAACAGAACTCCAGCTCTGTTTCTGCGGAGGGCACGACATTAGAACTTGACCTGAAGCTCACAGGAGTCCGTTTTGCATAACGTAGGACCTTCAGGTGCTCGGGCCCTTCAGACTCCGCACACATTTGGACAGTTTCTCACAGATAAATTGAACCTCTCTTCTGTCCAGAGTCTGAGTCTGAGCGAAGCTGCGGTCAGACCTGAGACTGCAGACAGAGGAATGCCTGTTTCCTGTTTGCCTGAAACATTCCTCTGTGCTGTGTCAAGTCTGTGGAGGGAGGGGCTCACGGGGACCTGAGGAGGACCGTCACATTGTTACGGGGCCCATATTGACGAAAATGAATGACTATTTAAAATAACAATTGTTATCACCATCACGCTGAACATTCCATCATAGGCATACATGTAGAATCCCCCCCAACGTGAAGCCACTGCAAACAAAGCATCCGTTTTCAGATAATGGGACTCATTCATGAATCTGTTCTTAAACATTTAACAACACTTAAACGACTTCCACTTTCTGAAAATTCACAAAACGTTTTTACGCAGATGAATTCCTGAAGTGACACCAACACCCAGAGCTACAAACACCTCCATGCTCATTTACATTCATATGTACATAGAAAATGTTTATGTTTTTGGTAAGAAACGGCCTGAACTTGCAAATATGGGCAATATGGGTTTGGTGTTATGACACGTGAAAGTGTGAGGGAGAGAGAGCGAGGAGGACGGGGAGCGTCTACGGCTCAACTACCACTGTTTTACAGCTTCAGCCGCCATTTCAGATGTCCCTCACATGAACAGTAGGGTTTGGTATGTGTGTGTGTATGTACATGTGTATGTGTATGTACATGTGTATGTACATGTGTATGTGTATGTGTACGTATATGTGTATGTACATGTGTATGTGTATGTACATGTGTATGTGTATGTACATGTGTATGTACATGTGTATGTGTATGTGTACGTATATGTGTATGTGTGTGTGTATGTGTATGTACATGTGAATGTACATGTGTATGTGTATGTACATGTGTATGTGTATGTGTATGTACATGTGTATGTGTATGTACATGTGTATGTGTATGTACATGTGTATGTGTATGTATATGTGTATGTACATGTATATGTGTATATGTATGTGTATGTACATGTATATGTGTATGTGTATGTACATGTGTATGTGTATGTACATGTGTATGTGTATGTACATGTGTATGTACATGTGTGTGTGTATGTGTATGTACATGTGAATGTACATGTGTATGTGTATGTACATGTGTATGTGTATGTGTATGTACATGTGTATGTGAATGTGTATGTGTACATGTGTATGTACATGTGTATGTGTATGTACATGTGTATGTGTATGTACATGTGAATGTACATGTGTATGTACATGTGTATGTGTATGTACATGTGTATGTGTATGTACATGTGTATGTGTATGTACATGTGAATGTACATGTGTATGTGTATGTACATGTGTATGTGTATGTGTATGTGAATGTGTATGTGTACATGTGTGTTTACATTAATGTACAAATAGTTTTTGATGTTTTGATTTCACTTGCTCAAAATCAATCAATTACTTAAAATATGAAAATACATCTGGTACACAAAAAATAAGAAACATTTTTGCACTTAAAATAAGCAATAAAATCAAATGTTGCTCGAATAATTTCACTTGTCAAGATGAATCGACTCAAATGAAGTAAAATGTTCTTAATTGAAGTCATTTAAACTCGCCTACATCTTGTTTTTATCATTCTAAATCAGTAGAGTTTCAGTTTGTGCGAGTGCTCCTGACTGTTCCTACGATTTGTTCTTTCAGACGAACATTTTCAGTGAAGAAAAAGTTTTGTGAATGCAGAAAATGTTGGTCAGAAAGGCCCACGAATGAGGCCCGGTGTTTTAAAGAGGCTCAAAAATACAGAGAAAAACAAACATTCGCTCCACAGATCTGACCTGGAACTCTGGCTTGGTCTCCATGGAGACAGAACTGAACCAGGGCTAAACCAGGACTAAACCAGGACTGAACCAGGACTAAACCAGGACTGAACCAGGCCTGAACCAGGCCTGAAC
The DNA here is from genome assembly GCA_030686955.1 of Odontamblyopus rebecca. NCBI lineage: Eukaryota > Metazoa > Chordata > Actinopteri > Gobiiformes > Gobiidae > Odontamblyopus > Odontamblyopus rebecca. Next base: position 35,326,768 of record CM060669.1, read on the forward strand.
CAGGCCTGAACCAGGACTAAACCAGGACTGAACCAGGACTGAACCAGGATTGAACCAGGATTGAACCAGGGCTAAACCAGGGCTAAACCAGGACTGAACCAGGGCTGAACCAGGACTGAACCAGGACTGAACCAGGGCTGAACCAGGACTGAACCAGGATTGAACCAGGATTGAACCAGGGCTAAACCAGGGCTAAACCAGGGCTAAACCAGGACTGAACCAGGACTGAACCAGGGCTGAACCAGGACTGAACCAGGACTGAACCAGGATTAAACCAGGTCTAAACCAGGTCTAAACCAGGACTAAACCAGGTTGTGGGCCCTGCTCTAGATCGCTGCACATCACACTAGACCAGGCTGACCAGAGTTTCAGACTAAACTGGGACACTCGGGTTTGGATGTTTGGTGTAAATAAAACGGTGAAAGGAGCAGGAACATTGTGGTTCTCGTGTCAGTCGTGATCTGAGGGACTCTGACGCTGAGTTTAGGATTTCTGCTCGTTCACAAACACAGATTTGTGTTTTTTAGCAAAATAAACGACAATTTATGCTCCAGTTTACGATAGGTGAGGATCAGATTAGTCAGAAATTGGGATAGTCCTGTTTTAGTCCTGGTTGAGTCCTGGTTTAGTCCTGGTTTAGACCTGGTTTAGTCCTGGTTTAGTCCTGGTTTAGTCCTGGTTTATACCTGATTTAGTCCTGGTTTAGACCTGGTTTAGTCCTGGTTTAGACCTGGTTTAGTCCTGGTTTAGACCTGGTTTATATCTGATTTAGTCCTGGTTTAGACCTGATGTAATTTTGGTTTAGTCCTGGTTTAGACCTGGTTTATACCTGATTTAGTCCTGGTTTAGACCTGATGTAATTTTGGTTTAGTTCTGGTTTAGTCCTGGTTTAGTCCTGGTTTAGTCCTGGTTCAGTCCTGGTTTAGTCCTGGTTTATACCTGATTTAGTCCTGGTTTAGACCTGGTTTAGTCCTGGTTTAGACCTGATTTAGTCCTGGTTTAGACCTGATGTAATTTTGGTTTAGTCCTGGTTTAGACCTGGTTTATACCTGATTTAGTCCTGGTTTATCCATCCATCCATCCATCCATCTTCTCCCGCTTAATCCTGCTGGGTCGCGGGGGCAGCTTGCTGCCCAATACTCATAGCACCTGACCCCCCCTATGAACCCCTCTGCAGGTGGTGAGCCCACAGGAGGTAGTCCTGGTTTAGACCTGATGTAATTTTGGTTTAGTTCTGGTTTAGTCCTGGTTTAGTCCTGGTTTAGTCCTGGTTCAGTCCTGGTTTAGACCTGATGCAGTCCTGGTTTAGTCCTGGTTTAGTCCTGGTTTAGTCCTGGTTTAGTCCTGGTTTAGTCCTGGTTTAGTCCTGATGTAGTCCTGGTTTAGTCCTGGTTTAAGTTCATAAGTGTCTGTGCTTCACGGCAGCACTGGACACTTCTGTTTGTAACTGTGTTTTTAAGCCGTGAGCTCAAGACAAATTTCCCTCTGGGACATTACAGTTTGTTTTCTCTTATTCGAGCACAGATTAGAAAATGGTGTCACATGGGCCCTTTAACGTCTGGGGCCTGGAACCGGATCTAATAAAAAAATAAAAATCTCTGTTTTATGGATTTTCTGAATGACAAGAATCAGAAGCCGAGCAGGAAACATGAGCCACAAAAGCACATTTGGCGTCACACGAGCTTCTGTCAGAAATAAACCGTGAAGGAGCCGGTATTTCTATCGCCTCTTTCACATGAACTGGTCCAAAAGATTCAGATGCCCTAAAGGAGCCGAAAGTCACCGGAGTGAAGTCGCCCCATCAAACGCAAAGCTAAAAACTGTGTCAGTCGTTTGTGCTGCAGAAAGTTTTGTTTGTGCGATTCTGGTTCTTCAGATATTTGCAGTTTGATTTTCGGCCGATGACGTCGTCCAGAACCTCAGAATGTGAAACAGCCTCAAAACAGGAGGAAAATGATAGAAAACGTTTGTATTTGGTTTGTGCAGTGACGGTTTCATTTGTGTGAGTTTATTTCTAATATTATTCATTATTATTTCTGTGGTAATTATAGGACGTCATTCTCCACAAAACTAGTGAAGAGAAACGATCTGAGGCTGTGGAAAAGTCTGTTTCAGTCTTTAGTCAGTTTTCCTCAGCCTCAGATCGTTTCTCTTCACTAGTTTTGTGGAGTTTGTCGCCGTCAGATGAGCGGAAATGACGTTCTGTAATTACCACAAAAATAATAAAAGTTTTCTATAATTGTCTTTCTGTTTTGAGGCTGTTTCACATTCTGAGGTTCTGGACGACGTCATCGACCGAAAATCAAACTGCAAATATCTGAAGAACCAGAATCGCACAAACTGAACTTTCTGCAGCACAAACGACTGACACAGTTTTTGTGTAGGTTTGCGTTTGATGGGGCGAAAGTCTCATGACAGAAACGCGTTCTGCTACAACCAGCTCGACAATCCATAAAACAGTTCTCACAGGTATGTGGGACTTTCAGCTCTGTCGGGTTCAAAAGAGCGGCTCTTTCACCGTTTATTTACACGACCGAAAAACTCATTTTAACAACAAACTGATCACAGAGACACGAGCGGCCGTGTGTTCATACAGTGTGAATCGGTGTTAAAATGAACGCTAATTAGATCTGGTTCCAGCCGTCCTCCGTTTGAGCTCCTCTGGAATTACAAAATAAACATATTTTCTAAGTTTACCTCATGCCTGGAGTAAAGCTGCGGTGCTTTTGTTTTAGAAGAGTTTTTAAATGACTTTTATATGACAGCCTCACTTTTTCATCGCTTAGTCAGAACATAAACTCTTCCCAGTATGAGCAGCGTGTCAAAACGATCATATTTATTACTTTTTTATAAAGAAATACAATTAATATTCTGCAGAATTGAGTTGAGGATTTTGGCTCCACAATATTTCGTGTTTCTCATGGGAAAAAGAATTGTGTCCATATGACTCCATTTGTCCTCTGTTCTCATGGCGTTTCCTCATGGAGTTGTGTTGTGTTTCATTCACACGTTTAGCGCACACACGCTGCACATTTAGGCACTTTACTTCTCCTCTGAAACTGAAAACACTCCGTTCCACCTTGTGATGTCACGTGGTAATACAGTTGTTTTGTTTTTAAACTCCACACACCTTCACGAGAATCATTTGGCTCATCTCAGCCCTGGAATCTCTGCTGCACTAAAGGTAAAAGGAGCTGAAAACTACCACTTCATGACATCACAAGGTGGAACGGAGCGTTTGGAGATGTAGGGTTAATCAAACATGTGCGAATGAAACAAAACACAACTGTGAGGTAACAGCATCACGACATGGCTAAAAAAAAGTGCGGCTGGCGTAATACAGAACCGCGAACGTCACGTCACCGGTCACGGCGCATTTCGTTCTGCTTAAGTACGTGAGGCCACGTGCTGTTCCGTGCGGCTGTTGTGATTGTTGAAGGTGACGGCGAAAGGAAGGCCGGTAAGCGCGCGCGTGTGACGGGGCCAGGAGAAGCGGACGCGGAGCCGGGAGCGGCGGACGCGGGACCGGGAGCGGCGGACGCGGTGGCAGGAGCGGCGGACACGGGGCCAGGAGCGGCAACAGTTTGTTCGCCCCAAGTTTCCCCGCCCGGAGGCTCCCGATCACCGAGCCGTGGCCTACCTTGATCAGACTGCTGCGCCGCGGGATGGTCTTGGAGCCGGAATCGGAGCCGACAGCGTCCCAAGCCTCGGCCAAGCACTCGCTCTGGACCCGCCTGACCGCCTCCGGTACGCCGCAGTTCCCGTTGGACACCGCGGATCGCTCTCCCGCCGCCGCTGGACTCGCCGGTCTGGCTCCGTCCTTCCACGAAGCCACCGGTGGAGCCACGGCCGTCTTCCTCTCTCCGCGCTCGGCCATGGCGCGCTGCTGTCACGGGGGGATGTGCGCGGTGCTGCTGCTGCCGCTGCTGCCGCTGGAGCTCAGGGGTGCGCGGGGGCACGGCGGAGGAGAGGCATGGTACCGCGGGCAGATGCAGGGCAGATGCACCTCTTCCCCCCGGCGTGTGCGGAGCGGGGGTCGGCGGCGGAGCGGGGATGGACGCGGGGAGGGGACACGCCTTCCGCACGCCGCCTCACGCGCCGTCCCCTCCCGCCCACGTCCATCACGCACGCACGCGCACAGCAGAGGACAGATGCGCGTGCGTGCGTGCGTGACCTCGGCTCGCTCACGCACACAGGCACGCGCGCAGTCCGCTCGTGCGTGTCTTTCCCGCGCTGCAGTGACAGGAAGAGCCGTTTGGACTCAGATGACTCGGGGATTCGGATGAGAGCCGGATCTGAGAGTCGGATGTGTGAACCTCAGCACAGACTCGTTCCCAAACCGTTCTAGCGCAACAACTCACCCTTATGTCACAGATAATACTCCCTACAACTGTATAACGCACCTTTATGTCACAGATAATACTCCCTACAACTGTACAACTCACTTATGTCACAGATAATACTCCCTACAACTGTATAACGCACCTTTATGTCACAGATAATACTCCCTACAACTGTATAACTGACCTTGTGTCACAGATAATACTCCCTACAACTGTATAACGCACCCTTATGTCACAGATAATACTCCCTACAACTGTACAACTCACTTATGTCACAGATAATACTCCCTACAACTGTATAACGCACCTTTATGTCACAGATAATACTCCCTACAACTGTATAACTGACCTTGTGTCACAGATAATACTCCCTACAACTGTATAACTGACCTTGTGTCACAGATAATACTCCCTACAACTGTACAACTCGCCTTATGTCACAGATAATACTTCCTACAACTGTACAACTCGCCTTATGTCACAGATAATACTCCCTACAACTGTATAACTGACCTTGTGTCACAGATAATACTCCCTACAACTGTATAACGCACCCTTATGTCACAGATAATACTCCCTACAACTGTACAACTCACTTATGTCACAGATAATACTCCCTACAACTGTATAACGCACCTTTATGTCACAGATAATACTCCCTACAACTGTATAACTGACCTTGTGTCACAGATAATACTCCCTACAACTGTATAACTGACCTTGTGTCACAGATAATACTCCCTACAACTGTACAACTCGCCTTATGTCACAGATAATACTCCCTACAACTGTACAACTCACTTATGTCACAGATAATACTCCCTACAACTGTACAACTCACTTATGTCACAGATAATACTCCCTACAACTGTATAACGCACCTTTATGTCACAGATAATACTCCCTACAACTGTATAACTGACCTTGTGTCACAGATAATACTCCCTACAACTGTATAACTGACCTTGTGTCACAGATAATACTCCCTACAACTGTACAACTCGCCTTATGTCACAGATAATACTCCCTACAACTGTACAACTCACTTATGTCACAGATAATACTCCCTACAACTGTATAACGCACCTTTATGTCACAGATAATACTCCCTACTTATTTTTTAGAATTTAGTTTTACCATTTATATATTTTCTCTTTGTTATTATATTATATTGTGATGTGTGAGCTCCTGTGTCCAAATAATTTCCCTCGTGGATCAATAAAGTCTCAGTCCGTCATTCCACACATGCTTATGTCATGTTATGTTTTCAAATTTTTTATGTTCATAATTTCTGTTTAAACGATTAGAACAGTGAAACCAGCGGAAAGTCCGACATAAAGTCCTCATTTCAGCTGAAAGCTCCATTTACCTGAAGACTGTAACGTGCTCTGGCATCTCAGTGTTTTACATTAAGTGAAAATGCAGTGAAAGTACAGGTGCGCCATCTACAGGCCGCACCGGGAGTTACAAGGTTATTTAATAAACCACAGTTTTTAGACTAAGACAAACGTGATCGATCCACAAGGGAAATGATTTGGACACAGGAGCTCAACAATCACAATATAACCTAATAACACAGAACAAGAAATATAAATGATGATGATAAATTCTAAATAAGTAGCAAGAGACAGGTGTTAAAGAAGACATAATTATATAAATGTTAATGTACAAGTCAAAATCAAATAGAAAATGTGAAACAATTAGGCAGATTTTGATTCATGGACTTAAAGAGGGGGTATTACACTTCTATAGTAACACTTATTTAGGTCATTATTGTTTTGAAAATGCTAATAAAATAACACAATGTATTAACGCGTTTAATAAGTTTCACTTTTGGACTTAGACAAACTTTATTGATCCATAAGGGAAACGATTTGGACACAGGAGCTCACACGTCACAATATAATATTATAATAACAAAGAGGGAAAAGTATAAATGGTGATAATAAACACATAACTATAAAAGACATAACTATATGAATTTAATGTACAAGTCAAAATAAAGTAGAAAAGTATGTAAAAAATATACTTGGGCACAGTGGGTGAGTTGTACAGTTGTAGGGAGTATTATCTGTCTATAGTCTGGTGCAGTGGGTGAGTTGTACAGTTGTAGGGAGTATTATCTGTCTATAGTCGGGTGCAGTGGGTGAGTTGTACAGTTGTAGGGTGTCACGGGGCTCAATGAAAACTCAGGCAAGTTCGATTTTCCAAGTGCAGGTGGATTTTATTGTGCCAGTGTCCATCCATCCATCTTCTCCCGCTTAATCCATGGTCACGGGGGCAGTTTGCTGCCCAATCCTCATAGCACCCGACCCCCTATGAACCCCTCTGCAGGTGGAGCCCACAGGAGGGTGGACAACATGGTCCTTGATGTTAGTTCATAGAGGTGCAAAAATCCCCAAACAGTGCAAAAATATTTACAGTGAGCGAAAATGACCCGTCTTTACATCAAAAGGAAAAATAAATGAGTCCAACTTTAACTCTCTCCTTCTCAACTTTCTGCAGCACACTGATGTTACCTGCTGTGTAACCAGTGGCAGACTGATTGGCAGCCAGGAAGGGCTCCCCTTTGTTCCCCATTGCCCCTCCCACTGAGCAATATATAAAAATTATTATAGAAATAAACAATTTAATTTCAAACCTACATCATATCTTCTTCATATGACAAACAGTAATAGTGTACATTAAGAGACAAAAATAAAGGCTTAATAATGTATAAAAAGTCATCTTACATAACGCGCGTCACGTGGTCAGCGCCCATTTCAACTACCGGGAAATAGCAGCTCGGTTTGGCAAAGGCGCCGCGTTGGGGGAGAGAGACGGCGGCAGTGAACAGGTAGGAGCGGCTGGAATGAAATGAAGTATCTAACGCGCTCAAGTGTGCACCCTTGGCGAATTAATAGCGGAGGAAAGAGGGGGGAAACGGCAGGTAATAACGCATACGGCGAGGAAAGCGGCTCCGTCACACAGGGAGTATTATCTGTCTATAGTCTGGTGCAGTGGGTGAGTTGTACAGTTGTAGGGAGTATTATCTGTCTATAGTCGGGTGCAGTGGGTGAGTTGTACAGTTGTAGGGAGTATTATCTGTCTATAGTCTGGTGCAGTGGGTGAGTTGTACAGTTGTAGGGAGTATTATCTGACAAAACAACGAGCCACAAACAAAGTCCTGTGGTTTCCTCTATTCAGCGAAGTGAAGACGGCAGAAACGAAACAAACACCAGACAGAGACAGAATGCACCAGGACTGAGGAGAGAGCAACACGGGACCTCAGTCTAGGGCTGAAACGATTCATTGAGTTAATCGATTAAATCGATTAGAAAAATGCATCGATTATTTTTTTTGCCTCGATGCTTCGTTTTATTTTCATACGCTCGGCGATGGGCGGAACCTTTTGTGGTAGAGGTAAAGTGGATTGTGTCTTGTCGCGTACACTCCGTGGACCGCGCTTCCTCCTGTGCGCCACTAAACCAGGTCTAAACCAGGTCTAAAACCAGGACTAATCCAGGTCTAAAGCAGGTCTAAACCAGATCTAAACCAGGACTAATCCAGGTCTAAAGCAGGTCTAAACCAGATCTAAACCAGGACTAATCCAGGTCTAAAACCAAACAAGAATTTGCAGGAGTTGGTTGCTACATTTATGTAGTTTTAAAAATCATGACAATATCAAGTAATCCAAAGTATTCAGATTACATTACTCACTTTAAGTAATTTAATTGATTATGTCACAAACTACATTTTGGGGAATGTAATCTGTAATCTGTAGGGAATTACATTTTAGAAGTCACCTTCTCAACACTGATGCTACAACATCTAAACAGAACCGTACATTACATCAAGTGGAAAAGAAACCGCGAGGTGAGTCGACCTGAGCCTAGCGATAATTACGTTTTTCATGTCCAAAACACGTGTATCTGTCAGTGCACGTGGTGTGGACTTAACATGTGCAAAGTAGACACGACAATAACAAACGATTACTCGATTATTCGAACAAAATAATCGACAGAATAATCGATTACTGTAAGAATCGATAGCTGCAGCTTTAAAGTGAGGGCATTCTGCTCACCCCATTGGACCACTCTCCTCACACTCTCATAGTAGAGGTCAGGCCTCAGTCCATCTGCACCTAAAGGACCTCAGTACATCTGCACCTAAAGGACCTCAGTACATCTGCACCTAAAGGACCTCAGTACATCTGCACCTAAAGGACCTCAGCACATCTGCACCTAAAGGACCTCAGCACATCTGCACCTAAAGGACCTCAGTACATCTGCACCTAAAGGACCTCAGCACATCTGCACCTAAAGGACCTCAGCACATCTGCACCTAAAGGACCTCAGTACATCTGCACCTAAAGGACCTCAGTACATCTGCACCTAAAGGACCTCAGCACATCTGCACCTAAAGGACCTCAGCACATCTGCACCTAAAGGACCTCAGTACATCTGCACCTAAAGGACCTCAGCACATCTGCACCTAAAGGACCTCAGCACATCTGCACCTAAAGGACCTCAGTACATCTGCACCTAAAGGACCTCAGCACATCTGCACCTAAAGGACCTCAGTACATCTGCACCTAAAGGACCTCAGTACATCTGCACCTAAAGGACCTCAGCACATCTGCACCTAAAGGACCTCAGCACATCTGCACCTAAAGGACCTCAGCCCATCTGCACCTAAAGGACCTCAGTCCATCTGCACCTAAAGGACCTCAGCACACCTGCACCTAAAGGACCTCAGTACATCTGCACCTAAAGGACCTCAGTACATCTGCACCTAAAGGACCTCAGTACATCTGCACCTAAAGGACCTCAGTACATCTGCACCTAAAGGACCTCAGTACATCTGCACCTAAAGGACCTCAGTACATCTGCACCTAAAGGACCTCAGTACATCTGCACCTAAAGCCTCGGGCCTCGTTTGAGGACAGTGAGGTGCAGATCTGAGCCGTAGAGAAGAATTGGTTTCAGAGGGAGTTGTTTTTGTTCGTAAAGAGAAATGGACGACTCAGTCACCATCTGTCTCCCATTTCTAACTCCACTTCCATTAAATCCGAGCGCTCCTGTGTCTGGGGCATCTCTCCTCAGCACCTGAGGCCCCGCTGGGAGGGGCCCCGGTGTTGGTGCTGTGACACGACGGGCGACACTTGGCACCGGTGCTGTTCTGAAACCAGGCGTCACTGCCCGTCCCGAGTGTGGAATGCACACAGGATCATACCGTTCAGGGGAGTTCCACAGAACCTGGAGGAGGAGCTGGAGAGCGGTCGGACAGGTTTGATTTGGACTGACAAAAGTTCTTTCAGTATTTATGATGTGGCCACGTGTCTGAGGCAGAACTGCTCCCACAGCGCACGAGTTCATGCACAAACACTTTACACACTAAAGGACCAGGACGTGTTGGATTTGGATTTGGATTTATTTATTAAAGGGACAAGATAATGTAAGAAACAAACATGGACTTGTAAATCTGCAGGATTGTAGCCAACGCTCATTTCCATCCTTAGTCCCTGCTGGACCAAGGCCACATCCCCCACTTCATAAAACAGGACAAAAACCTACAACAGCCCCGTTCACACACGTCACTCACTATAAAACACACTCATACAACGTTAGGATTAAAATGTACAGGTCAAGTATAAAACTCTCATTACTTCCACATGCACAGCACTAACATCTATTTACAGACCTATATACAAATATGCAAATATACAAATACTGCAGTCCCGGCTCATGTGCAAAAGGCGTCTTTGGACTTTTATCTGTAAAAAAGCCCCACTTACCTCATGTGTCCTCACCTGCCCTCACCTGCCCTCACCTGCCCTCACCTGCCCTCACCTGCCCTCACCTGCCCTCACCTGCCCTGTCTCTGTGCTCCTGTCGGTCCTGTCTGAACTCGCCCTGCTGCCTTCTGCCTCGGCTCCAGTGGTTTTTCTCCCACACAAAACTCGTCGTGTGTTTAATCGAGTTCTTCTGTTTCACTGAGGACATATTTTAGATCCCTTTTGTTGAACTTATCTGTCACATTCCTGTTCATGAAATGACTTCTTTATTTTATCATTTCACATGTTGGTTTTTTGTTCCCTCCCTGACCCTCGCCGAGCCGGAGCGCAGCAATCACCTGTTTGTTCTTTAGGAGGTAAAGGAGTTTTTCCTCAGGTTTTATTAGAAACACACACACCTCACACTCTTGGTATTTACACACACACCGTTCTTATGCTTTGGAAACAGGATTCTCCATTTCCTCCTTCTTAGAAATAAAACTTATTTTTGACATAGAATACACATTTTGGTCGACTCAGACTAAGGCTCCGGCCCTAATTCAAACACACTGGGTGAAGTGTCTTGCCCATGGACACAAAGGCAGTGCTTTATAAGACTCGGGCTCGTATCAACGCCACAGCACAAACTCACAGAACCCGTCAGACTGGATTCTCCCTGTCGTCTCTGAAACACCAGGAAATACATTTCTAAAGATTTCCTTGTGTTCCAGACGCGTTCCCTCTGCGCTCGTTCAGCTGTTTCACACACGGTACGACTTTATTCTTTCCAGAGTGCATTTTTATTGTTTCTGTTTAGTTAGAAAAGCAGGATTTTCCTTCAGCTTTGCAGTAACTCATGTGTAAAAGTCTTTGTCGCCTGCTGGAGTTTATTGTCTGAGCCTTAATGAAGAAACCAAGAGCTCCTTTTAGTCGTTCAAACATGGCCGTGTTTATTTCAGGAGGTGAACTCTTCATTGTGACGTTGTGTGTCGTGCAGTGTTGGGGAAGTTACTCTGAAAATCTCTTTAGTTACTCGGTACTAGTTACTTCTTAAGAATGTAATCTATTACACTACTTAGTTACTGCCTCGAGGAAGTAACTTAATTACATTACTTTGGGATGACTTGTTTGCAGTTTTGTCTAAATGAATCAAATCTGAGTGTTTCTGTTGGATTAAAGACGTTTAAATGGAGATAAACACAGGAGCTGTTGACCACAGGCTGGTCAGAGGGCAAAAAAACATTGGAAGTTAGGAGTAAACCTGGTGCGGCCCTGGTTTAGTTCGACTTCAATCCCAGTTTAGTCCTGGTTTAGTCCTGGTTTAGTTCTGGTTTAGTTCTGGTTTAGTCCTGGTTTAGTCCTGGTTTAGTCCTGGTTTAGTCCTGTTTCAGTCCTGGTTCAGTCCTAGTTTAGTCCTGGTTTAGTCCTGGTTTAGTCCTGTTTCAGTCCTGGTTTAGTCCTGGTTTAGTCCTGGTTTAGTTCTGGTTTAGTCCTGGTTTAGTCCTGGTTTAGTCCTGTTTCAGTCCTGGTTCAGTCCTGGTTTAGCTCTGGTTTAGTCCTGGTTTAGTCCTGGTTCAGTCCTGGTTTGGTTCTGGTTTAGTCCTGGTTTAGTCCTGTTTCAGTCCTGGTTTAGTCCTGTTTTAGTCCTGGTTTAGTCCTGGTTTACTCCTGTTTCAGTCCTGGTTTAGTCGTGGTTTAGTCCTGGTTTAGTCCTGTTTCAGTCCTGGTTTAGTCCTGGTTTAGTCTTGGTTTAGTCCTGGTTTAGTCCTGGTTTAGTCCTGGTTTAGTCTTGGTTTAGTCCTGGTTTAGTCCTGTTTCAGTCCTGGTTTAGTCCTGGTTTAGTCTTGGTTTAGTCCTGGTTTAGTCCTGTTTCAGTCCTGGTTTAGTCCTGTTTTAGTCCTGGTTTAGTCCTGGTTTACTCCTGTTTCAATCCTGGTTTAGTCGTGGTTTAGTCCTGGTTTAGTCCTGTTTCAGTCCTGGTTTAGTCCTGGTTTAGTCCTGGTTCAGTCCTGGTTTAGTCCTGTTTCAGTCCTGGTTTAGTCCTGTTTTAGTCCTGGTTTAGTCCTGGTTTACTCCTGTTTCAATCCTGGTTTAGTCCTGGTTTAGTCCTGTTTTAGTCCTTGTTTAGTCCTGGTTTACTCCTGTTTCAATCCTGGTTTAGTCGTGGTTTAGTCCTGGTTTAGTCCTGTTTCAGTCCTGGTTTAGTCCTGGTTTAGTCTTGGTTTAGTCCTGGTTTAGTCCTGGTTTAGTCCTGTTTCAGTCCTGGTTCAGTCTTGGTTTAGTTCTGGTTTAGTACTGGTTTAGTCCTGGTTCAGTCCTGGTTTAGTTCTGGTTTAGTCCTGGTTTAGTCCTGTTTCAGTCCTGGCTTAGTCCTGGTTTAGTCCTAGTTTAGTCCTGTTTCAGTCCTGGTTTAGTCCTGGCTTAGTCCTGGTTTAGTCCTGTTTCAGTCCTGGTTTAGTCCTGGTTTAGTCCTGGTTTAGTCCTGTTTCAGTCCTGGTTTAGTCCTGTTTCAGTCCTGGTTTGGTCCTGGTTTAGTCCTGTTTCAGTCCTGGTTTAGTCCTGTTTCAGTCCTGGTTTAGTCCTGGTTTGGTCCTGGTTTAGTCCTGTTTCAGTCCTGGTTTAGTCCTGTTTCAGTCCTGGTTTAGTCCTGTTTCAGTCCTGGTTTAGTCCTGGTTTAGTCCTTTTTCAATCCTGGTTTGGTCCTGGTTTAGTCCTGTTTCAGTCCTGGTTTAGTCCTGTTTCAGTCCTGGTTTAGTCCTGGTTTAGTCCTGTTTCAGTCCTGGTTTAGTCCTGGTTTAGTCCTTGTTTAGTCCTGTTTCAATCCTGGTTTAGTCCTGTTTCAGTCCTGGTTTAGTCCTGTTTCAGTCCTGGTTTAGTCCTGGTTTAGTCCTGTTTCAATCCTGGTTTAGTCCTGGTTTAGTTCTGGTTTAGTCCTGGTTCAGACCTGGTTTAGTCCTGGTTTAGTCCTGTTTCAGTCCTGCTTTAGTCCTGGTTTAGTCCTGGTTTAGTCCTGTTTCAGTCCTGCTTTAGTCCTGGTTTAGTCCTAGTTTAGTTCTGGTTTAGTCCTGGTTTAGTTCTGGTTTAGTCCTGTTTCAGTCCTGCTTTAGTCCTGTTTCAGTCCTGCTTTAGTCCTGGTTTAGTCCTGTTTCAGTCCTGGTTTAGTCCTGGTTTAGTCCTGGATTAGTTCTGGTTTAGCCTTAGTTTAGTCCTGTTTTAGTCCTAGTTTAGTCCTGTTTCAGTCCTGGTTTAGTCCTGGTTCAGTCCTGTTTCAGTCCTGTTTTAGTCCTGGTTTAGTCCTGTTTCAGTCCTGGTTTAGTCCTGGTTTAGTCCTGGATTAGCCCTGGTTCAGTCCTGGTTTAGTCCTGGTTTAGTCCTGGTTTAGTCCTGGTTTAGTCCTGTTTCAGTCCTGGTACAGTCCTGGTTCAGTCCTGGTTTAGTTCTGGTTTAGTCCTGGTTTAGTCCTGTTTCAGTCCTGTTTTAGTCCTGGTTTAGTCCTGGTTTAGTCCTGTTTCAGTCATGGTTCAGTCCTGGTTCAGTCCTGGTTTAGTACTGGTTTAGTACTGGTTTAGTACTGGTTTAGTCCTGGTTTAGTCCTGGTTTAGTCCTGTTTCAGTCCTGGTTTAGTCCTGTTTCAGTCCTGGTTTAGTCCTGGTTTAGTCCTGGTTTAGTCCTGGTTTAGTCCTGTTTCAGTCCTGGTACAGTCCTGGTTTAGTCCTGGTTTAGTCCTGGCTTAGTCCTGTTTCAGTCCTGGTTTAGTCCTGGTTTAGTCCTGGTTTAGTCCTGTTTCAGTCCTGGTTTAGTCCTGTTTCAGTCCTGGTTTAGTCCTGGTTTAGTCCTGGTTTAGTCCTGGTTTAGTCCTGGTTTAGTCCTGTTTCAGTCCTGGTTCAGTCCTGGTTCAGTCCTGGTTTAGTCCTGGTTTAGTCCTGGTTTAGTCCTGTTTCAGTCCTGCTTTAGTCCTGGTTTAGTCCTGGTTTAGTCCTGTTTCAGTCATGGTTTAGTCCTGTTTCAGTCCTGGTTTAGTCCTGGTTTAGTCCTGGTTTAGTCCTGTTTCAGTCCTGGTTTAGTCCTGTTTCAGTCCTGGTTTAGTACTGGTTTTGTCCTGGTTTATTCCTGGTTTAGTCCTGGTTTAGTCCTGTTTCAGTCCTGGTACAGTCCTGGTTCAGTCCTGGTTTAGTCGTGGTTTAGTCCTGGTTTAGTCCTGTTTCAGTCCTGGTTTAGTCCTGGTTTAGTCTTGGTTTAGTCCTGTTTCAGTCCTGGTACAGTCCTGGTTCAGTCCTGGTTTAGTTCTGGTTCAGTCCTGGTTTAGTCCTGTTTCAGTCTTGCTTTAGTCCTGGTTTAGTCCTGGTTTAGTCCTGTTTCAGTCATGGTTCAGTCCTGGTTCAGTCCTGTTTCAGTCCTGTTTCAGTCCTGGTACAGTCCTGGTTCAGTCCTGGTTTAGTTTTGGTTTAGTCCTGGTTTAGTCCTGTTTCAGTCCTGCTTTAGTCCTGGTTTAGTCCTGGTTTAGTCCTGTTTAAGTCATGGTTTAGTCCTGTTTCAGTACTGCTTAAGTCCTGGTTTAGTCCTGGTTAAGTCCTGTTTAAGTCCTGGTTCAGTCCTGTTTCAGTCCTGGTTTAGTTCTGGTTTAGTCCTGGTTATGTCCTGTTTTAGTCCTTTTTTAGTCCTGTTTCAGTCCTGGTTTAGTCCTGTTTTAGTCATGGTTCAGTCCTGGTTCAGTCCTGGTTTAGTACTGGTTTAGTCCTGGTTTAGTACTGGTTTAGTCCTGGTTTAGTCCTGGTTTAGTCCTGTTTCAGTCCTGGTTTAGTCCTTCTTCAGTCCTGGTTTAGTCCTGGTTTAGTCCTGTTTCAGTCCTGGTACAGTCCTGGTTTAGTCCTGGTTTAGTCCTGGTTTAGTCCTGTTTCAGTCCTGGTTTAGTCCTGGTTTAGTCCTGGTTTAGTCCTGTTTCAGTCCTGGTTTAGTCCTGTTTCAGTCCTGGTTTAGTCCTGGTTTAGTCCTGGTTTAGTCCTGGTTTAGTCCTGTTTCAGTCCTGGTTAAGTCCTGTTTCAGTCCTGGTTTAGTCCTGTTTCAGTCCTGGTTTAGTCCTGTTTCAGTCCTGCTTTAGTCCTGGTTTAGTCCTGGTTTAGTCCTGTTTCAGTCCTGGTACAGTCCTGGTTCAGTCCTGGTTTAGTTCTGGTTTAGTCCTGGTTTAGTCCTGTTTCAGTCATGGTTTAGTCCTGTTTCAGTCCTGGTTTAGTCCTGGTTTAGTCCTGGTTTAGTCCTGGTTTAGTCCTGTTTCAGTCCTGGTACAGTCCTGGTTTAGTCCTGGTTTAGTCCTGGTTTAGTACTTGTTTAGTCATGGTTCAGTCCTGGTTTAGTCCTGGTTTAGTCCTGGTTTAGTCCTGCTTCAGTCCTGGTTTAGTCCTGGTACAGTCCTGGTTTAGTCCTGGTTTAGTCCTGGTTTAGTCCTGTTTCAGTCCTGGTTTAGTCCTGGTTTAGTCCTGGTTTAGTCCTGGTTTAGTACTTGTTTAGTCATGGTTCAGTCCTGGTTCAGTCCTGGTTTAGTACTGGTTTAGTCCTGGTTTAGTCCTGGTTTAGTCCTGTTTCAGTCCTGGTACAGTCCTGGTTCAGTCCTGGTTTAGTTCTGGTTCAGTCCTGGTTTAGTACTGGTTTAGTCCTGGTTTAGTCCTGGTTTAGTCCTGTTTCAGTCCTGGTACAGTCCTGGTTCAGTCCTGGTTCAGTCCTGGTTTAGTTCTGGTTTAGTCCTGGTTTAGTCCTGTTTCAGTCCTGCTTTAGTCCTGGTTTAGTCCTGGTTTAGTGCTGTTTCAGTCATGGATCAGTCCTGGTTCAGTCCTGGTTTAGTCCTGTTTCAGTCCTGGTTTAGTCCTTGTTTAGTCCTGTTTCAGTCCTAGTTTAGTCCTGTTTTAGTCCTGTTTCAGTCCTGGTTTAGTCCTGGTTTAATCCTGTTTCAGTCTTGTTTCAGTCCTGGTTTAGTCCTGTTTCAGTCCTGGTTTAGTCCTGGTTTAGTCCTGTTTCAGTCCTGGTTTAGTCCTGGTTTAGTCCTGTTTCAGTCCTGGTTTAGTCCTGTTTCAGTCCTGGTTTAGTCCTGGTTTAGTCCTGGTTTAGTCCTGTTTCAGTCCTGGTTTAGTCCTGGTTTAGTCCTGGATTAGTTCTGGTTTAGTTCTGGTTTAGTCCTGGTTTAGTACTGGTTTAGTCCTGTTTCAGTCCTGGTTTAGTCCTGGTTTAGTCCTGTTTCAGTCCTGGTTTAGTCCTGGTTTAGTCCTGTTTCAGTCCTGGTTTAGTCCTGGTTTAGTCTTGTTTCAGTCCTGGTTTAGTCCTGGTTTAGTCCTGGTTTAGTCCTGGTTTAGCCTTGTTTCAGTCCTGGTTTAGTCCTGTTTCAGTCCAGGTTTAGACCTGGTTCAGTCCTGGTTTAGTTTTGGTTTAGTCCTGGTTCAGTCCTGGTTTAGTTTTGGTTTAGTCCTGTTTCAGTCCTGGTTCAGTCCTGGTTTAGTTCTGGTTTAGTACTGGTTTAGTCCTGGTTCAGTCCTGGTTTAGTTCTGGTTTAGTCCTGGTTTAGTCCTGTTTCAGTCCTGGCTTAGTCCTGGTTTAGTCCTAGTTTAGTCCTGTTTCAGTCCTGGTTTAGTCCTGGTTTAGTCCTGGTTTAGTCCTGTTTCAGTCCTGGTTTAGTCCTGGTTTAGTCCTGGTTTAGTCCTGTTTCAGTCCTGGTTTAGTCCTGTTTCAGTCCTGGTTTAGTCCTGGTTTAGTCCTGTTTCAGTCCTGGTTTAGTCCTGGTTTAGTCCTGGTTTAGTCCTGGTTTAGTCCTGTTTCAGTCCTGGTTTAGTCCTGTTTTAGTCCTGGTTTAGTCCTGGTTTACTCCTGTTTCAGTCCTGGTTTAGTCGTGGTTTAGTCAAGGTTTAATCCTGTTTTAGTCCTGCTTTAGTCCTGGTTTACTCCTGTTTCAATCCTGTTTTAGTCCTGTTTCAGTCCTGGTTTAGTCCTGGTTTAGTCCTGGTTAAGTCCTGGTTTAGTCCTGTTTTAGTCCTGGTTTAGTCCTGGTTTACTCCTGTTTCAGTCCTGGTTTAGTCGTGGTTTAGTCCTGTTTCAATCCTGGTTTAGTCCTGGTTTAGTCCTGTTTCAGTCATGGTTTAATCCTGGTTTAGTCTTGGTTTAGTCCTGGTTTAGTCCTGGTTTAGTCCTGTTTCGGTCCTGGTTCAGTCTTGGTTTAGTTCTGGTTTAGTACTGGTTTAGTCCTGGTTCAGTCCTGGTTTAGTTCTGGTTTAGTCCTGGTTTAGTCCTGTTTCAGTCCTGGCTTAGTCCTGGTTTAGTCCTGGTTTAGTCCTGTTTCAGTCCTGGTTTAGTCCTGGTTTAGTCCTGGTTTAGTCCTGTTTCAGTCCTGGTTTAGTCCTGGTTTAGTCCTGGTTTAGTCCTGTTTCAGTCCTGGTTTAGTCCTGTTTCAGTCCTGGTTTGGTCCTGGTTTAGTCCTGTTTCAGTCCTGGTTTAGTCCTGTTTCAGTCCTGGTTTAGTCCTGGTTTAGTCCTTGTTTAGTCCTGTTTCAATCCTGGTTTAGTCCTGTTTCAGTCCTGGTTTAGTCCTGTTTCAGTCCTGGTTTAGTCCTGGTTTAGTCCTGTTTCAGTCCTGGTTTGGTCCTGGTTTAGTCCTGTTTCAGTCCTGGTTTAGTCCTGTTTCAGTCCTGGTTTAGTCCTGGTTTAGTCCTGTTTCAGTCCTGGTTTAGTCCTTGTTTAGTCCTGTTTCAATCCTGGTTTAGTCCTGTTTCAGTCCTGGTTTAGTCCTGTTTCAGTCCTGGTTTAGTCCTGGTTTAGTCCTGTTTCAATCCTGGTTTAGTCCTGGTTTAGTTCTGGTTTAGTCCTGGTTCAGACCTGGTTTAGTCCTGGTTTAGTCCTGTTTCAGTCCTGCTTTAGTCCTGGTTTAGTCCTGGTTTAGTCCTGTTTCAGTCCTGCTTTAGTCCTGGTTTAGTCCTGGTTTAGTCCTGTTTCAGTCCTGGTTTAGTCCTGGTTTAGTCCTGGATTAGTTCTGGTTTAGTTCTGGTTTAGTCCTGGTTTAGTACTCGTTTAGTCCTGTTTCAGTCCTGGTTTAGTCCTGGTTTAGTCCTGTTTCAGTCCTGGTTTAGTCCTGGTTTAGTCCTGTTTCAGTCCTGGTTTAGTCCTGGTTTAGTCCTGGTTTAGTCCTGTTTCAGTCCTGGTTTAGTCCTGGTTTAGTCCTGGTTTAGTCCTGGTTTAGTCCTGTTTCAGTCCTGGTACAGTCCTGGTTCAGTCCTGGTTTAGTTCTGGTTTAGTCCTGGTTTAGTCCTGTTTCAGTCCTGTTTTAGTCCTGGTTTAGTCCTGGTTTAGTCCTGTTTCAGTCATGGTTCAGTCCTGGTTCAGTCCTGGTTTAGTACTGGTTTAGTACTGGTTTAGTACTGGTTTAGTCCTGGTTTAGTCCTGGTTTAGTCCTGTTTCAGTCCTGGTTTAGTCCTGTTTCAGTCCTGGTTTAGTCCTGGTTTAGTCCTGGTTTAGTCCTGTTTCAGTCCTGGTACAGTCCTGGTTTAGTCCTGGTTTAGTCCTGGCTTAGTCCTGTTTCAGTCCTGGTTTAGTCCTGGTTTAGTCCTGGTTTAGTCCTGTTTCAGTCCTGGTTTAGTCCTGTTTCAGTCCTGGTTTAGTC
Organism: Odontamblyopus rebecca; assembly: GCA_030686955.1. Classification (NCBI taxonomy): domain Eukaryota; kingdom Metazoa; phylum Chordata; class Actinopteri; order Gobiiformes; family Gobiidae; genus Odontamblyopus; species Odontamblyopus rebecca. The sequence continues at coordinate 35,345,497 of CM060669.1, forward strand.
CTGGTTTAGTCCTGGTTTAGTCCTGGTTTAGTCCTGGTTTAGTCCTGTTTCAGTCCTGGTACAGTCCTGGTTCAGTCCTGGTTTAGTTCTGGTTTAGTCCTGGTTTAGTCCTGTTTCAGTCCTGCTTTAGTCCTGGTTTAGTCCTGGTTTAGTCCTGTTTCAGTCATGGTTTAGTCCTGTTTCAGTCCTGGTTTAGTCCTGGTTTAGTCCTGGTTTAGTCCTGGTTTAGTCCTGGTTTAGTCCTGTTTCAGTCCTGGTTTAGTCCTGGTTTAGTCCTGGTTTAGTCCTGGTTTAGTCCTGGTTTAGTCCTGTTTCAGTCCTGGTACAGTCCTGGTTCAGTCCTGGTTTAGTTCTGGTTTAGTCCTGGTTTAGTCCTGTTTCAGTCCTGGTTTAGTCCTGGTTTAGTCCTGTTTCAGTCCTGTTTCAGTCCTGGTACAGTCCTGGTTCAGTCCTGGTTTAGTTTTGGTTTAGTCCTGGTTTAGTCCTGTTTCAGTCCTGCTTTAGTCCTGGTTTAGTCCTGGTTTAGTCCTGTTTCAGTCATGGTTTAGTCCTGGTTCAGTCCTGGTTTAGTCCTGTTTCAGTCCTGGTACAGTCCTGGTTCAGTCCTGGTTTAGTTCTGGTTTAGTCCTGGTTTAGTCCTGTTTCAGTCCTGTTTTAGTCCTGGTTTAGTCCTGGTTTAGTCCTGTTTCAGTCCTGGTTCAGTCCTGGTTCAGTCCTGGTTTAGTTCTGGTTTAGTCCTGGTTTAGTTCTGGTTTAGTACTGGTTTAGTCCTGGTTTAGTACTGGTTTAGTCCTGTTTCAGTCATGGTTCAGTCCTGGTTTAGTCCTGGTTTAGTTCTGGTTTAGTACTGGTTTAGTACTTGTTTAGTCCTGGTTTAGTCCTGGTTTAGTACTTGTTTAGTCCTGGTTTAGTCCTGGTTTAGTCCTGGTTTAGTCCTGGTTTAGTCCTGGTTTAGTCCTGTTTCAGTCCTGGTACAGTCCTGGTTTAGTCCTGGTTTAGTCCTGGCTTAGTCCTGTTTCAGTCCTGGTTTAGTCCTGGTTTAGTCCTGGTTTAGTCCTGTTTCAGTCCTGGTTTAGTCCTGTTTCAGTCCTGGTTTAGTCCTGGTTTAGTCCTGGTTTAGTCCTGGTTTAGTCCTGTTTCAGTCCTGGTACAGTCCTGGTTCAGTCCTGGTTTAGTTCTGGTTTAGTCCTGGTTTAGTCCTGTTTCAGTCCTGCTTTAGTCCTGGTTTAGTCCTGGTTTAGTCCTGTTTAAGTCCTGGTTCAGTCCTGGTTTAGTCCTGGTTTAGTCCTGGTTTAGTCCTGGTTTAGTCCTGTTTCAGTCCTGGTTTAGTCCTGTTTCAGTCCTGGTTTAGTCCTGGTTTAGTCCTGGTTTAGTCCTGGTTTAGTCCTGGTTTAGTCCTGTTTCAGTCCTGGTACAGTCCTGGTTCAGTCCTGGTTTAGTTCTGGTTTAGTCCTGGTTTAGTCCTGTTTCAGTCCTGGTTTAGTCCTGGTTTAGTCCTGTTTCAGTCCTGGTACAGTCCTGGTTCAGTCCTGCTTTAGTCCTGGTTTAGTACTGGTTTAGTCCTGTTTCAGTCCTGGTTTAGTCCTGGTTTAGTCCTGTTTCAGTCCTGGTTTAGTCCTGTTTCAGTCCTGGTACAGTCCTGGTTCAGTCCTGTTTCAGTCCTGGTTTAGTCCTGGTTTAGTCCTGGTTTAGTCCTGTTTCAGTCCTGGTACAGTCCTGGTTCAGTCCTGGTTTAGTTCTGGTTCAGTCCTGGTTTAGTACTGGTTTAGTCCTGGTTTAGTCCTGGTTTAGTCCTGGTTTAGTCCTGTTTCAGTCCTGGTACAGTCCTGGTTTAGTCCTGGTTTAGTCCTGGTTTAGTCCTGGTTTAGTCCTGTTTCAGTCCTGCTTTAGTCCTGGTTTTGTCCTGGTTTAGTCGTGGTTCAGTCATGGATCAGTCCTGGTTCAGTCCTGGTATAGTCCTGATTCAGTCCTGGTATAGTCCTGGTTCAGTCCTGGTTTAGTCCTGGTTCAGTCCCCTGGTTTAGTCCCGTTTCAGTCCTGTTTCAGTCCTGGTTTAGTCCTGGTTTAGTCCCGTTTCTTTCCTCGTTTAGTCCTGGTTCAGTCCCCTGGTTTAGTCCAGTTTCAGTCCTGGTTTAGTCCTGTTTCAGTCCTGTTTTAGTCCTGTTTCAGTCCTGGTTTAGATCTGGTTTAGTCCTGTTTCAGTCCTGGTTTAGTCCTGGTTTAGTCCTGGTTCAGTCCTGTTTCAGTCCTGGTTTAGTCCTGTTTCAGTCCTGGTTTAGTCCTGTTTCAGTCCTGGTTTAGACCTGGTTTAGTCCTGTTTCAGTTCTGGTTTAGACCTGGTTTAGTCCTGGTTAAGTCCTGGTTTAGACCTGGTTTAGTCCTGTTTCAGTTCTGGTTTAGACCTGGTTTAGACCTGGTTTAGTCCTGGTTTAGTCCTGGTTTAGTCCTGTTTCAGTCCTGCTTTAGTCCTGGTTTAGTCCTAGTTTAGTTCTGGTTTAGTCCTGGTTTAGTTCTGGTTTAGTCCTGTTTCAGTCCTGCTTTAGTCCTGGTTTAGTCCTGTTTCAGTCCTGGTTTAGTCCTGGTTTAGTCCTGGATTAGTTCTGGTTTAGTTCTGGTTTAGTCCTGGTTTAGTACTCGTTTAGTCCTGTTTCAGTCCTGGTTTAGTCCTGGTTTAGTCCTGTTTCAGTCCTGGTTTAGTCCTGGTTTAGTCCTGTTTCAGTCCTGGTTTAGTCCTGGTTTAGTCTTGGTTTAGTCCTGGTTTAGTCCTGGTTTAGTCCTGGTTTAGTCCTGGTTTACTCCTGTTTCAATCCTGGTTTAGTCGTGGTTTAGTCCTGGTTTAGTCCTGTTTCAGTCCTGGTTTAGTCCTGGTTTAGTCTTGGTTTAGTCCTGGTTTAGTCCTGGTTTAGTCCTGTTTCAGTCCTGGTTCAGTCTTGGTTTAGTTCTGGTTTAGTACTGGTTTAGTCCTGGTTCAGTCCTGGTTTAGTTCTGGTTTAGTCCTGGTTTAGTCCTGTTTCAGTCCTGGCTTAGTCCTGGTTTAGTCCTGGTTTAGTCCTGTTTCAGTCCTGGTTTAGTCCTGGTTTAGTCCTGGTTTAGTCCTGTTTCAGTCCTGGTTTAGTCCTGGTTTAGTCCTGGTTTAGTCCTGTTTCAGTCCTGGTTTAGTCCTGTTTCAGTCCTGGTTTGGTCCTGGTTTAGTCCTGTTTCAGTCCTGGTTTAGTCCTGTTTCAGTCCTGGTTTAGTCCTGGTTTGGTCCTGGTTTAGTCCTGTTTCAGTCCTGGTTTAGTCCTGTTTCAGTCCTGGTTTAGTCCTGTTTCAGTCCTGGTTTAGTCCTGGTTTAGTCCTGTTTCAGTCCTGGTTTGGTCCTGGTTTAGTCCTGTTTCAGTCCTGGTTTAGTCCTGTTTCAGTCCTGGTTTAGTCCTGGTTTAGTCCTGTTTCAGTCCTGGTTTAGTCCTGGTTTAGTCCTTGTTTAGTCCTGTTTCAATCCTGGTTTAGTCCTGTTTCAGTCCTGGTTTAGTCCTGTTTCAGTCCTGGTTTAGTCCTGGTTTAGTCCTGTTTCAATCCTGGTTTAGTCCTGGTTTAGTTCTGGTTTAGTCCTGTTTCAGTCCTGGTTTAGTCCTGGTTTAGTCCTGTTTCAGTCCTGGTTTAGTCCTGGTTTAGTCCTGTTTCAGTCCTGGTTTAGTCCTGGTTTAGTCCTGGTTTAGTCCTGTTTCAGTCCTGGTTTAGTCCTGGTTTAGTCCTGGTTTAGTCCTGGTTTAGTCCTGTTTCAGTCCTGGTACAGTCCTGGTTCAGTCCTGGTTTAGTTCTGGTTTAGTCCTGGTTTAGTCCTGTTTCAGTCCTGTTTTAGTCCTGGTTTAGTCCTGGTTTAGTCCTGTTTCAGTCATGGTTCAGTCCTGGTTCAGTCCTGGTTTAGTACTGGTTTAGTACTGGTTTAGTACTGGTTTAGTCCTGGTTTAGTCCTGGTTTAGTCCTGTTTCAGTCCTGGTTTAGTCCTGTTTCAGTCCTGGTTTAGTCCTGGTTTAGTCCTGGTTTAGTCCTGGTTTAGTCCTGTTTCAGTCCTGGTACAGTCCTGGTTTAGTCCTGGTTTAGTCCTGGCTTAGTCCTGTTTCAGTCCTGGTTTAGTCCTGGTTTAGTCCTGGTTTAGTCCTGTTTCAGTCCTGGTTTAGTCCTGTTTCAGTCCTGGTTTAGTCCTGGTTTAGTCCTGGTTTAGTCCTGGTTTAGTCCTGGTTTAGTCCTGTTTCAGTCCTGGTTCAGTCCTGTTTCAGTCCTGGTTTAGTCCTGGTTTAGTCCTGGTTTAGTCCTGGTTTAGTCCTGTTTCAGTCCTGGTTTAGTCCTGTTTCAGTCCTGGTTTAGTCCTGGTTCAGTCCTGGTTTTTCCTGGTTCAGTCCTGGTTTAGTCCAGTTTCAGTCCTGGTTTAGTCCTGGTTTAGTCCTGGTTTAGTTCTGGTTTAGTCCTGGTTTAGTCCTGTTTCAGACCTGGTTTAGTCCTGGTTTAGTCCTGGTTTGGTCCTGTTTCAGACCTGGTTTAGTCCTGGTTTAGTCCTGGTTTGGTCCTGGTTTAGTCCTGGGTTAGTCCTGTTTCAGTCCTGGTTGAGTCCTGGTTTAGTCCTGGTTTAGTCCTGTTTCAGTCCTGGTTCAGTCCTGGTTCAGTCCTGGTTTAGTCCTGTTTCAGACCTGGTTTAGTCCTGTTTCAGTCCTGGTTTAGTTCTGGTTTAGTCCTGGTTTAGTCCTGTTTCAGTCCTGCTTTAGTCCTGGTTTAGTCCTGGTTTAGTCCTGTTTCAGTCATGGTTCAGTCCTGTTTCAGTCCTGCTTTAGTCCTGGTTTAGTCCTGGTTTAGTCCTGTTTCAGTCATGGTTCAGTCCTGTTTCAGTCCTGCTTTAGTCCTGGTTCAGTCCTGTTTCAGTCCTGGTTTAGTCCTGGTTTAGGCCTGGCTTAGTCCTGTTTCAGTCATGGTTCAGTCCTGGTTGAGTCCTGGTTTAGTACTGGTTTAGTACTGGTTTAGTACTGGTTTAGTCCTGGTTTAGTCCTGGTTTAGTCCTGTTTCAGTCCTGGTTTAGTCCTGTTTCAGTCCTGGTTTAGTCCTGGTTTAGTCCTGGTTTAGTCCTGTTTCAGTCCTGGTACAGTCCTGGTTTAGTCCTGGTTTAGTCCTGGCTTAGTCCTGTTTCAGTCCTGGTTTAGTCCTGGTTTAGTCCTGGTTTAGTCCTGTTTCAGTCCTGGTTTAGTCCTGTTTCAGTCCTGGTTTAGTCCTGGTTTAGTCCTGGTTTAGTCCTGGTTTAGTCCTGTTTCAGTCCTGGTACAGTCCTGGTTCAGTCCTGGTTTAGAACTGGTTTAGTCCTGGTTTAGTCCTGTTTCAGTCCTGGTTTAGTCCTGGTTTAGTCCTGGTTTAGTCCTGTTTCAGTCCTGGTTCAGTCCTGGTTCAGTCCTGGTTTAGTCCTGGTTTAGTCCTGGTTTAGTCCTGGTTCAGTCCTGGTTTAGTCCTGTTTCAGTCCTGGTTTAGTCCTGGTTTAGTCCTGGTTCAGTCCTGGTTTAGTCCTGGTTTAGTCTTGTTTCAGATCTGGTAAAGTCCTGGTTTAGTCCTGGTTCAGTTCTGGTTTAGTCCTGGTTTAGTCCTGTTTCAGACCTGGTTTAGTCCTGGTTTAGTCCTGGTTTAGTCCTGTTTCAGTCCTGGTTCAGTCCTGGTTTAGTCCTGTTTCAGACCTGGTTTAGTCCTGGTTTAGTCCTGTTTCAGTCCTGGTTTAGTCCTGGTTTAGTCCTGGTTTAGTCCTGGTTTAGTCCTGTTTCAGTCCTGGTACAGTCCTGGTTCAGTCCTGGTTTAGTTCTGGTTTAGTCCTGGTTTAGTCCTGTTTCAGTCCTGCTTTAGTCCTGGTTTAGTCCTGGTTTAGTCCTGTTTCAGTCATGGATCAGTCCTGGTTCAGTCCTGGTTTAGTCCTGTTTCAGTCCTGGTACAGTCCTGGTTCAGTCCTGTTTCAGTCCTGGTTTAGTCCTGGTTTAGTCCTGTTTCAGTCCTGGTTTAGTCGTGGTTTAGTCCTGGTTTAGTCCTGTTTCAATCCTGGTTTAGTCCTGTTTCAGTCCTGGTTTAGTCCTGGTTTAGTCCTGTTTCAGTCCTGGTTTGGTCCTGGTTTAGTCCTGTTTCAGTCCTGGTTTAGTCCTGTTTCAGTCCTGGTTTAGTCCTGGTTTAGTCCTGTTTCAGTCCTGGTTTAGTCCTGGTTTAGTCCTTGTTTAGTCCTGTTTCAATCCTGGTTTAGTCCTGTTTCAGTCCTGGTTTAGTCCTGTTTCAGTCCTGGTTTAGTCCTGGTTTAGTCCTGTTTCAATCCTGGTTTAGTCCTGGTTTAGTTCTGGTTTAGTCCTGGTTCAGACCTGGTTTAGTCCTGGTTTAGTCCTGTTTCAGTCCTGCTTTAGTCCTGGTTTAGTCCTGGTTTAGTCCTGTTTCAGTCCTGCTTTAGTCCTGGTTTAGTCCTCGTTTAGTCCTGTTTCAGTCCTGGTTTAGTTCTGGTTTAGTCCTGGTTTAGTTCTGGTTTAGTCCTGTTTCAGTCCTGCTTTAGTCCTGGTTTAGTCCTGGTTTAGTCCTGTTTCAGTCCTGGTTTAGTCCTGGTTTAGTCCTGGATTAGTTCTGGTTTAGTTCTGGTTTAGTCCTGGTTTAGTACTGGTTTAGTCCTGTTTCAGTCCTGGTTTAGTCCTGGTTTAGTCCTGTTTCAGTCCTGGTTTAGTCCTGGTTTAGTCCTGTTTCAGTCCTGGTTTAGTCCTGGTTTAGTCCTGGTTTAGTCCTGTTTCAGTCCTGGTTTAGTCCTGGTTTAGTCCTGGTTTAGTCCTGGTTTAGTCCTGTTTCAGTCCTGGTACAGTCCTGGTTCAGTCCTGGTTTAGTCCTGATTTAGTCCTGGTTTAGTCCTGTTTCAGTCCTGCTTTAGTCTTGGTTTAGTCCTGGTTTAGTCCTGTTTCAGTCCTGGTTCAGTCCTGGTTCAGTCCTGGTTTAGTTCTGGTTTAGTACTGGTTTAGTCCTGGTTTAGTACTGGTTTAGTCCTGTTTCAGTCATGGTTCAGTCCTGGTTTAGTCCTGGTTTAGTCCTGTTTCAGATGTGGTTTAGTCCTGGTTCAGTCCTGTTTCAGACCTGGTTTAGACCTGGTTTAGTCCTGTTTCAGGCCTGGTTTAGTCCTGGTTTAGTCCTGGTTTACTCCTGGCTTAGTCCTGTTTGAGTCCTGGTTTAGTCCTGGTTTAGTCCTGGTTTAGTGCTGTTTGAGTCCTGGTTTAGTCCTGTTTTAGTCCTGGTTTAGTCCTGGTTTAGTCCTGGTTTAGTCCTGTTTGAGTCCTGGTTTAGTCCTGTTTGAGTCCTGGTACAGTCCTGGTTTAGTCCTGGTTTAGTACTGGTTTAGTCCTGGTTTAGTCCTGTTTCAGTCCTGTTTTAGTCCTGGTTTAGTCCTGCTTCAGTCCTGTTTTAGTCATGGTTCAGTCCTGGTTCAGTCCTGGTTTAGTCCTGGTTTAGTCCTGGTTTAGTCCTGTTTCAGTCCTGGTTTAGTCCTGTTTCAGTCCTGGTTTAGTCCTGGTTTAGTCCTGGTTTAGTCCTGGTTTAGTCCTGTTTCAGTCCTGGTACAGTCCTGGTTCAGTCCTGGTTCAGTCCTGGTTTAGTTCTGGTTTAGTCCTGGTTCAGTCCTGGTTTAGTCCTGGTTTAGTCCTGGTTTAGTCCTGGTTTAGTCCTGGTACAGTCCTGGTTTAGTCCTGGTTTAGTCCTGGTTTAGTCCTGGTTTAGTCCTGTTTCAGTCCTGCTTTAGTCCTGGTTTAGTCCTGGTTTAGTCCTGTTTCAGTCATGGTTCAGTCCTGGTTCAGTCCTGGTTTAGTCCTGTTTCAGTCCTGGTTTAGTCCTGTTTCAGTCCTGGTTTAGTTCTGGTTTAGTCCTGGTTTAGTCCTGTTTCAGTCCTGCTTTAGTCCTGGTTTAGTCCTGGTTTAGTCCTGTTTCAGTCATGGTTCAGTCCTGTTTCAGTCCTGCTTTAGTCCTGGTTTAGTCCTGGTTTAGTCCTGTTTCAGTCATGGTTCAGTCCTGGTTCACTCCTGCTTTAGTCGTGGTTCAGTCCTGATTTAGTCCTGTTTCAGTCCTGTTTCAGTCCTGGTTTAGTCCTGGTTTAGTCCTGTTTCAGTCATGGTTCAGTCCTGGTTCAGTCCTGGTTTAGTACTGGTTTAGTACTGGTTTAGTCCTGGTTTAGTCCTGGTTTAGTCCTGGTTTATTCCTGTTTCAGTCCTGGTTTAGTCCTGGTTTAGTCCTGGTTTAGTCCTGTTTCAGTCCTGGTACAGTCCTGGTTTAGTCCTGGTTTAGTCCTGGCTTAGTCCTGTTTCAGTCCTGGTTTAGTCCTGGTTTAGTCCTGGTTTAGTCCTGTTTCAGTCCTGGTTTAGTCCTGTTTCAGTCCTGGTTTAGTCCTGGTTTAGTCCTGGTTTAGTCCTGGTTTAGTCCTGTTTCAGTCCTGGTACAGTCCTGGTTCAGTCCTGGTTTAGTTTTGGTTTAGTCCTGGTTTAGTCCTGTTTCAGTCCTGCTTTAGTCCTGGTTTAGTCCTGGTTTAGTCCTGTTTCAGTCATGGTTTAGTCCTGTTTCAGTCCTGGTTTAGTCCTGGTTTAGTCCTGGTTTAGTCCTGGTTTAGTCCTGGTTTAGTACTGGTTTAGTCCTGGTTTAGTCCTGGTTTAGTCCTGGTTTAGTCCTGGTTTAGTCCTGTTTCAGTCCTGGTACAGTCCTGGTTTAGTCCTGGTTTAGTCCTGGTTTAGTACTTGTTTAGTCATGGTTCAGTCCTGGTTCAGTCCTGGTTTAGTACTGGTTTAGTCCTGGTTTAGTCCTGGTTTAGTACTTGTTTAGTCCTGGTTTAGTCCTGTTTCAGTCATGGTTCAGTCCTGTTTCAGTCCTGCTTTAGTCCTGGTTTAGTCCTGGTTTAGTCCTGTTTCAGTCATGGTTCAGTCCTGTTTCAGTCCTGCTTTAGTCCTGGTTCAGTCCTGGTTCAGTCCTGGTTTAGTACTGGTTTAGTCCTGGTTTAGTCCTGGTTTAGTACTTGTTTAGTCCTGGTTTAGTCCTGGTTGACACGCCGGGCGACACTTGGCACCGGTGCTGTTCTGAAACCAGGCGTCACTGCCCGTCCCGAGTGTGGAATGCACACAGGATCATACCGTTCAGGGGAGTTCCACAGAACCTGGAGGAGGAGCTGGAGAGCGGTCGGACAGGTTTGATTTGGACTGACAAAAGTTCTTTTCAGTATTTATGATGTGGCCACGTGTCTGAGGCAGAACTGCTCCCACAGCGCACGAGTTCATGCACAAACACTTTACACACTAAAGGACCAGGACGTGTTGGATTTGGATTTGTATTTATTTATTAAAGGGACAAGATAATGTAAGAAACAAACATGGACTTGTAAATCTGCAGGATTGTAGCCAACGCTCATTTCCATCCTTAGTCCCTGCTGGACCAAGGCCACATCCCCCACTTCATAAAACAGGACAAAAACCTACAACAGCCCCGTTCACACACACTGGGTGAAGTGTCTTGCCCATGGACACAAAGGCAGTGCTTTATAAGACTCGGGCTCGTATCAACGCCACAGCACAAACTCACAGAACCCGTCAGACTGGATTCTCCCTGTCGTCTCTGAAACACCAGGAAATACATTTCTAAAGATTTCCTTGTGTTCCAGACGCGTTCCCTCTGCGCTCGTTCAGCTGTTTCACACACGGTACGACTTTATTCTTTCCAGAGTGCATTTTTATTGTTTCTGTTTAGTTAGAAAAGCAGGATTTTCCTTCAGCTTTGCAGTAACTCATGTGTAAAAGTCTTTGTCGCCTGCTGGAGTTTATTGTCTGAGCCTTAATGAAGAAACCAAGAGCTCCTTTTAGTCGTTCAAACATGGCCGTGTTTATTTCAGGAGGTGAACTCTTCATTGTGACGTTGTGTGTCGTGCAGTGTTGGGGAAGTTACTCTGAAAATCTCTTTAGTTACTCGGTACTAGTTACTTCTTAAGAATGTAATCTATTACACTACTTAGTTACTCCTCGAGGAAGTAACTTAATTACATTACTTTGGGATGACTTGTTTGCAGTTTTGTCTAAATGAATCAAATCTGAGTGTTTCTGTTGGATTAAAGACGTTTAAATGGAGATAAACACAGGAGCTGTTGACCACAGGCTGGTCAGAGGGCAAAAAACATTGGAAGTTTTGTACAAACAAACAGTTAAAGTTATGGATAAAAATCCTAGTTACTATCATCACTGTGCAATTTAAAAAATACAGTATTTTAAAGTGGGATATTCTTCAGACATTTGCAGCCCT
>CM060669.1:35360780-35485780 GCA_030686955.1 Odontamblyopus rebecca
GTGGGTGACGTGGTTTTAATGAAACTACAAACATGTCCAGGAGCGGCCCACAGATCACAGAGAATCACATTAAAATCAGAATGATACACAGAAGTCTGTTCTTTGGTCCAGAATTCACTTTATAAATAAATAAAGTGGATGTTTGGTGTTGAATCTGCCGTACTGAAGCGTCTGGGGTGAAGGCCTCATGAACACTTTGTAGAACCTCCTGAAGTATCTGAGTCAGAACAGCCCCATGTGTTTTACTGTGACTGAAGTGTGTTTTCTTCTGTGTCTCAGGATCCACCAGAAACGTCCTCCGTCTGAACCTGGTCCCAGCTGTGAGTCCCTCAGGAGTGACCGGTCTAAGAATGAACCACTGACCTTCAGGAGAGAGCTGTGAGTGACCGCTGTGTGTTATGGTGCATGAGATTAGAAGGATGTGGGGAATTAGATCTGGTATACGAGTTATTTAGTGTTTCACAAATTCTGTTCAGTTGAAAGTTCACGAAGTTCACTAAGTTTGCTGATGTAAAGACTCAGTCACTTTAATGAAAAAGTTTAAGTTTATAAAAAACATTGGTGTGAGATTTGTCCAAAACGATGCTCTGATTTATCATTTAAATTTAAAGTCCAAATGTGAATTAAATCCACCAGAGTCCAGCACAGACCAGAATCTTCTGAAGTGTCCCCCACCTGTGAGTCCCTCAGGAGTGACCGGTCTATGGAACAGCCACTGCATTTTACCACAGAGCCATGAGTTTCCTCGAGTGTTGAATAAAACTGTTTAAATGAACCTGAGTGTTTAATGTTTCTCTGTCGCAGAGGGGAGCAGCCGGGTCCACAGGTCTCCAGTGGTCAGCACCATCAGACACAGCTGGACTCCATATTTAAGGTCTGTCATTCACTAAAGTTTGGAAATGTTCAGATGAAGGAGAGCTTGTTTCACACAGATCTGACACTGAGTGCATTTGTGCTGTTTATAATGTGTCTGTTCAGCTTCTGGAGGAGCACATCTTCACTTTGGTCCAGAACGAGCTGAAGAAGCTCCACAATCTTCTGAGTACAGATGACCCAGAAGGCTTAGATCCTGTGGAGGATGAGGATGAAGAGCAGAGGAGCTGCAGTGAGGCTGTTCTGAAGATCACACTGAACTTCCTGAGGAGGATGAAGCAGAAGGAGCTGGCTGAGCGTCTGTGGAGCAGTAGGACCATTTAACACATTTAACAAGGTGCTCACAGTCATTTTATCTTCTCTGAGACTCAGGTCTGTGTCTGTGTCTTCATTCAGGGAGTTCTTCTCGAGTTTGTCAGCGTAAACTGAAGTCTGACCTGCAGCAGAAGTTTGAGTGTGTGTTTGAGGGCATCGCTAAAGCAGGAAACTCCACCCTTCTGAATGAGATCTACACAGAGCTCTACATCACAGAGGGAGGGTCTTCAGAGGTCAACCAGGAGCATGAGGTCAGACACATGGAAACAGCCTCCAGGACTCCAGGCCCAGCAGAGACGGCCATCACATGTGAAGACATGTTTAAAGGCCCAGCTCACACACATGGAGCCATCAGAACAGTGCTGACAAAGGGAGTGGCTGGCATCGGGAAAACAGTGCTCACTCAGAAGTTCAGTCTGGACTGGGCTAAAGGTGAAGCCAACCAGGACATACAGCTGCTGTTCCCGTTCACTTTCAGAGCGCTCAATGTGCTGAAGGACAGAAGCTTCAGCTTGGTGACACTTGTTCGTCACTTCTTTAGTCAAACACGAGCAGATCTCTGCAGCTTTGAAGACCTCCAGGTGCTCTTCATCTTTGACGGTCTGGACGAGTGCAGACCTCCTCTGGACTTCACCAAAACCGAGGTCCTGAGCGACCCCACAGAGTCGGCCTCAGTGCACGTGCTGCTGGTGAACCTCATCAGGGGGAGGCTGCTTCCCTCCGCTCGCCTCTGGATAACCACACGACCCGCCGCGGCCAATCAGATCCCTGCTGAGTGCGTCTCCATGGTGACAGAGGTCAGAGGGTTCACCGACCCACAGAAGGAGCAGTACTTCAGGAAGAGGTTCAGAGACCAGGCCGACACAATCATCTCCCACATCAAGACGTCCAGAAGCCTCTACATCATGTGCCACCTGCCAATCTTCTGCTGGATCGCTGCCGCAGTCCTGGAGCACATGTTGAGAAGCAGAGTGAGAGGAGAGCTGCCCAAGACCCTGACTCAGATGTACATCCAATTCCTGGTGGTTCAGGCCAAAGTCCAGAACATCAAGTATGAAGAAGGATCTGGGACAGAACCACACTGGAGTCCAGAGACCAGGAAGATGGTGGAGTCTCTGGGAAAAGTGGCCTTTGAGCAGCTGCAGCAAGGAAACCTGATCTTCTACGAGAGTGACCTGAGCGAGTGTGGGCTGGACGCTGCAGCGGCCTCAGTTTACTCCGGAGTGTTCACACAGGTCTTTAGAGAGGAGCCAGGCCTGTACCAGGACAAGGTCTACTGCTTCATCCATCTGAGTGTGCAGGAGTTTCTGGCTGCTCTTCATGTCCATCAGACCTTCATAAACACTGGGATCAACCTGCTGAACCCACCACAGTCCTCTGAGTGTTCTAACACTGAAGCCTTCTGCTGCTCTGCTGTGGACCAGGCCTTACAGAGTCCAAACGGACACCTGGACCTGCTCCTCCGCTTCCTCCTGGGTCTTTCACTGTCGACCAATCAGAGCCTTCTACAAGGTCTGCTGACACAGACAGGAAGTAGCTCCCAGACCAATCAGGAAACAGCTGAGTACATCAAGAAGAAGCTGAGTGAGGATGTGTCTGCAGAGAGGAGCATCAACCTGCTCCACTGTCTGAATGAACTGAATGATCGTTCTCTGGTGAAGGAGGTCCAACAGGTCCTGAGTTCAGGACGTCTGTCTAAAGGTGGACTGTCTCCTGCTCAGTGGTCAGCTCTGGCCTTCATCTTACTGTCATCAGACAAAGTTCTGGACCAGTTTGAGCTGAAGAAATACTGTGCTTCAGAGGAGGCTCTCCTGAGGCTGCTGCCAGTGGTCAAGGCCTCCAACAAAGCTCTGTGAGTAACCTTTGTTTAACAGGATGGTTTGGTTCAACTTCTACTGTACATAAACAATGTTTTCTGTCTCCAGACTGAGCGGCTGTAAACTGTCAGAGAGAAGCTGTGAAGCTCTGTCCTCAGTCCTCAGCTCCCAGTCCTCTAGTCTGACAGTCCTGGACCTCAGTCACAACGACCTGAAGGACTCAGGGCTGAAGATGTTGTGTGTTGGACTGAAGAGTCCTCAGTGTAAACTGGAACAGCTCAGGTCAGAATTATACAGAAATGAAGGTCTTTTCTTTTCACCTGTGGCTAAATACACCTTGAGGACTTTGTGCGCTGGTGGTGTAAAAGCTTTTTGAGCAATTCACAGACCCAGGCTCACCTGTGCGGACACACCATAGACTGAACCAATGAGAACATGTTTGAAGTCAACTGTGTCCCAAGGACATTTATATTCATCACATATTAGGCCCATTCTATTAAATAGATAAATAAATTATTTTTCATCAAATTAAACTAAGTGTCCAGGTCTAAAAGACGAGTAATACAACATCATCCTCCAGGAGAAATAATCCTGTTTTTGGTTGCATAAGTAAAAATATATTTTTTCTTTAAAGACTGATTGTTGAATTGGCAGTGAAAGGATGTATCTGAACTTGTCAGTTCTGTTCTGAGCTCTTCTCTAATGAACTCCTGTCTCCTCCTCCAGACTGAGCAGCTGTGACCTGTCAGAGAGAAACTGTGAAGCTCTGTCCTCAGTCCTCAGCTCCCAGTCCTCTAGTCTGACAGTCCTGGACCTCAGTCACAACGACCTGAAGGACTCAGGGCTGAAGATGTTGTGTGTTGGACTGAAGAGTCCTCAGTGTAAACTGGAACAGCTCAGGTCAGAGGGGTTCATATTCTTCACTATTAGAACAGAACCTGTTGGTATTTGCATTGGAAAAGAACATTTGATAAAGTAACAATGATCTGGGACTTGTTTGTCTCATTTGGGTTGAATGTTCCTCATGAATGTTCCTGATTCCAATAATCTGTGTCCTCAGACTGTCAGGGTGTCTGGTCTCAGAAGAAGGCTGTGCTTCTCTGGCCTCAGCTCTGAGGTCCAACCCCTCCCATCTAAGAGAACTGGACCTCAACTACAACCATCCAGGAGACACAGGAGTAAAGCTCCTGTGTGCTCTACAGGAGGAGCCCCACTGCACACTGGACACTCTCAGGTATGGACCACTTTACTGTGGACACAAAGACACTTTCAGCAAACAGGAAAACAGGATTTTACTAAGAATCAAAGTGACTTAAAGTGGCTTTTCCTCTCATCACAAACATGAGAACTGTCCATTCAGCACCAAAAGATGCTCCGTCCTTCATGCCCCATGTGCTGTATGAGCCAGTGACTGATGCTGAGTGTGAATGTGGTGTATTCATCATTCTCAGGCTCAGCTCAACAGAGGGACACAGATCAGTAGAAAACCTTAGAGCTGTGAGCTGCATTAAAGGACCAAATGACACGATTTTCTGACCTCTGTTCTAATGTGATTCCCTCGTCACAAACGTTTGTTTCATTCTCACATGTTTAACACACAAACTTTGCACATTTAGGTTGAGCTCTTCTCTCAAACTGAAAACACTCTGTTCCACCTTGTGATGTCATGTAATAATAATAATAATAATAATAACACATCGGTTTTATATAGCGCATTTCACGGTAACACAAAGACGCTTCAGAATGAGTTAACAATAAAGCAAGGACAGGACAGACAACACAGTAATGAGGAGCGGTCAAGTGTGGGGACTGTAGGCTCTGAGGAAAAGGTGAGTTTTGAGCAGTTTTTTGAAGGTGTTAAGTGAGTCTGGGTTTCTGATGTGAAGGGGGAGAGAGTTCCAGAGGGCAGGGGCAGCAATGGCAAAGGCTCGGTCCCCCAAGGTTCGGTGCTTTGATTTGACTGTGGGAGTGAGGAGGTTGGAGTCGGCTGATCGGAGGCGGCGGGAGGGACGGTGGGGCTGGACCAGGTCTGTGAGGCGTGGAGGGGCCTGGTTGTGGAGGAGCTTTGTAGGTGATCAGGAGGATCTTGAAATTGATGCACTGTTGGATGGGGAGCCAGTGGAGTTGTTGCAGAACTGGGGTGATGTGGTCTTGTGAGCAGGTGTGGGTGAGGAGGCGGGCGGCAGAGTTTTGAACAGACTGAAGTTTTTGAAGGTCAGTGGAGGGAAGACCGTAGAGGAGGCTATTGCAGTAATCTAGTCTGGAGGTGATGAAGGCAGATGAGAGTTTCGGCAGCGGAGGGGGAGAGGGAGGGGCGAAGGCGGGCGATGTTACGGAGGTGGAAAAAGGCGGTCTTGGTGACGTGGCGGATGTGTGGTCTGAAGGAGAGGGTGGGGTCGAAGATGAAGCCAAGGTTTCTGAGCTGAGCTGAGGGGGCGACTGTGTGGCCGTCTATGGTGAGAGTGAAGTTCTGAGCAGAGGGGACGAGAGATTTGGGACCGACGATGGTGAGGATTTCAGACTTGTTTAGGGCTGCAGCTATCGATTATTACAGTAATCGATTATTCTGTCGATTATTTTGTTCGAATAATCGAGTAATCGTTTGTTATTGTCGCGTCTACTTTGCACATGTTAAATACACACCACGTGCATTGATAGATACACGTGTTTTGGACATGAAAAACTTAATTATCGCTGGGCTAAAGTTGATTCACCTCGCGGTTTCTTTTCCACTTGATGTAATGTACGGGGCTTTCTGTTTACATGTTGTAGCATCAGTGTTGAGAAGGTGACTTTTAAAATGTTCCCCTACAGATTACAGATTACATTCCCCAAAATGTAGTTTGTGACATAATCAATTAAATTACTTAAAGTGAGTAATGTAATCTGAATACTTTGGATTACTTGATATTGTCATGATTTTTAAAACTACATAAATGTAGCAACAACTCCTGCAAATTCTTGTTTAGTTTTAGACCTGGATTAGTTCTGGTTTTAGATCTGTTTTAGTCCTGGTTTTAGATCTGGTTTAGACCTGCTTTAGACCTGGTTTAGTCCTGGTGTGAGTTCTGGCGCGGTCCACGGTGTACGCGACAAGACACAATCCATGCGCAGAGTGCGCCGCTTACGGAAGATGCAGAGCGCACGGCGTAACGAAAATGCGGGGTGCGCGGCAAACCGGAGCGTACCGCGCACGAGGAGGTTATGCTCTTATTATACATCCATGGTCGCCGCACTGTTGTGTGTACAGTGAAGTGCAGTGGTTTACCTCTACCACAAAAGGTTCCGGCCATCGCCGAGCGTATGAAAATAAATCAAGGCAAAAAAAAAATAATCAATGGATTTTTCTAATCGATTTGATCGATTAACTCGATGAATCGTTTCAGCCCTAGACTTGTTACAGTTGAGTTTGAGGAAAATGGTGGTCATCCAGGATTTTATTGCAGAGAGGCAGTTTGAGAGGGCGGAGGTGGTGGCAGAGGTGATGGTTTTGGTGGAGAGATAAAGCTGAGTGTCATCGGCATAGCAGTGAAATTTGAGTCCATGTTGGTGGATGATGTGACCGAGGGGAAGCATGTAGAGGATGAAGAGGAGGAGACCGAGCACCGAGCCTTGGAGGTCTCCGTGGGTAACTGGTGTGATGTGAGATGAACAGTTATTGATGGAAATGTAGTGGGATCGATTTGAGAGGTTGGAACCAGGAGAGAGCAGAACTGGTGATGCCGATGGAGTAAGGATGGTGGAGGAGAATGGAGTGATCAATTGTGTCAAAGTCGGCGGAGAGGTCAAGGAGAAGGAGGATGGAGAGAGATCCTGAGGCGAGGAGGAGGTCATTTGTAACTTTGATGAGGGCTGTTTCTGTGCTATGATGGGTGCGAAAACCGGACTGGAAGGATTCGTACAACTGATTGGAGTGAAGGTGATCCTGAAGCTGAGTGGATACGGAATGTTCAAGGATTTTGGATAGGAACGGGAGGTTTGAGATGGGGTGGAAGTTGTTAGGGTCTTCAGGATCCAGACCAGGTTTTTTGAGTATGGGGGTGACTGCAGCAAGCTTGAAGGTGAGGGGAACAGTTCCAGAGGTAAGGGATGAGTTTATAATGTCGAGGATGAGTGGGCTGACGCAGGGGAGACATGTTTTGATCAGAGGAGAGGGGATAGGATCTAGTGCACATGAGGACAATTTGCTCTTGCTGAGGTATTTGGTGAGATCGGAGGTTGAGATGGGTGATAAGGAAGACAGGCAGTTTTGTGGGGTGTTGGGCAGGACAGGTTGGGAGTCAGGACTGAGAGGAGTGAAGGTAGAAAGTTGCTGGTGGATGCATTTTGATTTTGCTAGCGTTGTTGGGGTGGGTTGTGAGTGGTGTGTTACATTGTGTTGTTGAGGCTCAGATTGTGTCACTGCATAAACTTCACGCTTGGCCGTGCGCTGAGCTCTGATGTAGTTCAGAGAATGTATCAGACAGTGGGGCGCAGAGGAAGAGGTGCTGGAGGGACCATCATGGCAGGACAAACCCCTACATGGGGCGAACCACCGAAACATAAGTGGCTGATATCAAGAAAAGATGCTGCATGGAAAGCGTACATGGAGCGACATAACCAAGTGGAGCCATAGTGTGCAGAAACATCTGTGCAGAGCAGGGGCTGGAAACCCCAGTATCAAGATGGGAAACGCGTCCAAAGGTCGTGGAGAATGACCGAGCCAAGATCCTGTGGGACTTCCAGGTGCAGAACAGTGATGGACCAACCAGACATAGTGGTTCTGGATAAGCGAGAGAACAAAGCTGTGGTGGTGACATTGCAATACCGAGCGATGGTAATGTCTATCAGTGAACACACGATCCTTGGTGCCAAAGAGCAAAAAACCCACCGGCGGGTAAAGTTTGGGAAAATTCTCTCCAGACACTGTTGCCAACCAGCTGTCGCTGTGCGGCACCTTCAGACCTGAGAGCTTGAGGAACCAGTCACTTTATAGAGAGCAGGGTTCAGACGGACAGGCAGACGTGTGAGGGACGGGACATCGACTTATTTGGGTTGAGGGCTTCAAGCAGGCAGGTGAGGCTCAATCCAGGCAGGTGGGGGCTCCATCCAGGCAGGTGGGGACTCCATCCAGGCAGGTGGGGACTCCATCCAGGCAGGTGGGGGCTCCATCCAGGCAGGTGGGGACTCCATCCAGGCAGGTGGGGACTCCATCCAGGCAGGTGGGGCTCCATCCAGGCAGGTGGGGGCTCCATCCAGGCGGGTGAGTGGAGAAGGGTAGAGCTAAGGTCTGGTCAGCGTCTGCTCATGGGAGGAACATCTGAAATATCTGAAACAGCTCCACTCCCCAAGGGGAGCAGAAGAGAAGAAGAGAGAGACACTGGTGAACAGCAGTGAACTGATTTGTCTGTGTAAGACCTGAGGTTATGGGGCAGAGATGAAGGAGAAGGAGCAGTTTGAATAACAGAGGCTCACCAAACTTACCATACCATAGTTCCCCCAGCATCTAACTCCTAGAGCAGCCTGACTTCAGCTGTGGAGTTAACCCTGCTCCTAGCTAACCTGGCCATAAGCTTTCTCATAGAAGAAGGTTTTAAGCCTAACCTTAAATGTCTCAAGCACCCAGGCCTCGGTGGGAGAGACTGACCAGCGTGGAAGGTGAGAAACACATGTTTTCATATATAATGTATTTAAATAGGCCTATAGGCTAAGAGAGGTAAAAAAATAAAAAAACGTTCACAGCGCCCCCTCTTAAAAACTACTTCCCACGATGCTGGATTCATGACATTTGGAACAAAGAAGACAAGGCAAGTTTATTTGTAAAGCACAATTCGTACACAAAGTAATTCAAAGTGCTTTACAGAATAAGAAATACATTAAAATCACAATACAAACAAATCAAATCATAAATAATCATCATAAAATTTTAAAATAGAGATGGGACATTAAATTAGTGAGAATTAGAGAGAAGAGAAGAGTGGGAATGGAAAATGTAAACCTTTCAGTCATATGCACAGCTAAACAGAACCGTTTTGAGCCTGGATTTAAACAGAGTCACAGTAGAGTCTGTCTCACATGTTCAGACTGGTCCAGGTTTTAGCTGCATGAGTCTGAAATGCTGAGTCCCCGAGTTTAGTCCTGACTCTGGGACCAGCAGGAGTTCGGTCCCTGAGCTCCTCCGTGCAGATGGTTCATGAGGCTCTAACATGTCACAGATGGACTTTGGAGCTCGGCCCTGGAGAGACTTGTGCACAAGCAGAGCTGCTTTAAAGTCTCTGAGCCACAGGGGGCAGTGCAGAGACCTGAGCACAGGACTAATGTGCTCGTACTTCCTGGTTCAAGTCAGGACTCGAGCTGCAGCGTTCTGGATGTTCTGGATGTTCTGGATGTTCTGGATGTTCTGCAGCTGTTTTACAGCTCGTTTGGAGAGGCCAGTGAGAGGCCGGTACAGTATCGAACCTACTGGAGACATGGACAAGTATCTCCAAGTCTGCTTTAGACAGTAGACCTTTGATTTTTGCTGTTTTTAGATGGTAAAAGGCTGCAGATGTTATTGATTTGATGTGGCTGTTAAAGTTCAAGTCTGAGTCCATTATTACCCCTAGATTTCTAGCCTGATTTGAAGGTTTTAGAGAGAGAGACTGGAGGTAACTGCTGACACTGTCTCTTTGTGTCTGTGGGCCAAAGACTATGACTTCAGTCTTGTCTGAGAATCCTGACATGATGAAGAATACAACAGTAGAACATTACAGGGGTTTATGCATTTCTGTTTATAATTATTAGACCATTTGTAGAGACAAAAGGACAAATCGTGTCCATAAACTAACTGATTGTGACACATGGGCATGGAGTTACAGTTTCATATTTGAATAGAAAACTTTCCCAATAACCTAAAGGTGAAATAGAGCGACAAATAAACAAACATGGAGGCAGGTTTTAGGTCACATCTGTTGGAAAAGATCCAAGAACACGAGGAGAGAGACGTGTTGGTTTGTTTTGCAGCTGATCCTCGTCTCTTTTTAAAAAGTTCAGCTTCCACTGTGGAGCTGTGTTCACTACTGCCCCCAGTGGTCAGCTCATGTACTGCTCCAGTGCTCAGACTCCACATGTTCTGAGGAGACGGAGCAGATTCCAGACAGAATCAGACAGAGGACAGAAGCCTCTATGTGTATCCGTGTGTGTGGAGCGTAAATGAGCCTTAATAATAAAGAGTTCCTCAAACATGTGTGAATGAAACAAAACACGACTCCAGGAGTGTTTGTGATGAGGGAACCACATTAGAACATGACTTAAAGCTCCCACAGTCCATTTAGAGACATATGGGCCCTTTAAAGAGCGCAGTGTTGGTCACTGGAGTCTGAGCAGAGTCTGTAAAGTGAAAGGGAGTTCCAAAGACGATCTGAAGCAGCAGTGAACATGGAGCGTGGAAAAGGCTTCATTAGGAGCTGAAACACATGTGCTCTGATTCTAATGAGCACTTTGGTTTGTTTAAACATTCAGTGTGTCACACATGTGTCTGTGAGACTCTGACAAGTGCAGAGAAAAACATCAAACCAACAAGTTTCAACTGATTTAAACACAAACCCGAACATCTATGTTTCACACTCATGTTTCACACTCATGTTTCACACTCATGTTTCACACTCATGGTTCACACTCATGTTTCACACTCATGTTTCAGATTCATGTTTCACACTCATGTTTCACTCTCATGTTTCACACTCATGTTTCACACTCGTGTTTCACACTCGTGTTTCACACTCGTGTTACACACTCATGTTTCACACTCATGTTTCACACTCATGTTTCACTCTCATGTTTCACACTCATGTTTCACACTCATGTTTCACACTCATGTTTCACACTCATGTGTTTCACACTCATGTGTTTCACACTCATGTTTCACACTCATGTTTCACACTCATGTTTCACACTCGTGTTTCACACTCATGTGTTTCACACTCATGTGTTTCACACTCATGTTTCACACTCATGTTTCACACTCCTGTTTCACACTCATGTTTCACATCCATGTTTCAGATACATGTTTCACACTCATGTTTCACACTCTTGTTTCACACTCATGTTTCACACTCTTGTTTCACATTCTTGTTTCACACTCATGTTTCACACTCATGTTTCACACTCATGTTTCACATCCATGTTTCACACTCATGTTTCACACTCATGTTTCACACTCATGTTTCACTCTCATGTTTCACACTCATGTTTCACACTCATGTTTCACTCTCATGTTTCACACTCATGTTTCACACTCATGTTTCAGACTCATGTTTCACACTCATGTTTCACATCTATGTTTCACTCTCATGTTTCACACTCATGTTTCACACTCATGTTTCACTCTCATGTTTCAGACTCATGTTTCACACCCATATTCCACACTCATGTTTCACACTCATGTTTCACACT
The DNA here is from genome assembly GCA_030686955.1 of Odontamblyopus rebecca. Classification (NCBI taxonomy): domain Eukaryota; kingdom Metazoa; phylum Chordata; class Actinopteri; order Gobiiformes; family Gobiidae; genus Odontamblyopus; species Odontamblyopus rebecca. Next base: position 35,372,198 of record CM060669.1, read on the forward strand.
CATGTTTCACACTCATGTCGTGTCTTTCAGACTCATGTTTCACACTCATGTTTCACACTCATGTTTCACACTCATGTTTCACACTCATGTTTCACACTCATCTTTCAGACTCATGTTTCACACTCATGTTTCACACTCATGTTTCACACTCATGTCGTGTGTTTCAGACTCATGTTTCACACTCATGTTTCACACTCATGTTTCACACTCATGTTTCACACTCATGTTTCACACTCGTGTTTCACACTCATGTTTCACACTCATGTCGTGTGTTTCAGACTCATGTTTCACACTCATGTTTCACACTCATGTTTCACACTCATGTTTCACACTCATGTTTCACACTCATGTCGTGTGTTTCAGACTCATGTTTCACACTCATGTCGTGTTTCACACTCATGTTTCACACTCATGTTTCACACTCATGTCGTGTGTTTCACACTCGTGTTTCACACTCGTGTTTCACACTCATGTTTCACACTCATGTTTCACACTCATGTTTCAGCCTCATGTTTCACACTCCTGTTTCACCCTCCTGTTTCACCCTCATGTTTCACCCTCATGTTTCACACTCATGTTTCCCACTCATGTTTCACATCTATGTTTCACACTCATGTTTCACCCTCATGTTTCACACTCATGTTTCACACTCATGTTTCACACTCATGTTTCACACTCATGTTTCACACTCATGTTTCACACTCATGTTTCAGACTCATGTTTCACACTCATGTTTCACACTCATGTTTCACTCTCATGTTTCACTCTCATGTTTCAGACTCATGTTTCACACTCATGTTTCACTCTCATGTTTCACTCTCATGTTTCACACTCATGTTTCACACTCATGTTTCACACTCATGTTTCACACTCATGTCGTGTGTTTCAGACTCATGTTTCACACTCATGTGTTTCACACTCATGTTTCACACTCATGTTTCAGACTCATGTGTTTCAGACTCATGTTTCACACTCATGTGTTTCACACTCATGTTTCACACTCATGTTTCACACTCATGTCGTGTGTTTCAGACTCATGTTTCACACTCATGTTTCACACTCATGTTTCACACTCATGTTTCACACTCATGTCGTGTGTTTCAGACTCATGTCGTGTGTTTCAGACTCATGTTTCACACTCATGTCGTGTGTTTCAGACTCATGTTTCACACTCATGTCGTGTGTTTCAGACTCATGTTTCACACTCATGTCGTGTGTTTCACACTCATGTCGTGTGTTTCAGACTCATGTCGTGTGTTTCAGACTCATGTCGTGTGTTTCAGACTCATGTCGTGTGTTTCACACTCATGTTTCACACTCATGTCGTGTGTTTCAGACTCATGTCGTGTGTTTCAGACTCATGTCGTGTGTTTCAGACTCATGTCGTGTGTTTCACACTCATGTTTCACACTCATGTCGTGTGTTTCAGACTCATGTCGTGTGTTTCAGACTCATGTCGTGTGTTTCAGACTCATGTCGTGTGTTTCACACTCATGTTTCACACTCATGTCGTGTGTTTCACACTCATGTCGTGTGTTTCACACTCATGTCGTGTGTTTCACACTCATGTCGTGTGTTTCACACTCATGTCGTGTGTTTCACACTCATGTTTCACACTCATGTCGTGTGTTTCACACTCATGTTTCACACTCATGTCGTGTGTTTCACACTCATGTTTCACACTCATGTCGTGTGTTTCAGACTGAAGCCTGCTGGAGCTCAGTGGTTAACACCAGGACTCAGAAAGTGTAAGTGTTGAATGAAGTCCATTTGAAACAGACACAGACTTGTTTAACATGGGGATGAGACACAGTGCATGATGGGAAAGTGAGTCCTCACATAGAATCTGTGTAGTTGTGTGAGAGCTCAGACTGTGTGGTCCACAGCTGTGCTGCTGCTGGAGCTGGAGCCCTGGAGCCACTGACACAGGCTCAGCTGTTGGACTCACACATTTTAAAGAGGGGCTATTCTGCACAATCCGTCTTTTTGGTCTTTCTCCCACATTAGAACCATGTTCCCTCATCACAAACCTGCCTGAAGAGGTTTGACACTCCTCCATGTTTGAGTCATCTAGAGATCTCTCCTGGGCCCTATTCAAACCCTCCTTACGGTGAGCAGTACGAGGCTCCGCCCACAGGCCTACGTCCCCCTGCTCCCACACGACAATTCTCCACAAATACACAAAAACATGACACAAAAGTGAACCCAGCGCCTGGACAAAGCTGCTGTGATGCAGGAGTTTCATTAGTGCGACAGCTCTGAGTGTGATCGTCTCTGAAGGGGGAGCGGCTCAGCACCAGGAGCAAAGAGACGAGACACTCAGAGCATCAAAACCCAAAGAGAAACGGACAAAACCTGAATCTGTTGTTTTAGGTGAAAACAGCATCTGCAAAACAAGAAAAGGAACAAGAAGATCTGAATATGTGTGACAGAGAAGAAAATACCCCTCTGTAATACCCCAGAGAAGAAAATACCCCTCTGTAATACCCCAGAGAAGAAAATACCCCTCTGTAATACCCCAGAGAAGTAAATACCCCTCTGTAATACCCCAGAGAAGAAAATACCCCTCTGTAATACCCCAGAGAAGAAAATACCCCTCTGTAATACCCCAGAGAAGAAAATACCCCTCTGGAATACCCCAGAGAAGAAAATACCCCTCTGTAATACCCCAGAGAAGAAAATACCCCTCTGTAATACCCCAGAGAAGTAAATACCCCTCTGTAATACCCCAGAGAAGAAAATACCCCTCTGTAATACCCCAGAGAAGAAAATACCCCTCTGTAATACCCCAGAGAAGTAAATACCCCTCTGTAATACCCCGGAGAAGTATATACCCCTCTGTAATACCCCAGAGAAGAAAATACCCCTCTGTAATACCCCAGAGAAGAAAATACCCCTCTGTAATACCCCAGAGAAGAAAATACCCCTCTGTAATACCCCAGAGAAGAAAATACCCCTCTGTAATACCCCAGAGAAGTAAATACCCCTCTGTAATACCCCAGAGAAGAAAATACCCCTCTGTAATACCCCAGAGAAGAAAATACCCCTCTGTAATACCCCAGAGAAGAAAATACCCCTCTGTAATACCCCAGAGGTGGTGTGGGGCGATGAAAGGAAATGTTTTTCTCCCATAAATCTTAAATCAAACACACGAGTGAAAAGATGAAGAAATAAAAGAAGAATAAAAACACTGAACAAAGAGCTGAATCCTGAACGAGTGAAAGTCTTTAAATCCATGGTTCCTGAACAAATGGAGCCGTGTGGAGCAGAATTAAACGTGTGTCTCATGTTGACAGTGGACAGGGGACTAACTGCTGCTGTGTTGTGTCTTCTCTCCATCAGATTTCTGTGATCTCACTCTGGATCCAAACACAGCTCACAGAGAACTCCAACTGTCCGACAACAACAAGAAGGTGACATATGTGAGAGAGGAGCAGCCGTATCCAGATCATCAGGACAGATTTGAGGGCTGGGCTCAGATTCTGTGTTCCACTGGTCTGACTGGTCTCTGTTACTGGGAGGTCCAGTGGAGTGGAAGGGTTTATATATCAGTGTCTGACAGAAGAATCAGAAGGAAAGGAGGCGGTGGTGACAGTTTGTTTGGAGACAATGATCAGTCCTGGAGTCTGTACTGTTCTGAAGATGGTTTCTATGTTCTTCATAATAACAAAGAAACCCCCCTTCCTCAGCCCAGGTCCTCCTCTTCTGGGACAGTGGCAGTGTTTGTGGACTGTCCTGCTCGCTCTCTGTCCTTCTACACAGTCTCCTCTGACCAACTGACCCACCTCCACACCTTCAGCACCACATCCACTCACACTCTGATCCCTGGGTTTAGGCTCTGTTATGGCTCCTCAGTGTCTCTGTGAGCTCCACAGACTCACTCTCCTCCTGTGAAACAGTCCAACATTTTCCTGATATTTTTGTGTGAAAGGCGCTCTATAAATAAAGTTTGGTCGATTGAAACTCTGGATTGTTCTGTCACAGTTTAGGGACAGACGACTCTGGGGCAGGGACGGGGAGTTTGGAGCTTCAGTAAATCACACTCCTTGATTATCTGCGTGAAGTCGCCCCATCAAACGCAAACCTACACAAAAACTGTGTCAGTCGTTTGTGCTGCAGAAAGTTTCGTTTGTGCGAAGTAAATGCCCCTCTGTAATACCCCAGAGAAGTAAATACCCCTCTGTAATACCCCAGAGAAGTAAATACCCCTCTGTAATACCCCAGAGAAGTAAATACCCCTCTGTAATACCCCAGAGAAGTAAATACCCCCTGTAATACCCCAGAGAAGTAAATACCCTCTTTAATACCCCAGATAAGTAAATACCCCTATGTAATTACCCAGAGTAGTTATTACCAGTCTGTAATACCCCAGAGAAGTAAATACCCCTCTGTAATACCCCAGAGAAGTAAATACCCCTCTGTAATACCCCAGAGAAGTAAATACCCCCTGTAATACCCCAGAGAAGTAAATACCCCCTGTAATACCCCAGAGAAGTAAATACCGCTCTGTAATACCCCAGAGAAGTAAATACCGCTCTGTAATACCCCAGAGAAGTAAATACCCCTCTGTAATACCCCAGAGAAGTAAATACCCCTCTGTAATACCCCAGAGAAGTAAATACCCCTCTGTAATACCCCAGAGAAGTAAATACCCCTCTGTAAAACCCCAGAGAAGTAAATACCCCGCTGTAATACCACAGAGAAGTAAATACCCTCTGTAATACCCCAGAGAAGAAAATACCCCTCTGTAATACCCCAGAGAAGTAACTACCCCTCGGTAATACCCCAGAGAAGAAAATACCCCTCTGTTATACCCCGGAGATGTATATACCCCTCTGTAATACCCCAGAGAAGAAAATACCCCTCTGTAATACCCCAGAGAAGTAAATACCCCTCTGTAATACCCCAGAGAAGTAAATACCCCTCTGTAATACCCCAGAGAAGAAAATACCCCTCTGTAATACCCCAGAGAAGTAACTACCCCTCGGTAATACCCCAGAGAACAAAATACCCCTCTGTAATACCCCAGAGAAGTAAATACCCCTCTGTAATACCCCAGAGAAGAAAATACCCCTCTGTAATACCCCAGAGAAGTAAATACCCCTCTGTAATACCCCAGAGAAGTAAATACCCCCTGTCATACCCCAGAGAAGTAAATATCCCTCTGTAATACCCCAGAGAAGTAAATACCCCTCTGTAATACCCCAGAGAAGTAAATACCCCTCTGTAATACCCCAGAGAAGTAAATACCCCTCTGTAATACCCCAGAGAAGTAAATACCCCTCTGTAATACCCCAGAGAAGTAAATACCCCTCTGTATTACCCCAGAGAAGTAAATACCCCTCTGTTTCTTCCTCACAGTGAATGTTTTCGTGTCTTGTCAGTTTTATTTTCAGATGTGTATTTTTGCTGCAGTTCCTCTTCCAGCCTCCAGAGGGCAGCGCAGTGTCACATATGAAGTGACAGACTTTCTTTGACAGTTTCGTGGTCATGTGTGAGCTGATCCTGCAGGGGGCGCTATGGTTACACGGCAGACTGTGCTTCTGTAGGAGGAGTTTTCCCAAATCCTTTGGACTTTTCCTCTGGACACAGCAGCAGCAGAGTGTGAAAGGATCTGCCAAAGGCTCAAGCACAAACCACACAAGCAGAACCACTCAACACCAGCTTTATACAAGTGTCCCATGCTAACAGTGCACTTCCTGATGCTCTGAGGGGAAATCACTTTATAATCAGATACAGACAGAACACAGAGGACTTATTTTGACCTCAAGAGCTGCTTCTACAATCGATCTGTACTGGGGAAAGACACGTTTGACTGAAACACTGCGGAAAAACACAAAGACCTTTAAGAGGAGAAAGAACCTGGGTTAGTCCTGGTTTAGTCCTGGTTTAGTCCTGGTTTAGTCCTGGGTTAGTCCTGGTTTGGTCTTGGTTTAGTCCTGGGTTAGTCCTGGTTAATTCGTGGTTGAGTCCTTGTTTAATCCTGGTTTAGACCTGGTTAAGTCTTGGTTTAGTCCTGGTTTAGTCCTGGTTTAGTTCTGGTTTAGTCCTGGTTTAGTCCTGGTTTAGTCCTGGTTTAATCTTGGTTTAATCCTGGATTAGTCCTGGTTTAGTCCTGGTTTAGTCCTGGTTTAATCCTGGCTTAGTCCTGGTTGAGTCCTGGTTTAGTTCTGGTTTAGTCCTGGTTTAGTCCTGGTTTAATCTTGGTTTAATCCTGGGTTAGTCCTGGTTTAGTTCTGGGTTAGTCCTGGTTTAGTCCTGGTTTAGTCCTGGTTTAATCTTGGTTTATTCCTGGTTTAGTTCTGGTTTAGTTCTGGGTGAGACCTGGTTTGGTCCTGGTTTATTCCTGGTTCAGTCCTGGTTTAGTTCTGGTTTAGTCCTGTTTTAGTTTTTCTTTAGTCCTGGTTTGGACCTTGGTTAGTCCTGTTTTAGTCCTGGTTCAGTTCTGGTTTAGTCCTGGTTTAGTCCTGGTTTAGTCCTGGTTTAGACCTGGTTTAGTCCTGGTTTAGTCTTGGTTTGGGTTTGGTTTATTCCTGGTTTAGTTCTGGTTTAGTTCTGGGTGAGACCTGGTTTGGTCCTGGTTTATTCCTGGTTCAGTCCTGGTTTAGTTCTGGTTTAGTCCTGTTTTAGTTTTTCTTTAGTCCTGGTTTGGACCTTGGTTAGTCCTGTTTTAGTCCTGGTTCAGTTCTGGTTTAGTCCTGGTTTGGTCCTGGTTTAGTCCTGGTTTGGCTTTGGTTTAGTCCTGGTTTAGTCCTGGTTTAGTTCTGGTTTAGTCCTGGCTGTGTCTTAGTTTAGTCCCGGTTTAGTCTTGGTTTAGTCCTGATTTGTTTTCTGGTTTAGTCCTGGTTTAGTCCTGGTTCAGTTCTGGTTTAGTCCTGGTTTAGTCCTGGTTTAGTCCTGGTTTAGACCTGGTCCCGTTTAACAAAACTTTGGGACATTTTTGTACCATTGTCCCGGTTTTATTTCACTTTAAGTCGGTCTGAACATCTCCGTGTCTGGGGGTCCATCTCTGTCCGTGGTCCTGAAGCTCAGCACCACGGACAGAGACACAGCGCGGCCCTGTTATACTGGACCTCTGCTCTAGTGACTCCTCCAGTCAGAAAAAAATAAATATATAAAAATAAATAAAATTCATACAATACATAAAATAAATAAAATATATCGGCCGAATAATATGAAAAAATACAAACTTGTTTTTATTATATTTTTCTGATTTCCCAATAAAAAATAAATACATAAAAAAAAACAGTCACAGAAGCAGTTCAAATATATTTGTGTAGTTACATACTGTTATTTTTAGAGAATGTTGGGTTTATTACTTCAGACTAAAACTGGTTTAGTCCTGGTTCAGTCCTGGTTCAGTCCTGGTTTAGTCCTGGTTTGGCCCTGGTTCAGTCCTGGTTCAGTCCTGGTTTAGTCCTGGTTTGGCCCTGGTTCAGTCCTGCTTTAGTCCTGGTTCAGTCCTGGTTTAATCCTGGTTTAGACCTGGTTTAGTCCTGGTTTAGTCCTGGTTTAGTCCTGGTTTAGTCCTGGTTTCGTCCTGGTTCAGTCCTGCTTTAGTCCTGGTTTAGTCCTGGTTTAGTCCTGGTTTAATCCTGGCTTAGTCGAGGTTTAGTCCTGGTTTAGTCCTGGTTTAGTCCTGGTTTAGTTCTGGGTTATTCCTGGTTTAATCCTGGTTTAGTCCTGGTTGAATCCTGGCTTAGTCCTGGTTTAGTCCTGGTTTAGTCCTGGCTTAGTCCTGGTTCAGTCCTGGTTCAGTCCTGGTTTAGTCCTGGTTCAGTCCTGGTTTAGTCCTGGTTTAGTCCTGGTTTAGTCCTGGGTTAGTCCTGGTTTAGTCCTGGTTTAGTCCTGGTTTAGTCCTGGTTTAGTCCTGGTTTAGTCCTGGTTTAGTCCTGGTTTATTTATTTATTTGATGTGGACCAGTTGCATTGGACAAACCAGATCCATTGTTTCAGGTGTTTTAGCCCAAGTGCTAATGTCCAACACGTGTCCACAGGCTGTGAGAAAAGGTTCAAAGTAATAAAACATGAACAGTTCATAATGCAGCACATACAAGAAAACAGCTCTGTCCTGACTTCAGCCACAATTTCAAGTGTCTGTTAAAAATGTTGGGGTCAGTCTGTTGTTTTGGGTCAGTGGGGAGAGAGCTCCACAGTCTGGGTCCAGCAGAGGAGAAACTGGACGGTCCAGAGGAGGTTCTGGACTTTGGAACGACACAGTCTCCACTGACAGAAGCTCTGGTGTGAGGTCTGAGCCCCGACGCCCGACAGCAAAATCAGACGACAGTGGAGACACGTGATTTGTCAAACATCTAAAAAACAGTTTCAAGGTGCTCAAATTTACAAAATGTTCAGATGTAAAAAGACTCTGCTTATGGATGATGTCACAATGATGCCACCTCATGGGGTTTTTATCAGAAACCTTAATCGCCTGTTTGTACAATGATGTGACTGTGGCTGAAGTGTTGAGGTTTGTGACCATGAAGTGAGACAATCAGAGAGATGAGGAAATATCACAGTGTGTAAATATAACAGAGCAGCGATGAGACAGTTCTCTTCTAATGACACGAAAGCAGCTCAGATTTGATCGGATCTTTGTACACACATTCTTTCCCTGGCTTTGGAACTTTAAATCGCCGTCAATAATGATCCCTAGATATTTTGTCTCTTTGACTTCTTCAGTTACTTCATCATTTATGTAAACTTTAAAAGGGCTGTTTAACGCTTGTGTTCTAATAGAGAAACACGTGGCAATAGTTTTCTTCACGTTTAAGGTTAGATGAGATCGCTCAAGCCCGGTGGAGCTGTGGAGCAAAGCCTGAGTGGAGTTTTCAGCAGACACGTGGATAACAGTGTCGTCTGCATAGAGCTGGCAGTTAACACCTTTGCAGCAGTCGGGAAGGTCGTTAATATACATGGAAAACAAAAGCGGCCCTAACACCGAACCTTGTGGCACCCCCATATTGTTAGGGCGGAGGCCAGATTTAACCCCATTCACCTTAACACATTGCTGCCTGCCCTCAACATATGTTTTAAACCAGAGCAGTGCATTAGGGGACATTTTAAAAGGCTGGAGTTTGTTTAATAAAACGCTATGATCCACAGTGTCAAAGGCTTTTTTGAGGTCCAAAAAAACTGCACCAACAACTTGGCCTTTATCGAGGCAGCTCTGAATTTTTTCCAGCAGAAAACAATTTGCTGTTTCTGTACTTTTGCCTGAACCCAAATTGTTGAGGCTGCAGCAGTTGGTGAGACTCCAGATGTTCCATGAGTTGTTCAGCAATGGCCTTTTCTAGAACTTTAGACACAACAGGCAAGATGGCACTTGGCCTGTAGGTGTAGGTGTGTCTTTTTCGCCTGACTTGTGGATCGGTGTTACAACAGCGGTTTTCCAGCACTGTGGGAATGTGTTTGAATGAATAGAAAGATTTACTAGATGTGTGATGGGTTCTAATAATGTGTCTTGGTGTTTTTAATCAGGGCGGCATTAAGATCATGAATGTCATTTGACATTGAATTCCTCATGTTTGAGATGATCTTTTTTACTTTGTCAGAAGACACTTCTTTTATTCTAAACAGATCAATATTATCTCGATTTGTGTCTTCAGTACATGACACAACATTTTTGAATTTTTCCGCCAATTCGTGTACGGAGTCAATAAAAAAGTTATTAAAAACATCTGCTATTAATTCATTGTTGTTTGTAATATTTCCGTGCACTTTGAGACAGTCTATTTTGGTGCGTTTTTTCTTGGCAGGATTAGTTCAACTGTTTAATTGTTGCCACAGTTTGGCACTACTTCCATTGGCCTCTTCTATTTTTTTGGTGAAGAAATGTGTTTCTGCTTTACGCAGTGCACTTATTACTTGATTTCTGAGACCAGTGGAGATCAGATGATCAGTTACATTTTTAGTCTTTAAGGACTTTTTAAGTGCAAGGTCACGGTTTTTCATGACTTGCCAAATTTCACCGTTGAACCAGGGAAGAGAATGTTTTTTTGGTCGACTAGTCCAAGTTTTAGTGTATTTTCTTATTCGATCATTCAGTGTATTGACAAATTTTGTAGCACTTTTGTTTAGATCAAACTCTTCAGTGACACTGTCCCAATTTATTTGGCCTAATTCCTGATCAAAATCCTTTGTTTGCTTTTGGAATCCCTGTCATTTTAGTTTTAGATTCTATGTTATTAAGATAGAGAAAACGCTTTTTAGTAAGTTTCCTTACAACTAGAGTCATGTGATGATCAGAGCCCTGGAATGAAATGATATGTTTTTGTTCCCCTTTCCGGTCTATTTGTAAAGATCAAATCAATCAGAGTTTCGCTGTGTCTTGTAATTCGAGGAGGTTTTTCTATTCGTTGTTTATACTTAAGTTTGTCTACTGCAGATTTTAGTTTCATTTTGCATTTTTTTTCCTGCCAGTTGATGTTAAAATCTCCTAAAAGTTTACATTCTGTACCATCATCAATACTTGAAAGACAGCTTTTAAATTCATGATAAAAACTGACACCATATGAGGGTGGGGTGTAAAAAACAATCATTTTAAATTTCATGTTGGGAGACAGTGAAACTTGCAAACCCAGACATTCCAGTTTCACATTTATATTGATCACTTCACATTTAAAATGATCTCTAATATATATTAGAACAGCCCCAGCCCTTCCTTGATCCCTGTCTCTCCTATAACACTTGTATCCTGGTATTTCTATCAGGTCTGTTGGAGTATGTCGATTCAGAGACTTTCAGAGATGCACAAAAAATCCAAGTTTGAATCTATTAACAAATGATGTACTTGATCTATTTTGGGAAATCTGCTTCTTATGTTAATGTGTCCTCCCAACATGCCCTTTGGTTTGGTCTGAGGGTTCCAGATGACTTGTGCGTGGTTTACTGTTTGGAAAAACTTGAACTGTCTCTGCTTAAGTGTAGCGCCGTTTGGAGTTTTGTCCCGTGCGGGACACCGTCTTTGTTTACCTCCAACATCTGTGGATGGTGCGCCGCGGCCCACGTGAGCGCTGCTGTTCTCCGGTGTTTGGGAGTTGTGCGGGTCACAGTTCACAGAAATAGACGAAACGGAGACACAGGTTGTTCACTGTTCCGTTTGTGATGGAAGAGGGAGCGCGAAACGGCACAGTCCCATGTTCCAATCTGTTGTTGAAGTTGGGAACTGGGGCTCCGGCATGGAATCACTATGCTGTTCAGTTTAGTCCTGGTTTAGTCCTGGTTTAGTCCTGGTTTAGTCCTGGATTAGTCCTGGTTTAGTCCTGGTTTAGTCCTGGTTCAGTCCTGTTTAGTCCTGGTTTAGTCCTGGTTTAGTTCTGGTTTAGTCCTGGTTTAGTCCTGCTTTAGTCTAGGTTTAATCCTGGTCCAGTCCTGGTTTAGTCCTTGTTTAGTCCTGGTTCAGTCCTGGTTTAGTCCTAGTTTAGTCCTGGTTTAGTCCTGGTTTAGTCCTGGTTTAGTTCTGGTTTAGTCCTGGTTTAGTCCTGGTTTAGTACTGGTTTAGTCCTGGTTTAGTACTGGTTTAGTCCTGGTTTAGTTCTGGTTTAGTCCTGGTTTAGTCCTGGTTTTGTCCTGGTTTAGTCCTGGTTTAGTCCTGGTTTAGTCCTGGTTTTGTCCTGGATTAGTCCTGGTTTAGTCCTGGTTTAGTCCTGGTTTATTCCTGGTTCAGTCCTGGATTAGTCCTGGTTTAGTTCTGGTTTAGTCCTGGATTAGTCCTGGTTTAGTACTGGTTTAGTCCTGGTTTAGTCCTGCTTTAGTCTAGGTTTAATCCTGGTTCAGTCCTGGTTTAGTCCTTGTTTAGTCCTGGTTCAGTCCTGGTTTAGTCCTGGTTTAGTCCTGGTTTAGTCCTGGTTTAGTTCTGGTTTAGTCCTGGATTAGTCCTGGTTTAGTACTTGTTTAGTCCTGGATTAGTCCTGCTTTAGTCCTGGTTTAGTCCTGGTTCAGTCCTGGTTTAGTTCTTGTTTAGTCCTGCTTTAGTTCTGGTTTAGTCCTGGTTTAGTCCTGGTTCAGTCCTGGTTTAGTCCTGGTTCAGTCCTGGTTTAGTTCTGGTTTAGTCCTGGTTTAGTTCTGGTTTAGTCCTGGAATAGTCCTTGTTTAGTTCTGGTTTAGTCCTGGAATAGTCCTCGTTTAGTTCTGGTTTAGTCCTGGAATAGTCCTTGTTTAGTTCTGGTTTAGTCCTGGAATAGTCCTTGTTTAGTTCTGGTTTAGTCCTGGAATAGTCCTTGTTTAGTTCTGGTTTAGTCCTGGTTTAGTCCTGCTTTAGTCTAGGTTTAATCCTGGTTCAGTCCTGGTTTAATCCTTGTTTAGTCCTGGTTTAGTTCAGGTTTAGTCCTGGTTTAGTCCTGGTTTAGTCCTGGTTTAGTCCTGGTTTAGTCCTGGTTCAGTCCTGGTTTAGTCCTGGTTTAGTTCTGGTTTAGTCCTGGATTAGTCCTGGTTTAGTCCTGGTTTAGTCCTGGTTTAGTTCTGGTTTAGTCCTGGATTAGTCCTGGTTTAATCCTGGTTCAATCCTGGTTTAGTCCTTGTTTAGTCCTGGTTTAGTCCTGGTTTAGTCCTGGTTCAGTCCTGGTTTAGTACTGGTTTAGTCCTGGTTTAGTTCTGGTTTAGTCCTGGTTTAGTCCTGGTTTAGTCCTTGTTTAGTTCTGGTTTAGTCCTGGTTTAGTCCTGGTTTAGTTCTGGTTTAGTCCTGGTTTTGTCCTGGTTTTGTCCTGGTTTAGTCCTGGGTTAGTCCTGGGTTAGTCCTGGTTTAGTTCTGGTTTAGTCCTGGTTTAGGTCCGGTTTATTTCTGGTTTAGTCCTGGTTTAGTCCTGGTTTAGTCCTGGTTTAGTCCTGGTTTAGGTCCGGTTTATTTCTGGTTTAGTCCTGGTTTAGTCCTGGTTTAGTCCTGGTTTAGTTCTGGTTTAGTCCTGGTTTAGTCCTGTTTCAGTTCTGGTTTAATCCTTGTTTAGTCCTGGTTTAGTCCTGGTTTAGTCCTGGTTTAGTTCTGGTTTAGTCCTGGTTTAGTTCTGGTTTAGTCCTGGTTTAGTTCTGGTTTAGCTCTGGTTTAGTCCTGATTTAGTCCTGGTTTAGTCCTGGTTTAGTCCTGGTTTAGTCCTGGTTTAGTTCTGGTTTAGTCCTGGTTTAGTCCTGGTTTAGTCCTGGTTTAGTTCTGATTTAGTCCTGTTTTAGTCCTGGTTTAGTCCTGGTTTAGTCCTGGTTTAGTCCTAGTTTAGTCCTGATTCAGTCTTGGTTTAGTCCTGGTTTAGTTCTGGTTTAGTTCTGGTTTAGTTCTGGTTCAGTCCTGGTTCAGTCCTGGTTTAGTCCTGGTTTAGTTCTGGTTTAGTTCTGGTTTAGTCCTGGTTTAGTTCTGGTTTAAATACTTTTGGAGCCGCTCACTCACACGTCACATTCAGACTCGTGTGGGTGAAGTGTTTTGCCCAAGGACACAATAACTGTGGCCCCTGGTCCCGGCCTGGTCCCACTCAGCGTCTGACCAGATCCTGTTTAACAAAACTTTGGGACATTTTGTACCATTGTCCCGGTTTTATTTCACTTTAAGTCGGTCTGAACGGCTCTGTGTCCGGGGGTCCGTCTCTGTCCGTGGTCCTGAAGCTCAGCACCATGGACAGAGACACAGCGCGGCCCTGTTAGACTGGACCTCTGCTCTAGTGACTCTTTCACTCAGAAAAAAATAAATATATAAAAATAAATAAAATTAATCGGTCGAATAATATGAAAAAATAGAAACTTGTTTTTATTATATTTTTGTGATTTCCCAATAATAAAAAAGTCACAGAAGCAGTTCAAATATATTTGTGTAGTTACAGACAAATTTAATTTTTAGAGAATGTTGGGTTTATTAGTTGGGACTAAAACTGGTTTAGTCCTGGATTAGACCCCTTTAGTCTTCTTAAATCCTGGTTTAGTCCTGGTTTAGTCCTGATTTGATTCTTGGTCTCGTATCCAGGATCTAAACCCACATACGGGTCGTAAATCTGCACCTAAAGGACCTCAGTACATCTGCACCTAAAGGACCTCAGCACATCTGCACCTAAAGGACCTCAGCACATCTGCACCTAAAGGACCTCAGCACATCTGCACCTAAAGGACCTCAGTACATCTGCACCTAAAGGACCTCAGTACATCTGCACCTAAAGGACCTCAGTACATCTGCACCTAAAGGACCTCAGTACATCTGCACCTAAAGGACCTCAGTCTGCACCTAAAGGACCTCAGTACATCTGCACCTAAAGGACCTCAGTACATCTGCACCTAAAGGACCTCAGCACATCTGCACCTAAAGGACCTCAGTACATCTGCACCTAAAGGACCTCAGTACATCTGCACCTAAAGGACCTCAGTCTGCACCTAAAGGACCTCAGTACACCTGCGCCTAAAGGACCTCAGTACACCTGCACCTAAAGGACCTCAGTCTGCACCTAAAGGACCTCAGCACATCTGCACCTAAAGGACCTCAGTACATCTGCACCTGTCTTTTATTGTGGGCAGTCTAAGGTTCACCTATGCACTAATCATGGTGTCTGATGAGCATCTTGATGTGGCACCTGTGAGGTGGGATGGATTATCTCAGCAAAGCAAAAGTGCCACTATCACACATTTAGACAGATTTGTGAACAATGTTTGAGAGAAATGGTAATATTGTGTATCTGGAATGAATTTTAGATCTTTGAGTCCATCTCATGACAAATGGGAGCAAAAACAAAAGTGTTTCGTTTATATTTTTGTTGAGTGTATATATATATTTTTTAATCGAGGTTAAGTTAGGGAGTGCGTCGCACTTGTGCCCTCTGTTCACCAGCTGTCACTGTTCTACAGTAAAACCAGTCGCTCTGAGACTCTGAAGTGTTCAAAGATCAGACTCTGCACTTCCACTTTAGACACAAGTCCAACTGTGTGATTATTATTTGTGAAATGTGGAGCAAAACTTCAGATCCAGGATTTTTAAAGCAGAAACGAGGAGATAAAGTCCACATGAAGTAGAGTCACTGTGGCTGATCTGCAGCTTCACCTCGATCCGTGCGCTGTGTGGATGGAAACAGACACACAGGAGGAAACACTGTCTTTTTACTTTTAAAGATGCTTCAAACTGAATTAATAGCGTGGGTTTGTGGACTGGGCTCATTATTTGTGGATAATTTCTATGGATAATGTGGGTGAGACGCTGCACTTAAAATGTTCCACTTTACATTAGGTGAGGAATAAAGTCTTTATTTTCGCTTTATCCTGAGTTTGTTTGTTGCGTCTCTGTGTCCGTCGCTCCTCTGCCCCTGACTCTGTTTTATCGTCTGTTTCCGTCGCGTTGTTGATGTTCGGTGGTTCTGATCTGACACTGACTCCACACATGAGGAGCAGCGGCTTCAGAATCGCACATGGAGACAAAAAGTCGGGTCACGCTTTCTTGAACTTGAGAACTTCAAATACTGCAGCCAGTCTTGCCACATTCAGAAGTTTTCTGACGACTCTGCAGTGGTGGGATGCATCAGCGGTGGTGACGAGGAGGAGTACAGGACTGTAGTGGACAACTTTGTCACTTGGAGTGAGGATAACCACCTCCAGCTCAACGTGATGAAGACAAAGGAACTGGTGGTGGACCTGAGGAGGACCAAAGCTGCTGTGACCCCCATCTCCATCCGGGGGGTCAGTGTGGACGTGGTGGAGGAGGACAAGTACCTGGGGGTGAACTTGGACAATAAACTGGACTGGAGCAGGAACGTGGACGCGGTCTACAAGAAGGGCCAGAGCCGCCTCTATTTCCTGAGGAGGCTGAGGTCCTTTGACATCTGCAGGACGATGCTCAGGATGTTCTACGAGTCTATGGTGGCCAGTGCCATCATGTACGCTGTAGTCTGCTGGGGCAGCAGTCTGCGCCTGAGGGACACTAATAGACTCGAGAAGATCATTAGGAAGGCTGGACATGTTGTGGGGGAGGAGCTGGACTCTCTGGCGGTGGTGTTGGACAGGAGAATGCTGGACAAAATCTGGACTATCCTGGACTCTCCCTCCCACCCCCTCCACAAGGTGCTGGACAATCAGAGGAGCTCTTTCAGCCATAGACTGCGGCTGCCGCGCTGCTCCACTGAGAGACACAGGAAATCTTTCCTGCCTGTCGCCATCAAACTGTTGAACGCTGCACTTTAACTCACAAACTACTCAATCCTTTTCATCCTATTCCCTGATCACACATGTATATAGTCAATAGATGTCAATGATGTAAATAATTTCCCAGAGAGAGCTATTTTATCTTTTATCTTATTGTATTTAGCCTATTTTGTAACTTGTTTGATGTACATGCTCTTGGTCGGTTGCATCTGTAACAAAGAAAATTTCCCCCCGGGGATGAATAAAAGTAATTCTGATTCTGATTCTGATTCTGAAGAAGAAATCACAGCCAAAATCGGGTAAATTCTCCTTTCGTGTGTGGCGGCCTTTACTTGTAATCCAATGAGAGTAACTCAGTAGAAGTGACTCAGTTGGAGGCGACACTGCGCTGTGTAACGTCAGTCCATTTGCACGGTTCAAGACTTTGATCACTTTCTGTAACTATGGACACGACTCAAACTAATAACACAGAAAACAAGAAATCAGAGGCAAGAAGTCAAAGATAAAGAAACGTGGTGACAAAGTGAGGAAATAGTGCACACACAGATGTATTTTCTCTTGCAGTGTGAGGCGTTGGTCTGATGTGCTGCTCCAGTCCAAACGTGTGGCTGTTATTCCTGTGTCTTATTTCCTCAAACTGTGGAGACTGAAAAACACATTCAAACACAATCAGCTTCTGTGCAAATGTGGGACGTTTGGCAGCAGGTTTTGTTCTGCAGCATTTCCCCTTCAGATGCATCATTAGAGTCACTGTGCATTTGTGGAGGAGGCAGGAGGAGGAGGAGCGCCTCCTTCAGGACAAATGAGAGGCAGGTTTGTGGAGAGGCAAGTCCACTCACAGTAAGGACACAGGTTTTTACAGCGCAACAAACACAACCAAAGACTAATCCAAAGAAGAACAAAACTGTGGATTAAATTCATTCAGCAAATATCTGAACTAGTGGTACTCAGACCACAGTTTGAGAACCACTGCTCTAAACTTAGTGATGAACTGGCCGTTATTTTACATGTTGTTCTGTGTAAACCACAGTGTTGAACTCTTCTGTGTTAAAGTTGCACTATTAACTCATGAGAGTTGTGCCTTTGGGCTTCAGTCTGATTCACACGGACAAGAGTTCGATTCCCCTGAAAGTCCGGACTTTATTTCAGGTGTGAATAAAGACGAGCAAACTGTGATCCGGACCAAACGAGTCCGTTTCCAAACGGGGCGACATGATAATGTGACTCTGTCTTTAGCAGAGGAACATTTGTGACGTGTTTAAACATCGGTGTTGTTGAATGTTTTGTGTGTTTTTCCTTTTGAAGCAAATGAACAGAGCATGGACCAGAGAGAGCACAGAGAGGACGGAGCCCCTCCCTCTAAAACCACTCACCCCCCCAAAGCTCAGAGGTACGGGACCATCTCTAACGCTCCACCACTGTTCTCCATGTCAGAGCTCAGACTAAAGCCACTGCTCCACCTGTGTCCACAGACCTGCTCCTGGGACCAGCGCCGAGTCACTCAAGAGTGATCGCTCTAAAGATGCATTTATTAACTTTAAAAGTAAACATGGTTCACAGTAAGTCCGACTCACAACACCTCATAACGTCAGGACTTTATGTTCACAAACATTTTGATCTAATGTGGGTGACGTGGTTTTAATGAAACTACAAACATGTCCAGGAGCGGCCCACAGATCACAGAGAATCACATTAAAATCAGAATGATACACAGAAGTCTGTTCTTTGGTCCAGAATTCACTTTATAAATAAATAAAGTGGATGTTTGGTGTTGAATCTGCCGTACTGAAGCGTCTGGGGTGAAGGCCTCATGAACACTTTGTAGAACCTCCTGAAGTATCTGAGTCAGAACAGCCCCATGTGTTTTACTGTGACTGAAGTGTGTTTTCTTCTGTGTCTCAGGATCCACCAGAAACGTCCTCCATCTGAACCTGGTCCCAGCTGTGAGTCCCTCAGGAGTGACATGTCTATGATTGAACCACTGACCTTCAGGACAGAGCTGTGAGTGACCGCTGTGTGTTATGGTGCATTAGATTAGAAGGATGTGGGGAATTAGATCTGGTATACGAGTTATTTAGTGTTTCACAAATTCTGTTCAGTTGAAAGTTCACGAAGTTCACTAAGTTTGCTGATGTAAAGACTCAGTCACTTTAATGAAAAAGTTTAAGTTGATAAAAAACATTGGTGTGAGATTTGTCCAAAACGATGCTCTGATTTATCATTTAAATTTAAAGTCCAAATGTGAATTAAATCCACCAGAGTCCAGCACAGACCAGAATCATCTGAAGCGTCCCCCACCTGTGAGTCCCTCAGGAGTGACCGGTCTATGGAACAGCCACTGCATTTTACCACAGAGCCATGAGTTTCCTCGAGTGTCGAATAAAACTGTTTAAATGAACCTGAGTGTTTAATGTGTCTCTGTCGCAGAGGGGAGCAGCCGGGTCCACAGGTCTCCAGTGGTCAGCACCATCAGACACAGCTGGACTCCATATTTAAGGTCTGTCGTTCACTAAAGTTTGGAAATGTTCAGATGAAGGAGAGCTTGTTTCACACAGATCTGACACTGAGTGCATTTGTGCTGTTTATAATGTGTCTGTTCAGCTTCTGGAGGAGGACATCTTCACTTTGGTCCAGAAGGAACTGAAGAAGCTCCACAATCTTCTGAGTACAGATGACCCAGAAGGCTTAGATACTGTGGAGGATGAGGATGAAGAGCAGAGGAGCTGCAGTGAGGCTGTTCTGAAGATCACACTGAACTTCCTGAGGAGGATGAAGCAGAAGGAGCTGGCTGAGCGTCTGTGGAGCAGTAGGACCATTTAACACATTTAACAAGGTGCTCACAGTCATTTTATCTTCTCTGAGACTCAGGTCTGTGTCTGTGTCTTCATTCAGGGAGTTATTCTGGAGTTTGTCAGCGTAAACTGAAGTCTGACCTGCAGCAGAAGTTTGAGTGTGTGTTTGAGGGCATCGCTAAAGCAGGAAACTCCACCCTTCTGAATGAGATCTACACAGAGCTCTACATCACAGAGGGAGGGTCTTCAGAGGTCAACCAGGAACATGAGGTCAGACACATGGAAACAGCCTCCAGGACTCCAGGCCCAGCAGAGACGGTCATCACATGTGAAGACATGTTTAAAGGCCCAGCTCACACACATGGAGCCATCAGAACAGTGCTGACAAAGGGAGTGGCTGGCATCGGGAAAACAGTGCTCACTCAGAAGTTCAGTCTGGACTGGGCTAAAGGTGAAGCCAACCAGGACATACAGCTGCTGTTCCCGTTCACTTTCAGAGCGCTCAATGTGCTGAAGGACAGAAGCTTCAGCTTGGTGACACTTGTTCGTCACTTCTTTAGTCAAACACGAGCAGATCTCTGCAGCTTTGAAGACCTCCAGGTGCTCTTCATCTTTGACGGTCTGGACGAGTGCAGACCTCCTCTGGACTTCACCAAAACCGAGGTCCTGAGCGACCCCACAGAGTCGGCCTCAGTGCACGTGCTGCTGGTGAACCTCATCAGGGGGAGGCTGCTTCCCTCCGCTCGCCTCTGGATAACCACACGACCCGCCGCAGCCAATCAGATCCCTGCTGAGTGCGTCTCCATGGTGACAGAGGTCAGAGGGTTCACCGACCCACAGAAGGAGCAGTACTTCAGGAAGAGGTTCAGAGACCAGGCTGACACAATCATCTCCCACATCAAGACGTCCAGAAGCCTCCACATCATGTGTCACCTGCCGATCTTCTGCTGGATCGCTGCCGCAGTCCTGGAGCACATGTTGAGAAGCAGAGTGAGAGGAGAGCTGCCCAAGACCCTGACTCAGATGTACATCCACTTCCTGGTGGTTCAGGCCAAAGTCCAGAACATCAAGTATGAAGAAGGATCTGAGACAGAACCACACTGGAGTCCAGAGACCAGGAAGATGGTGGAGTCTCTGGGAAAAGTGGCCTTTGAGCAGCTGCAGAAAGGAAACCTGATCTTCTACGAGAGTGACCTGAGCGAGTGTGGACTGGATGCTGCAGCGGCCTCAGTTTACTCCGGAGTGTTCACACAGGTCTTTAGAGAGGAGCCAGGCCTGTACCAGGACAAGGTCTACTGCTTCATCCACCTGAGTGTGCAGGAGTTTCTGGCTGCTTTTCACGTCCATCAGACCTTCATCAACACTGGGATCAACCTGCTGAACCCACCACAGTCCTCCGAGTGTCCTGACACTGAAGCCTTCTACTGCTCTGCTGTGGACCAGGCCTTACAGAGTCCAAATGGACACCTGGACCTCCTCCTCCGCTTCCTCCTGGGTCTTTCACTGTCGACCAATCAGAGCCTTCTACAAGATTTACTGTTAAAGACAGGAAGTAGCTCCCAGACCAATCAGGAAACAGCTGAGTACATCAAGAAAAAGCTGAGTGAGGATGTGTCTGCAGAGAGGAGCATCAACCTGCTCCACTGTCTGAATGAACTGAATGATCGTTCTCTGGTGGAGCAGGTCCAACAGGTCCTGAGTTCAGGACTTCTGTCTAAACATGGACTGTCTCCTGCTCAGTGGTCAGCTCTGGCCTTCATCTTACTGTCATCAGACAAAGAACTGGATCAGTTTGAGCTGAATAAATACTGTGCTTCAGAGGAGGCTCTCCTGAGGCTGCTGCCAGTGGTCAAGGCCTCCAACAAAGCTCTGTGAGTAACCTTTATTTAACAGGATGGTTTGGTTCAACTTCAACAATGTTTTCTGTCTCCAGACTGAGCGGCTGTGACCTGTCAGAGAGAAGCTGTGAAGTTCTGTCCTCAGTCCTCAGCTCCCAGTCCTCTAGTCTGACAGTCCTGGACCTCAGTCATAACCACCTGAAGGACTCAGGGCTGAAGATGTTGTGTGTTGGACTGAAGAGTCCTCAGAGTAAACTGGAACAGCTCAGGTCAGAATTATACAGAAATGAGGGTCTTTTCTTTTCACCTGTGGCTAAATACACCTTGAGGACTTTGTGCGCTGGTGGTGTAAAAGCTTTTTGAGCAATTTACAGACCCAGGCTCACCTGTGTCGACACACCATAGACTGAACCAATGAGAACATGTTTGAAGTCAACTGTGTCCCAAGGACACTTATATTCATCATGTATTAGGCCCATTCTATTAAATAGATAAATAAATAGTTTTTCATCAAATTAAACTGTGTCCAGGTCTAAAAGACGAGTAATACAACACCATCCTCCAGGAGAAATAATCCTGTTTTTGTTTTGAGTAAAAATATATTTTTTCTTTAAAGACTGATTGTTGAATTGGCAGTGAAAGGATGTATCTGAACTTGTCAGTTCTGTTCTGAGCTCTTCTCTAATGAACTCCTGTCTCCTCCTCCAGACTGAGCAGCTGTGACCTGTCAGAGAGAAGCTGGGAAGCTCTGTCCTCAGTCCTCAGCTCCCAGTCCTCTAGTCTGACAGTCCTGGACCTCAGTCTCAACAACCTGAAGGACTCAGGGCTGAAGATGTTGTGTGTTGGACTGAAGAGTCCTCAGTGTAAACTGGAACAGCTCAGGTCAGAGGGGTTCATATTCTTCACTATTAGAACAGAATCTGTTGGTATTTGCATTGGAAAAGAACATTTGATAAAGTAACAAAGATCTGGGACTTGTTTGTCTCATTTGGGTTGAATGTTCCTCATGAATGGACTGATTCCAATAATCTGTGTCCTCAGACTGTCAGGGTGTCTGGTCTCAGAGGAAGGCTGTGCTTCTCTGGCCTCAGCTCTGAGGTCCAACCCCTCCCATCTAAGAGAACTGGACCTCAGCTACAACCATCCAGGAGACACAGGAGTAAAGCTCCTGTGTGCTCTACAGGAGGAGCCCCACTGCACACTGGACACTCTCAGGTATGGACCACTTTACTGTGGACACAAAGACACTTTCAGCAAACAGGAAAACAGGATTTTACTAAGAATCAAAGTGACTTAAAGTGGCTTTTCCTCTCATCACAAACATGAGAACTGTCCATTCAGCACCAAAAGATGCTCCGTCCTTCATGCCCCATGTGCTGTATGAGCCAGTGACTGATGCTGAGTGTGAATGTGGTGTATTCATCATTCTCAGGCTCAGCTCAACAGAGGGACACAGATCAGAAGAAAACCTTAGAGCTGTGAGCTGCATTAAAGGACCAAATGACACCATTTTCTGACCTCTGTTCTAATGTGATTCCCTCGTCACAAACGTTTGTTTCATTCTCACATGTTTAACACACAAACTTTGCATTTAGGCTGAGCTCTTCTCTCAAACCGAAAACACTCTGTTCCACCTTGTGATGTCATGTAATAATAATAATAATAATAACAATAATAATAATAATAATAATAATAATAATAACACATCGGTTTTATATAGCGCATTTCACGGTAACACAAAGACGCTTCAGAATGAGGTAACAATAAAGCAAGGACAGGACAGACAACACAGTAATGAGGAGCGGTCAAGTGTGGGGACTGTAGGCTCTGAGGAAAAGGTGAGTTTTGAGCAGTTTTTTGAAGGTGTTAAGTGAGTCTGGGTTTCTGATGTGAAGGGGAGAGAGTTCCAGAGGGCAGGGGCAGGCTCGGCCCCCAAGGTTCGGTGCTTTGATTTGACTGTGGGAGTGAGGAGTTTGGAGTCGGCTGATCGGAGGCGGCGGGAGGGACGGTGGGGCTGGACCAGGTCTGTGAGGTCTGGAGGGGCCTGGTTGTGAAGGAGCTTTGTCGGTGATCAGGAGGATCTTGAAATTGATGCGCTGTTGGATGGGGAGCCAGTGGAGTTGTTGCAGAACTGGGGTGATGTGGTCTTGTGAGCGGGTGTGGGTGAGGAGGTGGGCGGCAGAGTTTTGAACAGACTGGAGTTTTTGAAGCTCAGTGGAGGGAAGACCGTAGAGGAGGCTGTTGCAGTAATCTAGTCTGGAGGTGATGAAGGCGGATGAGAGTTTCGGCAGCGGAGGGGGAGAGGGAGGGGCGAAGGCGGGCGATGTTACGGAGGTGGAAAAAGGCGGTCTTGGTGACGTGGCGGATGTGTGGTCTGAAGGAGAGGGTGGGGTCGAAGATGAAGCCAAGGTTTCTGAGCTGAGCTGAGGGGGCGACTGTGTGGCCGTCTATGGTGAGAGTGAAGTTCTGAGCAGAGGGGACGAGAGATTTGGGGCCGACGATGGTGAGGATTTCAGACTTGTTACAGTTGAGTTTGAGGAAATTGGTGGTCATCCAGGATTTTATTGCAGAGAGGCAGTTTGAGAGGGTGGAGGTGGTGGCAGAGGGGATGGTTTTGGTGGAGAGATAAAGCTGAGTGTCATCGGCATAGCAGTGAAATTTGAGTCCATGTTGGCGGATGATGTGACCGAGGGGAAGCATGTAGAGGATGAAGAGGAGGAGACCGAGCACCGAGCCTTGGGGGACTCCGTGGTTAACTGGTGTGATGTGAGATGAACAGTTATTGATGGAAATGTAGTGGGATCGATTTGAGAGGTAGGAACCAGGAGAGAGCAGAACCGGTGATGCCGATGGAGTGAGGACGGTGGAGGAGAATGGAGTGATCAATTGTGTCAAAGTCGGCGGAGAGGTCAAGGAGAAGGAGGATGGAGAGAGATCCGGAGTCTGAGGCGAGGAGGAGGTCATTTGTAACTTTGATGAGGGCTGTTTCTGTGCTATGATGGGTGCGAAAACCGGACTGGAAGGATTCGTATAACTGATTGGAGTGAAGGTGATCCTGAAGCTGAGTGGATACGGAATGTTCAAGGATTTTGGATAGGAACGGGAGGTTTGAGATGGGGTGGAAGTTGTTAGGGTCTTCAGGATCCAGACCAGGTTTTTTGAGTATGGGGGTGACTGCAGCAAGCTTGAAGGTGGGGGGAACAGTTCCAGAGGTAAGGGATGAGTTTATAATGTCGAGGATGAGTGGGCTGAGGCAGGGGAGACATGTTTTGATCAGAGGAGAGGGGATAGGATCTAGTGCACATGAGGACAATTTGCTCTTGCTGAGGTATTTGGTGAGATCAGAGGTTGAGACGGGTGATAAGGAAGGCAGGCAGTTTTGTGGGGTGTTGGGCAGGACAGGTTGGGAGTCAGGACTGAGAGGAGTGAAGGTAGAAAGTTGCTGGTGGATGCATTTTGATTTTGCTAGCGTTGTTGGGGTGGGTTGTGAGTGGTGTGTTACATTGTGTTGTTGAGGCTCAGATTGTGTCACTGCATAAACTTCACGCTTGGCCATGCGCTGAGCTCTGATGTAGTTCAGAGAATGTATCAGACTGTGGGGCGCAGAGGAAGAGGTGCTGGAGGGACCATCATGGCAGGACAAACCCCTACATGGGGCGAACCACCGAAACATAAGTGGCTGATATCAAGAAAAGATGCTGCATGGAAAGCGTACATGGAGCGACATAACCAAGTGGAGCCATAGTGTGCAGAAACATCTGTGCAGAGCAGGGGCTGGAAACCCCAGGATCAAGATGGGAAACGCGTCCAAAGGTCGTGGAGAATGACCGAGCCAAGATCCTGTGGGACTTCCAGGTGCAGGACAGTGATGGACCAACCAGACATAGTGGTTCTGGATAAGCGAGAGAACAAAGCTGTGGTGGTGACATTGCAATACCGAGCGATGGTAATGTCTCTCAGCGAACACACGATCCTTGGTGCCAAAGAGCAAAAAACCCACCGGTGGGTAAAGTTTGGGAAAATTCTCTCCAGACACTGTTGCCAACCAGCTGTCGCCGTGCGGCACCTTCAGACCTGAGAGCTTGAGGAACCAGTCACTTTATAGAGAGCAGGGTTCAGACGGACAGGCAGACGTGTGAGGGACTGGACATCGACTTATTTGGGTTGAGGGCTTCAAGCAGGCAGGTGGGGCTCAATCCAGGCAGGTGGGGCTCCATCCAGGCAGGTGGGGCTCCATCCAGGCAGGTGGGGCTCCAGGCAGGTGAGTGGAGAGGGGTAGAGCTAAGGTCTGGTCAGCGTCTGCTCATGGGAGGAACATCTGAAACATATGAAACATCTCCACTCCTCAAGGGGAGCAGAAGAGAAGAGGAGAGAGAGACACTGGTGAACAGCAGTGACCTGATTTGTCTGTGTAAAACATGAGGTTATGGGGCAGAGTTGAAGGAGAAGGAGCAGTTTGAATAACAGAGGCTCACCATACTTACCATACCATACTTCCCCCAGCATCTAACTCCTAGAGCAGCCTGACTTCAGCTGTGGAGTTAACCCTGCTCCTAGCTAACCTGGCCATAAGCTTTCTCATAGAAGAAGGTTTTAAGCCTAACCTTAAATGTCTCAAGCACCCAGGCCTCGGTGGGAGAGACCGACCAGCGTGGAAGGTGAGAAACACATTTTTTCAGTATATAATGTATTTAAATAGGCCTATAGGCTAAGAGAGGTAAAAAAAAAAAAAAACGTTCACAGCGCCCCCCTCTTAAAAACTACTTCCCACGATGCTGGATTCATGACATTTGGAACAAAGAAGACAAGGCAAGTTTATTTGTAAAAGACAATTCGTACACAAAGTAAAATGTAAAGTGCTTTACAGGATAAGAAATACATTAAAATCACAATACAAACAAATCAAAACATAAATAATCATCATAAAATTTTAAAATAGAGATGGGACATTAAATTAGTGAGAATTAGAGAGAAGAGAAGAGTGGGAATGGAAAATGTAAACCTTTCAGTCATATGCACAGCTAAACAGAACCGTTTTGAGCCTGGATTTAAACAGAGTCACAGTAGAGTCTGTCTCACATGTTCAGACTGGTCCAGGTTTTAGCTGCATGAGTCTGAAATGCTGAGTCCCCGAGTTTAGTCCTGACTCTGGGACCAGCAGGAGTTCGGTCCCTGAGCTCCTCAGAGCAGATGGTTCATGAGGCTCTAACATGTCACAGATGGACTTTGGAGCTCGGCCCTGGAGAGACTTGTGCACAAGCAGAGCTGCTTTAAAGTCTCTGAGCCACAGGGGCAGTGCAGAGACCTGAGCACAGGACTAATGTGCTCGGACTTCCTGTTGGAGTCAGGACTCGAGCTGCAGCGTTCTGGATGTTCTGGATGTTCTGGATGTTCTGGATGTTCTGGATGTTCTGGATGTTCTGCAGCTGTTTTACAGCTCGTTTGGAGAGGCCAGTGAGAGGCCGGTACAGTATCGAACCTACTGGAGACATGGACAAGTATCTCCAAGTCTGCTTTAGACAGTAGACCTTTGATTTTTGCTGTTTTTAGATGGTAAAAGGCTGCAGATGTTATTAATTTGATGTGGCTGTTAAAGTTCAAGTCTGAGTCCATTATTGCCCCTAGATTTCTAGCCTGATTTGAAGGTTTTAGAGAGAGAGACTGGAGGTAACTGCTGACACTGTCTCTCTGTGTCTGTGGGCCAAAGACTATGACTTCAGTCTTGTCTGAGAATCCTGACATGATGAAGAACACAACAGTAGAACATTACAGGGGTTTATGCATTTCTGTTTATAATTATTAGACCATTTGTAGAGACAAAAGTACAAATCGTGTCCATAAACTAACTGATTGTGACACATGGGCATGGAGTTACAGTTTCATATTTGAATAGAAAACTTTCCCAATAACCTAAAGGTGAAATAGAGCGACAAATAAACAAACATGGAGGCAGGTTTTAGGTCACATCTGTTGGAAAAGATCCAAGAACACGAGGAGAGAGACGTGTTGGTTTGTTTTGCAGCTGATCCTCGTCTCTTTTTAAAAAGTTCAGCTTCCACTGTGGAGCTGTGTTCACTACTGCCCCCAGTGGTCAGCTCATGTACTGCTCCAGTGCTCCAGACTCCACATGTTCTGAGGAGACGGAGCAGATTCCAGACAGAAGCAGACAGAGGACAGAAGCCTCTATGTGTATCCGTGTGTGTGGAGCGTAAATGAGCCTTAATAATAAAGAGTTCCTCAAACATGTGTGAATGAAACAAAACACGACTCCAGGAGTGTTTGTGATGAGGGAACCACATTAGAACATGACTTAAAGCTCCCACAGTCCATTTAGAGACATATGGGCCCTTTAAAGAGCGCAGTGTTGGTCACTGGAGTCTGAGCAGAGTCTGTAAAGTGAAAGGGAGTTCCAAAGACGATCTGAAGCAGCAGTGAACATGGAGCGTGGAAAAGGCTTCATTAGGAGCTGAAACACATGTGCTCTGATTCTAATGAGCACTTTGGTTTGTTTAAACATTCAGTGTGTCACACATGTGTCTGTGAGACTCTGACAAGTGCAGAGAAAAACATCAAACCAACAAGTTTAACTGATTTAAACACAAACCCCAACATCTATGTTTCACACTCATGTTTCACACTCATGTTTCACACTCATGTTTCACATCCATGTTTCACACTCATGTTTCACTTTCATGTTTCACACTCATGTTTCACACTCATGTTTCACATCTATGGTTCACACTCATGTTTCACACTCATGTTTCACCCTCATGTTTCACACTCATGTTTCACACTCATGTTTCACATCTATGTTTCACACTCATGTTTCACTTTCATGTTTCACACTCATGTTTCACATCTATGTTTCACACTCATGTTTCACCCTCATGTTTCACACTCATGTTTCACACTCATGTTTCACACTCATGTTTCACATCTATGTTTCACACTCATGTTTCACACTCATGTTTCACACTCATGTTTCACTCTCATGTTTCACATCTATATTTCACTCTCATGTTTCACACTCATGTTTCACTCTCATGTTTCACTCTCATGTTTCACACTCATGTTTCACACTCATGTTTCACAATCATGTTTCACATTCATGATTCAGACTCATGTTTCACATCTATGTTTCACTCTCATGTTTCACACTCATGTTTCACATCTATGTTTCACACTCATGTTTCACACTCATGTTTCACATCCATGTTTCACACTCATGTGTTTCACACTCATGTTTCACACTCATGTTTCACTCTCATGTTTCACACTCATGTTTCACATCTATGTTTCACACTCATGTTTCACACTCATGTTTCACAGACATGTTTCACACTGATGTTTCACACTCATGTTTCACACTGATGATTCACACTCATGTTTCACACTCATGTTTCACACATGTTTCAGACTCATGTTTCACACTCATGTGTTTCACACTCATGTTTCACACTCATGTTTCACACTCATGTTTCACACTCATGTTTCACACTCATGTTTCACACTCATGTTTCACTCTCATGTTTCAGACTCATGTTTCAGACTCATGTTTCACACTCATGTTTCACATCTATGTTTCACACTCATGTTTCACTTTCATGTTTCACACTCATGTTTCACACTCATGTTTCACACTCATGTTTCACACTCATGTGTCACACTCATGTTTCACATCTATGTTTCACAATCATGTTTCACACTCATGTTTCACACTCATGTTTCACACTCATGTTTCAGACTCATGTTTCACACTCATGTTTCACACTCATGTTTTACATCCATGTTTCACACTCATGTTTCACACTTATGTTTCACACTCATGTTTCAGACTCATGTTTCACACTCATGTTTCACACTCATGTTTCACATCTATGTTTCACACTCATGTTTCACATCTATGTTTCACACTCATGTTTCACACTCATGTTTCACACTCATGTTTCCCACTCATGTTTCACTCTCATGTTTCACACTCATGTTTCACATCCATGTTTCACACTCATGTTTCACACTCATGTTTCACATCTATGTTTCACACTCATTTTTCACACTCATGTTTCAGACTCATGTTTCACACTCATGTTTCACACTCATGTTTCACACTCATGTTTCACACTCATGTTTCACATCCATGTTTCACACTCATGTGTTTCACACTCATGTTTCACACTCATGTTTCAGACTCATGTTTCACACTCGTGTTTCACACTCATGTTTCACATCTATGTTTCACACTCATGTTTCACACTCATGTTTCACACTCATGTTTCACACTCATGTTTCACATCTATGTTTCACACTCATGTTTCACACTCATGTTTCACCCTCATGTTTCACACTCATGTTTCACACTCATGTTTCACACTCATGTTTCACATCTATGTTTCACACTCATGTTTCACCCTCATGTTTCACACTCATGTTTCACACTCATGTTTCACATCAATGTTTCACACTCATGTTTCACACTCATGTTTCACTCTCATGTTTCACACTCATGTTTCACTCTCATGTTTCACTCTCATGTTTCACACTCATGTTTCACAATCATGTTTCACATTCATGATTCAGACTCATGTTTCACATCTATGTTTCACACTCCTGTTTCACACTCATGTTTCACACTCATGTTTCACATTGATGTTTCACACTCATGTTTCAGACTCATGTTTCACATCTATGTTTCACACTCATGTTTCAGCCTCATGTTTCACCCTCATGTTTCACCCTCATGTTTCACACTCATGTTTCACACTCATGTTTCACATCTATGTTTCACACTCATGTTTCACACTCATGTTTCACACTCATGTTTCACACTCATGTTTCATTTTCATGTTTCACACTCATGTTTCACACTCATGTTTCACATCTATGTTTCACACTCATGTTTCACTTTCATGTTTCACACTCGTGTTTCACTCTCATGTTTCACACTCATGTTTCACTCTCTAGTATCACTCTCTTGTTTCACACTAATGTTTCAGACTCATGTTTCACACTCATGTTTCACACTCATGTCGTGTGTTTCAGACTCATGTTTCACACTCATGTTTCACTCTCATGTTTCACACTCATGTTTCAGACTCATGTTTCACACTCATGTTTCACACTCATGTCGTGTGTTTCACACTCATGTTTCACACTCATGTTTCACATATATGTTTCACACTCATGTTTCACACTCATGTTTCACACTCATGTTTCACTATCATGTTTCACACTCATGTTTCACACTCATGTTTCACATCTATGTTTCACACTCATGTTTCACACTCATGTTTCAGACTCATGTTTCACTTTCATGTTTCAGACTCATGTTTCACACTCATGTTTCACACTCATGTTTTACATCCATGTTTCACACTCATGTTTCACACTTATGTTTCACACTCATGTTTCAGACTCATGTTTCACACTCTTGTTTCACACTCATGTTTCACATCTATGTTTCACACTCATGTTTCACTTTCATGTTTCACACTCATGTTTCACACTCATGTTTCACTCTCTTGTTTCACACTCATGTTTCACACTCATGTTTCATTTTCATGTTTCACACTCATGTTTCACACTCATGTTTCACATCTATGTTTCACACTCATGTTTCACTTTCATGTTTCACACTCATGTTTCACACTCATGTTTCACATAGATGTTTCACACTCATGTTTCACACTCATGTTTCACCCTCATGTTTCACACTCATGTTTCACACTCATGTTTCACAGTCATGTTTCACATCTATGTTTCACACTCATGTTTCACTTTCATGTTTCACACTCATGTTTCACACTCATGTTTCACATCTGTTTCACACTCATGTTTCACTCTCATGTTTCACACTCATGTTTCACTCTCATGTTTCACTCTCATGTTTCACACTCATGTTTCACACTCATGTTTCACAATCATGTTTCACATTCATGATTCAGACTCATGTTTCACATCTATGTTTCACACTCATGTTTCACTTTCATGTTTCACACATGTTTCACACTCATGTTTCACACTCATGTTTCACATCTATGTTTCACACTCATGTTTCACATCTATGTTTCACACTCATGTTTCACACTCATGTTTCACACTCATGTTTCACACTAATGTTTCACATCTGTTTCACACTCATGTTTCACACTGATGTTTCACACTCATGTTTCACACTGATGTTTCACACTCATGTTTCACACTGATTTTTCACACTCACGTGTTTCAGACTCATGTTTCAGACTCATGTTTCACACTCATTTTTCACACTCATGTGTTTCACATTCATGTTTCACCCTCATGTTTCAGACTCATGTTTCACACTCATGTTTCACACTCATGTTTCACACTCATGTTTCACATCCATGTTTCACACTCATGTGTTTCACACTCATGTTTCACACTCATGTTTCACATTGATGTTTCACACTCATGTTTCAGACTCATGTTTCACATCTATGTTTCACACTCATGTTTCACACTCATGTTTCACACTCATGTTTCACACTCATGTTTCACACTCATGTTTCACACTCATGTTTCACACTCATGTTTCACACTCATGTTTCACACTCATGTTTCACACTCATGTTTCACAATCATGTTTCACACTCATGTTTCACACTCATGTTTCACATCTATGTTTCACACTCATGTTTCACTTTCATGTTTCTCACTAATGTTTCTCACTCATGTTTCACATCTATGGTTCACACTCATGTTTCACCCTCATGTTTAACACTCATGTTTCACACTCATGTTTCAGACTCATGTTTCACACTCATGTTTCACACTCATGTTTCAGGTTCATGTTTCACACTCATGTTTCACACTCATGTTTCACATCTATGTTTCACACTCATGTTTCACATCTATGTTTCACACTCATGTTTCACACTCATGTTCACACTTATGTCGTGTGTTTCACACTCATGTTTCACACCCATGTTTCACACTCATGTTTCAGACTCATGTCGTGTGTTTCACACTCATGTTTCACTCTCATGTTTCACACTCATGTTTCACACTCATGTTTCACACTCATGTTTCACACTCATGTTTCACACTCGTTTCACACTCATGTTTCACACTCATGTTTCACTCTCATGTTTCACACTCATGTTTCACACTCATGTTTCACACTCATGTTTCACTCTCATGTTTCACACTCATGTTTCACAGTAATGTTTCACACTCATGTTTAACTCTCATGTTTCACACTCATGTTTCACTCTCATGTTTCACACTCATGTTTCACACTCATGTTTCACACTCATGTCTTGTGCTTCAGACTCATGTTTTACACTCATGTTTCACACTCATGTTTCACACTCATGTTTCACATCTATGTTTCACACTCATGTTTCACACTCATGTGTTTCACACTCATGTTTCAGACTCATGTTTCACACTCATGTTTTACATCCATGTTTCACACTCATGTTTCACACTTATGTTTCACACTCATGTTTCAGACTCATGTTTCACACTCATGTTTCACACTCATGTTTCACATCTATGTTTCACACTCATGTTTCACTTTCATGTTTCACACTCATGTTTCACACTCATGTTTCACATCTATATTTCACACTCATGTTTCACACTCATGTTTCACTCTCATGTTTCACTCTCATGTTTCACTCTCATGTTTCACACTCATGTTTCACAATCATGTTTCACATTCATGATTCAGACTCATGTTTCACATCTATGTTTCACACTCATGTTTCCCACTCATGTTTCACATCTATGTTTCACACTCATGTTTCACACTCATGTTTCACATCTATGTTTCACACTCATGTTTCCCATCTATGTTTCACACTCATGTTTCACACTCATGTTTCACACTCATGTTTCACACTCATGTTTCACATCTATGTTTCAGACTCATGTTTCACACTGATGTTTCACACTCATGTTTCACACTCATGTTTCACACTCATGTTTCACACTCATGTTTCACACTCATGTTTCACACTCATGTTTCAGATTCATGTTTCACACTCATGTTTCACACTCATGTTTCACACTCATGTTTCACACTCATGTTTCAGACTCATGATTCACACTCATGTTTGACACTCATGTTTCACACTCATGTTTCACACTCATGTTTCAGATTCATGTTTCAGACTCATGTTTCACACTCATGTTTCACATCTATGTTTCACACTCATGTTTCACTTTCATGTTTCACACTCATGTTTCACACTCAAGTTTCACACTCATGTTTCACACTCATGTTTCACACTAATGTTTCACATCTATGTTTCACAATCATGTTTCACACTCATGTTTCACACTCATGTTTCACACTCATGTTTCAGACTCATGTTTCACACTCATGTTTCACACTCATGTTTTACATCCATGTTTCACACTCATGTTTCACACTTATGTTTCACACTCATGTTTCAGACTCATGTCATGTGTTTCAGACTCATGTTTCACACTCATGTTTCAGACTCATGTTTCACACTCATGTTTCACACTCATGTTTCACACTCTTGTTTCACACTCATGTCTTGTGTTTCAGACTCATGTCATGTGTTTCAGACTCATGTTTCACACTCATGTTTCAGACTCATGTTTCACACTCATGTTTCACACTCATGTTTCACACTCATGTTTCACACATGTTTCACATCTATGTTTCACACTCATGTTTCACACTCATGTTCACACTTATGTCGTGTGTTTCACACTCATGTTTCACACCCATGTTTCACACTCATGTTTTACATCCATGTTTCACACTCATGTTTCAGACTCATGTTTCACACTCATGTTTCAGACTCATGTTTCAGACTCATGTTTCACACTCATGTTTCACATCCATGTTTCAGATTCATGTTTCACACTCATGTTTCACACTCATGTTTCACACTCATGTTTCACATCTATGTTTCACACTCATGTTTCACACTCATGTTTCACCCTCATGTTTCACACTCATGTTTCACACTCATGTTTCACAGTCATGTTTCACATCTATGTTTCACACTCATGTTTCACTTTCATGTTTCACACTCATGTTTCACACTCATGTTTCACATCTATGTTTCACACTCATGTTTCACACTCATGTTTCACTCTCATGTTTCACACTCATGTTTCACTCTCATGTTTCACTCTCATGTTTCACACTCATGTTTCACATTGATGTTTCACACTCATGTTTCAGACTCATGTTTCCATCTATGTTTCACACTCATGTTTCACCCTCATGTTTCACCCTCATGTTTCACCCTCATGTTTCACACTCATGTTTCCCACTCATGTTTCACATCTATGTTTCACACTCATGTTTCACCCTCATGTTTCACACTCATGTTTCACACTCATGTTTCACACTCATGTTTCACACTCATGTTTCACACTCATGTTTCACCCTCATGTTTCACACTCATGTTTCACACTCATGTTTCACACTCATGTTTCAGACTCATGTTTCACTCTCATGTTTCACTCTCATGTTTCTCATCTATGTTTCACTCTCATGTTTCACATATATGTTTCACACTCATGTTTCACCCTCATGTTTCACACTCATGTTTCACACTCATGTTTCACACTCATGTTTCACTCTCATGTTTCACACTCATGTTTCACACTCATGTTTCACCCTCATGTTTCACACTCATGTTTCACATTCATGTTTCACACTCATGTTTCACATCTATGTTTCACACTCATGTTTCACTTTCATGTTTCACACTCATGTTTCACACTCATGTTTCACATCTGTTTCACACTCATGTTTCACACTCATGTTTCACTCTCATGTTTCACTCTCATGTTTCACTCTCATGTTTCACTCTCATGTTTCACACTCATGTTTCACAATCATGTTTCACATTCATGATTCAGACTCATGTTTCACATCTATGTTTCACACTCATGTTTCACTTTCATGTTTCACACATGTTTCACACTCATGTTTCACACTCATGTTTCACATCTATGTTTCACACTCATGTTTCACATCTATGTTTCACACTCATGTTTCACACTCATGTTTCACACTCATGTTTCACACTAATGTTTCACATCTGTTTCACACTCATGTTTCACACTGATGTTTCACACTCATGTTTCACACTGATGTTTCACACTCATGTTTCACACTGATTTTTCACACTCATGTGTTTCACACTCATGTTTCACACTCATGTTTCAGACTCATGTTTCACACTCATGTTTCACACTCATGTTTCACTCTCATGTTTCAGACTCATGTTTCAGACTCATGTTTCACACTCATGTTTCAGACTCATGTTTCACATCTATGTTTCACACTCATGTTTCACCCTCATGTTTCACCCTCATGTTTCACCCTCATGTTTCACACTCATGTTTCACACTCATGTTTCACATCTATGTTTCACACTCATGTTTCACCCTCATGTTTCACACTCATGTTTCACACTCATGTTTCAGACTCATGTTTCACACTCATGTTTCACACTCATGTTTCACACTCATGTTTCACACTCATGTTTCACACTCATGTTTCACACTCATGTTTCACACTCATGTTTCACACTCATGTTTCACACTCATGTTTCACATCCATGTTTCACACTCATGTTTCACTTTCATGTTTCACACTCATGTTTCACACTCATGTTTCACATCTATGGTTCACACTCATGTTTCACACTCATGTTTCACCCTCATGTTTCACACTCATGTTTCATACTCATGTTTCACATCTATGTTTCACCCTCATGTTTCACTTTCATGTTTCACACTCATGTTTCACACTCATGTTTCACACTCATGTTTCACATCTATGTTTCACACTCATGTTTCCCATCTATGTTTCACACTCATGTTTCACACTCATGTTTCACACTCATGTTTCACACTCATGTTTCACATCTATGTTTCACACTCATGTTTCACACTGATGTTTCACACTCATGTTTCACACTGATGTTTCACACTCATGTTTCACACTGATGATTCACACTCATGTTTCACACTCATGTTTCACACATGTTTCACACTCATGTTTCACATCCATGTTTCACACTCATGTGTTTCACACTCATGTTTCAAACTCATGTTTCAGACTCATGTTTCACACTCATGTTTCACACTCATGTTTCACTCTCATGTTTCAGACTCATGTTTCAGACTCATGTTTCACACTCATGTTTCACATCCATGTTTCACACTCATGTTTCACATTCATGTTTCACACTCATGTTTCACACTCATGTTTCACACTCATGTGTTTCACACTCATGTTTCACATTAATGTTTCACACTCATGTTTCACATCCATGTTTCACACTCATGTTTCACACTCATGTTTCACACTCATGTTTCAGACTCATGTTTCAGACTCATGTTTCACACTCATGTTTTACATCCATGTTTCACTCTCATGTTTCACACTTATGTTTCACTCTCATGTTTCAGCCTCATGTTTCACCCTCATGTTTCACCCTCATGTTTCACACTCATGTTTCACACTCATGTTTCACTTTCATGTTTCACACTCATGTTTCACACTCATGTTTCACACTCATGTTTCAGACTCATGTTTCACCTCACCTCATGTTTCACACACCATGTTTCATCATTCACACTCTATGTTTCACACTCATATGTTTCACACTCATGTTTCACACTCATCTATGTTTCACATCTATGTTTCACACTCATCACACTCATGTTTCACACTCATGTTTCACACTCATGTTTCACACTCATGTTTCACACTCATGTTTCACACTCATGTTTCACACTCATGTTTCACATCCATGTTTCACACTCATGTTTCACACTTATGTTTCACACTCATGTTTCAGACTCATGTTTCTAGACTCATGTTTCACACTCATGTTTCACCTCATGTTTCACATCT
Source organism: Odontamblyopus rebecca (assembly GCA_030686955.1). Classification (NCBI taxonomy): domain Eukaryota; kingdom Metazoa; phylum Chordata; class Actinopteri; order Gobiiformes; family Gobiidae; genus Odontamblyopus; species Odontamblyopus rebecca. The sequence goes on from CM060669.1 coordinate 35,408,802, forward strand.
ATGTTTCACACTCATGTTTCACTTTTCATGTTCACACTCATGTTTCACACTCATGTTTCACATCTATGGTTCACACTCATGTTTCACACTCATGTTTCACCCTCATGTTTCACACTCATGTTTCACACTCATGTTTCTGATCATTATTTCACATCTATGTTTCACACTCATGTTTCACTTTCATGTTTCACACTCATGTTTCACACTCATGTTTCACATCTATGTTTCACACTCATGTTTCACACTCATGTTTCACTCTCATGTTTCACTCATGTTTCACTCTCATGTTTCACTCTCATGTTTCACACTCATGTTTCACAATCATGTTTCACATTCATGATTCAGACTCATGTTTCACATCTATGTTTCACACTCATGTTTCACACTCATGTTTCACACTCATGTTTCACATCTCATGTTTCACTCATGTTTCACACTCATGTTCTCATCTATGTTTCACACTCATGTTTCCCATCTATGTTTCACACTCATGTTTCACACTCATGTTTCACACTCATGTTTCACACTCATGTTTCACATCTATGTTTCACACTCATGTTTCACACTGATGTTTCACACTCATGTTTACACTCATGTTTCAGACTCATGTTTCACACTCATGTTTCACACTCATGTTTCACATCTATGTTTCCACACTCATGTTTCACTTTCATGTTTCACACTCATGTTTCATACACTCATGTTTCAGACTCATGTTTCACACTCATGTTTCACACTCATGTTTACACTCATGTTTCAGACTCATGTTTCACACTCATGTTTCACACTCATGTTTCACACTCATGTTTCAGACTCATGTTTCACACTCATGTTTCACTCTCATGTTTCACACTCATGTTTCATACTCATGTTTCACACTCATGTTTCAGACTCATGTTTCACACTCATGTTTCACACTCATGTCGTGTGTTTCACACTCATGTTTCACTTTCATGTTTCACACTCATGTTTCACACTCATGTTTCACACTCATGTTTCACACTCATGTTTCACATCTATGTTTCACACTCATGTTTCACACTCATGTTTCAGACTCATGTTTCACTTTCATGTTTCACACTCATGTTTCACACTCATGTTTCACACTCATGTTTCACATCTATGTTTCACACTCATGTTTCACACTCATGTTTCACACTCATGTTTCACAGTCATGTTTCACATCTATGTTTCACACTCATGTTTCACACTCATGTTTCACACTCATGTTTCACTTTCATGTTTCACACTCATGTTTCACACTCATGTTTCACATCTTTGGTTCACATCATTTCACACTCATGTTTCACCCTCATGTTTCACACTCATGTTTCACACTCATGTTTCACATCCTATGTTTCACACTCATATTTCACTTTCATGTTTCACACTCATGTTTCACACTCATGTTTCACATCTATGATTCACACTCATGTTTCACACTCATGTTTCACCCTCATGTTTCACACTCATGTTTCACACTCATGTTTCACAGTCATATTTCACATTCATGTTTCACACTCATGTTTCACTTTCATGTTTCACACTCATGTTCACACTCATGTTTCACATCTGTTTCCACACTCATGTTTCACACTCATGTTTCTCTCATGTTTCACTCTCATGTTTCACTCTCATGTTTCACTCTCATGTTTCACACTCATGTTTCACAATCATGTTTCACATTCATGATTCAGACTCATATTTCACATCTATGTTTCACACTCATGTTTCACTTTCATGTTTCACACATGTTTCACACTCATGTTTCACACTCATGTTTCACATCTATGTTTCACACTCATGTTTCACATCTATGTTTCACACTCATGTTTCACACTCATGTTTCACACTCATGTTTCACACTAATGTTTCACATCTGTTTCACACTCATGTTTCACACTGATGTTTCACACTCATGTTTCACACTGATGTTTCACACTCATGTTTCACACTGATTTTCACACTCATGTTTCACACTCATGTTTCCACACTCATGTTTCAGACTCATGTTTCACACTCATGTTTCACACTCATGTTTCACACTCATGTTTCAGACTCATGTTTCAGACTCATGTTTCACACTCATGTTTCACACTCATGTTTCACATCCATGTTTCACACTCATGTTTCACCTCATGTTTCACCTCATGTTTCATACTCATGTTTCACACTCTTGTTTCACACTCATGTTTCACATCTATGTTTCACACTCATGTTTCACACTCATGTTTCACACTCATGTTTCACACTCATGTTTCAGACTCATGTTTCACACTCATAGTTCACACTCATGTTTCACACTCATGTTTCACACTCATGTTTCAGACTCATGTTTCATATCCATGTTTCACACTCATGTTTCACATCATGTTTCACATCTATGTTTCACACTCATGTTTCACTTTCATGTTTCACACTCATGTTTCACACTCATGTTTCACATCTATGGTTCACACTCATGTTTCACACTCATGTTTCACCCTCATATTTCACACTCATGTTTCATACTCATGTTTCACATCTATGTTTCACCCTCATGTTTCACTTTCATGTTTCACACTCATGTTTCACACTCATGTTTCACACTCATGTTTCACATCATGTTTCACACTCATGTTTCCCATCTATGTTTCACACTCATGTGTTTCACCTCATGTTTCACACTCATGTTTCACACTCATGTTTCACATCTATGTTTCACACTCATGTTTCACACTGATGTTTCACACTCATGTTTCACACTGATGTTTCACACTCATGTTTCACACTGATGATTCACACTCATGTTTCACACTCATGTTTCACACATGTTTCAGACTCATATTTCACACTCATGTTTCACACTCATGTTTCACACTCATGTTTCAGACTCATGTTTCACACTCATGTTTCACTCTCATGTTTCACACTCATGTTTCACACTCATGTTTCACACTCATGTTTCAGACTCATGTTTCACACTCATGTTTCACATCTATGTTTCACACTCATGTTTCACTTTCATGTTTCACACTGTGTTTCACACTCATGTTTCACACTCATGTTTCACACTCATGTTTCACAGTCATGTTTCACATCTATGTTTCACAATCATGTTTCACACTCATGTTTCAGACTCATGTTTCAGACTCATGTTTCACACTCATGTTTTACATCCATGTTTCACACTCATGTTTCACACTTATGTTTCACACTCATGTTTCAGACTCATGTTTCACACTCATGTTTCACACTCATGTTTCACATCTATGTTTCACACTCATGTTTCACTTTCTCATGTTTTCACACTCATGTTTCACACTCATGTTTCACATCTATATTTCACACTCATGTTTCACACTCATGTATTTCACTCTCATGTTTCACTCATGTTTCACTCTCATGTTTTCACACTCATGTTTCACAATCATGTTTCACATTCATGATTCAGACTCATGTTTCACATCTATGTTTCACACTCATGTTTCACACTCATGTTTCACATCTATGTTTCACACTCATGTTTCACACTCATGTTTCACATCTATGTTTCACACTCATGTTTCCCATCTATGTTTCACTCATGTTTCACCTCATGTTTCACACTCATGTTTCACACTAATGTTTCACATCTATGTTTCACACTCATGTTTCACACTGATGTTTCACACTCATGTTTCACACTGATGTTTCACACTCATGTTCCACACTGATGATTCACACTCATGTTTCACACTCATGTTTCACACATGTTTCAGACTCATGTTTCACACTCATGTTTCACACTCATGTTTCCACACTCATGTTTCAGACTCATGTTTCACACTCATGTTTCACTCTCATGTTTCACACCTCATGTTTCACACTCATGTTTCAGACTCATGTTTCAGACTCATGTTTCACACTCATGTTTCACATCTATGTTTCACACTCATGTTTCACTTTCATGTTTCACACTCATGTTTCACACTCATGTTTCACACTCATGTTTCACACTCATGTTTCACAGTCATGTTTCACATCTATGTTTCACAATCATGTTTCACACTCATGTTTCACACTCATGTTTCACACTCATGTTTCAGACTCATGTTTCACACTCATGTTTCACACTCATGTTTTACATCCATGTTTCACACTCATGTTTCACACTCATGTTTCACACTCATGTTTCAGACTCATGTTTCACACTCTGTTTCACATCTATGTTTCACCTCATGTTTCACTTTCATGTTTCACACTCATGTTTCACACTCATGTTTCACACTCATGTTTCAGACTCGTGTTTCACACTCATGTTTCACACTCATGTTTCACACTAATGTTTCACACTCATGTTTCAGAATCGTGTTTCAAACTCATGTTTAACACTAATGTTTCACATCCATGTTTCACAATCATGTTTCACACTCATGTTTCACACTCATGTTTCAGAACTCATGTTTCACACTCATGTTTCACACTCATGTTTTACATCCATGTTTCACACTCATGTTTTATATGTTTCACACTCATGTTTCAGACTCATGTTTCACACTCATGTTTCACACTCATGTTTCACATCTATGTTTCACACTCATGTTTCACTTTCATGTTTCACACTCATGTTACACACTCATGTTTCACATCTATGGTTCACACTCATGTTTCACACTCATGTTTCACCCTCATGTTTCACACTCATGTTTCACACTCATGTTTCACAGTCATGTTTCACATCTATGTTTCACACTCATGTTTCACTTTCATGTTTCACACTCATGTTTCACACTCATGTTTCACATCTATGTTTCACACTCTTGTTTCACACTCATGTTTCACTCTCATGTTTCACTCATGTTTCACTCTCATGTTTCACTCTCATGTTTCACACTCATGTTTCACAATCATGTTTCACACTCATGTTTCACACTCATGTTTCACATCTATGTTTCACACTCATGTTTCACACTCATGTTTCACACTCATGTTTCACATCTATGTTTCACACTCATGTTTCACACTCATGTTTCACACTCATGTTTCACATCTATGTTTCACACTCATGTTTCACACTCATGTTTCACACTCATGTTTCACACTCATGTTTCACAAAAATGTTTCACACTCATGTTTCACACTCATGTTTCACACTCATGTTTCACACTCATGTTTCAATATCATGTTTCACACTCATGTTTCACACTCATGTTTCACATCAATGTTTCACACTCATGTTTCACTTTCATGATTCACACTCATTATTCACACTCATGTTTCAGACTCATGTTTCAGACTCATGTTTCACACTCATGTTTCACACTCATGTTTCACTCTCATGTTTCACTCTCATGTTTCACACTCATGTTTCACACTCATGTTTCACACTCATGTTTCACACTCATGTTTCACATCTATGTTTCACACTCATGTTTCACACTCATGTTTCAGACTCATGTTTCACACTCATGTTTCACATCTGTTTCACACTCATGTTTCACTCTCATGTTTCACACTCATGTTTCACTCTCATGTTTCACTCTCATGTTTCACACTCATGTTTCACACTCATGTTTCACAATCATGTTTCACATTCATGATTCAGACTCATGTTTCACATCTATGTTTCACACTCATGTTTCACTTTCATGTTTCACACATGTTTCACACTCATGTTTCACACTCATGTTTCACATCTATGTTTCACACTCATGTTTCACACTCATGTTTCACACTCATGTTTCACACTAATGTTTCACACTCATGTTTCACACTCATGTTTCACATCCATGTTTCACACTCATGTGTTTCACACTCATGTTTCAGACTCATGTTTCACATTCATGTTTCACATCCATGTTTCACACTCATGTGTTTCACACTCATGTTTCACACTCATGTTTCACACTCATGTTTCAGACTCATGTTTCACACTCCTGTTTCACACTCATGTTTCACTCTCATGTTTCAGACTCATGTTTCAGACTCATGTTTCACACTCATGTTTCACACTCATGTTTCACACTCATGTTTCACACTCATGTTTCACACTCATGTTTCACACTCATGTTTCACACTCATGTTTCACACTCATGTTTCACACTCATGTTTCACATCTATGTTTCACACTCATGTTTCACACTCATGTTTCACACTCATGTTTCACACTCATGTTTCAGACTCATGTTTCACACTCATGTTTCACACTCATGTTTCACACTCATGTTTCACACTCATGTTTCACACTCATGTTTCACACTCATGTTTCATACTCATGTTTCACACTCATGTTTCACACTCATGTTTCACATCTATGTTTCACACTCATGTTTCACTTTCATGTTTCACACTCATGTTTCACACTCATGTTTCACATCTATGGTTCACACTCATGTTTCACACTCATGTTTCACCCTCATGTTTCACACTCATGTTTCATACTCATGTTTCACATCTATGTTTCACCCTCATGTTTCACTTTCATGTTTCACACTCATGTTTCACACTCATGTTTCACACTGATGTTTCTCATCCATGTTTCACACTCATGTTTATCACTAATGTGTTTAACACTCATGTTTCACACTCATGTTTCACACTCATGTTTCACACTCATGTTTCACATCTATGTTTCACACTCATGTTTCACACTCATGTTTCACACTCATGTTTCACACTGATGTTTCACACTCATGTTTCACACTGATGATTCACACTCATGTTTCACACTCATGTTTCACACATGTTTCAGACTCATGTTTCACACTCATGTTTCACACTCGTGTTTCACACTCATGTTTCACACTCATGTTTCACACTCATGTTTCACTCTCATGTTTCACACTCATGTTTCACACTCATGTTTCAGACTCATGTTTCAGACTCATGTTTCACACTCATGTTTCACATCTATGTTTCACACTCATGTTTCACATCCATGTTTCACACTCATGTTTCACACTCATGTTTCATACTCATGTTTCACACTCATGTTTCACACTCATGTTTCACAACTATGTTTCACACTCATGTTTCACACTCATGTTTCACACTCATGTTTCACAATCATGTTTCAGTGTCATGTTTGAAAATCAAGTTTCACACTCATGTTTTACATCCATGTTTCACACTCATGTTTCACACTCATGTTTCACACTCATGTTTTAGACTCATGTTTCACTTTCATGTTTCACACTCATGTTTCACATCTATGTTTCACACTCATGTTTCACATTTATGTTTCACACTCATGTTTCACACTCATGTTTCACTCTCATGTTTCACACTCATGTTTCACTCTCATGTTTCACTCTCATGTTTCACACTCATGTTTCACACTCATGTTTCACAATCATGTTTCACATTCATGATTCAGACTCATGTCGTGTGTTTCACACTCATGTCGTGTGTTTCAGACTCATGTTTCACACTCATGTTTCACACTCATGTTTCACATCTATGTTTCACACTCATGTTTCACTTTCATGTTTCACACTCATGTTTCACATCTATGTTTCACACTCATGTTTCACACATGTTTCACACTCATGTTTCACACTCATGTTTCACATCTATGTTTCACACTCATGTTTCACACTCATGTTTCAGACTCATGTTTCACTTTCATGTTTCACACTCATGTTTCACACTCATGTTTCACACTCATGTTTCACATCTATGTTTCACACTCATGTTTCACACTCATGTGTTTCACACTCATGTTTCACACTCATGTTTCAGACTCATGTGTTTCAGACTCATGTTTCACACTCATGTGTTTCACACTCATGTTTCACACTCATGTTTGACTCATGTGTTTCACACTCATGTTTCACACTCATGTTTCACACTCATGTCGTGTGTTTCACACTCAAGTTTCTCTTTCATGTTTCACACTCATGTTTCACACATTTTTAACACACAATTTTCACACTCATGTTTCACATCTATGTTTCACACTCATGTTTCACACTCATGTTTCACACTCATGTTTCACAGTCATGTTTCACATCTATGTTTCACACTCATGTTTCACACTCATGTTTCACACTCATGTTTCACACTCATGTTTCACATCTATGTTTCACACTCATGTTTCACACTCATGTTTCACACTCATGTTTCAGACTCATGTTTCACTCTCATGTTTAACTCTCATGTTTCACACTCATGTTTCACAATCATGTTTCACACTCATGTTTCACACTCATGTGTCACACTCATGATTCAGACTCATGTTTCACACTCATGTTTCACACTCATGTTTCAGGTTCATGTTTCACACTCATGTTTCACACTCATGTTTCACATCTATGTTTCACACTCATGTTTCACATCTATGTTTCACACTCATGTTTCACACTCATGTTCACACTTATGTCGTGTGTTTCACACTCATGTTTCACACCCATGTTTCACACTCATGTTTCAGACTCATGTCGTGTGTTTCACACTCATGTTTCACTCTCATGTTTCACACTCATGTTTCACACTCTTGTTTCACACTCATGTTTCACATCTATGTTTCACACTCATGTTTCACTTTCATGTTTCACACTCATGTTTCACACTCATGTTTCACACTCATGTTTCAGACTCATGTTTCACACTCCTGTTTCACACTCATGTTTCACTCTCATGTTTCAGACTCATGTTTCAGACTCATGTTTCACACTCATGTTTCACACTCATGTTTCACACTCATGTTTCACACACATGTTTATCAGCCATGTTTCACACTCATGTTTCACTTTCATGTTTCACACTCATGTTTCACACTCATGTTTCACACTCATGTTTCACACTCATGTTTCACATCTATGTTTCACAACCATGTTTCACACTCATGTTTCACACTCATGTTTCACACTCATGTTTCAGACTCTTGTTTCACACTCATGTTTCACATCCATGTTTCACACTCATGTTTCACACTTATGTTTCACACTCATGTTTCAGACTCATGTTTCACACTCTTGTTTCACACTCATGTTTCACATCTATGTTTCACACTCATGTTTCACTTTCATGTTTCACACTCATGTTTCACACTCATGTTTCACATCTATGGTTCACACTCATGTTTCACACTCATGTTTCACCCTCATGTTTCACACTCATGTTTCCCACTCATGTTTCACATCTATGTTTCACACTCATGTTTCACCCTCATGTTTCACACTCATGTGTCACAATGATGTTTCACATCTATGGTTCACACTCATGTTTCACACTCATGTTTCACCCTCATGTTTCACACTCATGTTTCACACTCATGTTTCACAGTCATGTTTCACATCTATGTTTCACACTCATGTTTCACTTTCATGTTTCACACTCATGTTTCACACTCATGTTTCACATCTGTTTCACACTCATGTTTCACACTCATGTTTCACTCTCATGTTTCACTCTCATGTTTCACTCTCATGTTTCACTCTCATGTTTCACACTCATGTTTCACAATCATGTTTCACATTCATGATTCAGACTCATGTTTCACATCTATGTTTCACACTCATGTTTCACTTTCATGTTTCACACATGTTTCACACTCATGTTTCACACTCGTGTTTCACATCTATGTTTCACACTCATGTTTCACACTCATGTTTCACATCTATGGTTCACACTCATGTTTCACACTCATGTTTCACCCTCATGTTTCACACTCATGTTTCACACTCATGTTTCACACTCATGTTTCACATCTATGTTTCACACTCATGTTTCACTTTCATGTTTCACACTCATGTTTCACACTCATGTTTCACATCTGTTTCACACTCATGTTTCACACTCATGTTTCACTCTCATGTTTCACTCTCATGTTTCACTCTCATGTTTCACTCTCATGTTTCACACTCATGTTTCACAATCATGTTTCACATTCATGATTCAGACTCATGTTTCACATCTATGTTTCACACTCATGTTTCACTTTCATGTTTCACACATGTTTCACACTCATGTTTCACACTCATGTTTCACATCTATGTTTCACACTCATGTTTCACATCTATGTTTCACACTCATGTTTCACACTCATGTTTCACACTCATGTTTCATATCCATGTTTCACACTCATGTTTCACATCCATGTTTCACACTCATGTTTCACACTCATGTTTCACACTCATGTTTTAGACTCATGTTTCACTTTCATGTTTCACACTCATGTTTCACATCTATGTTTCACACTCATGTTTCACACTCATGTTTCACACTCATGTTTCACACTCATGTTTCACACTCATGTTTCACACTCATGTTTCACACTCATGTTTCACACTCATGTTTCACATCCATGTTTCACACTCATGTTTCACACTCATGTTTCACACTCATGTTTCAGACTCATGTTTCACACTCATGTTTCAGACTCATGTTTCACACTCATGTTTCAGACTCATGTTTCACACTCATGTTTCACACTCATGTTTCACACTCATGTTTCACATCTATGTTTCACACTCATGTTTCACTTTCATGTTTCACACTCATGTTTCACACTCATGTTTCACATCTATGGTTCACACTCATGTTTCACACTCATGTTTCACCCTCATGTTTCACCCTCATGTTTCACCCTCATGTTTCACTTTCATGTTTCACACTCATGTTTCACTTTCATGTTTCACACTCATGTTTCACACTCATGTTTCACATCTATGGTTCACACTCATGTTTCACACTCATGTTTCACCCTCATGTTTCACACTCATGTTTCACACTCATGTTTCACATCTATGTTTCACACTCATGTTTCACTTTCATGTTTCACACTCATGTTTCACACTCATGTTTCACATCTATGGTTCACACTCATGTTTCACACTCATGTTTCACCCTCATGTTTCACACTCATGTTTCACACTCATGTTTCACAGTCATGTTTCACATCTATGTTTCACACTCATGTTTCACTTTCATGTTTCACACTCATGTTTCACACTCATGTTTCACATCTGTTTCACACTCATGTTTCACACTCATGTTTCACTCTCATGTTTCACTCTCATGTTTCACTCTCATGTTTCACTCTCATGTTTCACACTCATGTTTCACAATCATGTTTCACATTCATGATTCAGACTCATGTTTCACATCTATGTTTCACACTCATGTTTCACTTTCATGTTTCACACATGTTTCACACTCATGTTTCACACTCATGTTTCACATCTATGTTTCACACTCATGTTTCACATCTATGTTTCACACTCATGTTTCACACTCATGTTTCACACTCATGTTTCACACTAATGTTTCACATCTGTTTCACACTCATGTTTCACACTGATGTTTCACATCTATGTTTCACACTCATGTTTCACACTCATGTTTCACATCCATGTTTCACACTCATGTGTTTCACACTCATGTTTCACACTCATGTTTCAGACTCATGTTTCACACTCATGTTTCACACTCATGTTTCACACTCATGTTTCACTCTCATGTTTCAGACTCATGTTTCAGACTCATGTTTCACACTCATGTTTCACACTCATGTTTCACACTCATGTTTCACACTCATGTTTCAGACTCATGTTTCACACTCATGTTTCACACTCATGTTTCACACTCATGTTTCACACTCATGTTTCACATCTATGTTTCACACTCATGTTTCACACTCATGTTTCACACTCATGTTTCACACTCATGTTTCACACTCATGTTTCACACTCATGTTTCACACTCATGTTTCACACTCATGTTTCACATCCATGTTTCACACTCATGTGTTTCACACTCATGTTTCACACTCATGTTTCAGACTCATGTTTCACACTCATGTTTCACACTCATGTTTCACTCTCATGTTTCAGACTCATGTTTCAGACTCATGTTTCACACTCATGTTTCACACTCATGTTTCACATCTATGTTTCACACTCATGTTTCACTTTCATGTTTCACACTCATGTTTCACACTCATGTTTCACATCTATGGTTTACACTCATGTTTCACACTCATGTTTCACCCTCATGTTTCACCCTCATGTTTCACACTCATGTTTCACATCTATGTTTCACCCTCATGTTTCACTTTCATGTTTCACACTCATGTTTCACACTCATGTTTCACACTCATGTTTCACACTCATGTTTCACATCTATGTTTCACACTCATGTTTCACTCTCATGTTTCACACTCGTGTTTCACTCTCATGTTTCACACTCATGTTTCACTCTCATGTTTCACTCTCATGTTTCACACTCATGTTTCAGACTCATGTTTCACACTAATGTTTCACACTCATGTTTCACTCTCATGTTTCACACTCATGTTTCAGACTCATGTTTCACACTCATGTTTCACACTCATGTTTCACATCCATGTTTCACACTCATGTTTCACACTCATGTTTCACACTCATGTTTCACACTCATGTTTCACACTCATGTTTCACACTCATGTTTCACATCTATGTTTCACACTCATGTTTCACACTCATGTTTCACACTCATGTTTCACACTCATGTTTCACTCTCATGTTTCACACTCATGTTTCACACTCATGTTTCACACTCATGTTTCACATCCATGTTTCACACTCATGTTTCACACTCATGTTTCACACTCATGTTTCACACTCATGTTTCACACTCATGTTTCACACTCATGTTTCACACTCATGTTTCACAATCATGTTTCACAGTCATGTTTCACACTCATGTTTCACACTCATGTTTCACATCTATGTTTCACACTCATGTTTCACTTTCATGTTTCACACTCATGTTTCACACTCATGTTTCACATCAATGTTTCACACTCATGTTTCACCCTCATGTTTCACCCTCATGTTTCACCCTCATGTTTCACACTCATGTTTCACATCTATGTTTCACCCTCATGTTTCACTTTCATGTTTCACACTCATGTTTCACACTCATGTTTCACATCTATGGTTCACACTCATGTTTCACACTCATGTTTCACCCTCATGTTTCACCCTCATGTTTCACACTCATGTTTCACATCTATGTTTCACCCTCATGTTTCACTTTCATGTTTCACACTCATGTTTCACACTCATGTTTCACATCTATGGTTCACAGTCATGTTTCACATCTATGTTTCACACTCATGTTTCACTTTCATGTTTCACACTCATGTTTCACACTCATGTTTCACTCTCATGTTTCACTCTCATGTTTCACTCTCATGTTTCAGTCTCATGTTTCACACTCATGTTTCACAATCATGTTTCACATTCATGATTCAGACTCATGTTTCACACTCATGTTTCACCCTCATGTTTCACACTCATGTTTCACACTCATGTTTCACAGTCATGTTTCACATCTATGTTTCACACTCATGTTTCACTTTCATGTTTCACACTCATGTTTCACACTCATGTTTCACAGTCATGTTTCACATCTATGTTTCACACTCATGTTTCACTTTCATGTTTCACACTCATGTTTCACACTCATGTTTCACATCTGTTTCACACTCATGTTTCACACTCATGTTTCACTCTCATGTTTCACTCTCATGTTTCACTCTCATGTTTCACTCTCATGTTTCACACTCATGTTTCACAATCATGTTTCACATTCATGATTCAGACTCATGTTTCACATCTATGTTTCACACTCATGTTTCACTTTCATGTTTCACACATGTTTCACACTCATGTTTCACACTCATGTTTCACATCTATGTTTCACACTCATGTTTCACATCTATGTTTCACACTCATGTTTCACACTCATGTTTCACACTCATGTTTCACACTAATGTTTCACATCTGTTTCACACTCATGTTTCACACTGATGTTTCACACTCATGTTTCACACTGATGTTTCACACTCATGTTTCACACTGATTTTTCACACTCGTGTTTCACACTCATGTTTCACCCTCATGTTTCACACTCATGTTTCACACTCATGTTTCACACTCATGTTTCACATCCATGTTTCACACTCATGTTTCACACTCATGTTTCACACTCATGTTTCACACTCATGTTTCACACTCATGTTTCACACTCATGTTTCACATCTATGTTTCACACTCATGTTTCACACTCATGTTTCACACTCATGGTTCACACTCATGTTTCACACTCATGTTTCAGATTCATGTTTCACACTCATGTTTCACACTCATGTTTCACATCCATGTTTCACACTCATGTTTCACACTCATGTTTCACACTCATGTTTCAGACTCATGTTTCACACTCATGTTTCAGACTCATGTTTCAGACTCATGTTTCACACTCATGTTTCACACTCATGTTTCACACTCATGTTTCACACTCATGTTTCACATCTATGTTTCACACACATGTTTCACTTTCATGTTTCACACTCATGTTTCACACTCATGTTTCACACTCATGTTTCACATCTATGGTTTACACTCATGTTTCACACTCATGTTTCACCCTCATGTTTCACCCTCATGTTTCACACTCATGTTTCACATCTATGTTTCACCCTCATGTTTCACTTTCATGTTTCACACTCATGTTTCACACTCATGTTTCACATCTATGGTTCACACTCATGTTTCACATCTATGTTTCACACTCATGTTTCAGACTCATGTTTCACACTCATGTTTCACACTCATGTCGTGTGTTTCAGACTCATGTTTCACACTCATGTTTCACTCTCATGTTTCACACTCATGTTTCAGACTCATGTTTCACACTCATGTTTCACACTCATGTTTCACACTCATGTTTCACACTCATGTTTCACACTCATGTTTCAGACTCATGTTTCAGACTCATGTTTCACACTCATGTTTCACACTCATGTTTCATATCCATGTTTCACACTCATGTTTCACACTCATGTTTCACACTCATGTTTCACACTCATGTTTCACACTCATGTTTCACACTCATGTTTCACATCTATGTTTCACACTCATGTTTCACACTCATGTTTCACACTCATGTTTCACACTCATGTTTCACACTCATGTTTCACACTCATGTTTCACACTCATGTTTCACACTCATGTTTCACATCCATGTTTCACACTCATGTTTCACACTCATGTTTCACACTCATGTTTCACACTCATGTTTCACACTCATGTTTCACACTCATGTTTCACACTCATGTTTCACACTCATGTTTCACACTCATGTTTCACATACATGTTTCACACTCATGTGTTTCACACTCATGTTTCACACTCATGTTTCACATTGATGTTTCACACTCATGTTTCAGACTCATGTTTCACATCTATGTTTCACACTCATGTTTCACCCTCATGTTTCACCCTCATGTTTCACCCTCATGTTTCACACTCATGTTTCACATCTATGTTTCACCCTCATGTTTCACTTTCATGTTTCACACTCATGTTTCACACTCATGTTTCACATCTATGGTTCACAGTCATGTTTCACATCTATGTTTCACACTCATGTTTCACTTTCATGTTTCACACTCATGTTTCACACTCATGTTTCACTCTCATGTTTCACTCTCATGTTTCACTCTCATGTTTCAGTCTCATGTTTCACACTCATGTTTCACAATCATGTTTCACATTCATGATTCAGACTCATGTTTCACACTCATGTTTCACCCTCATGTTTCACACTCATGTTTCACACTCATGTTTCACAGTCATGTTTCACATCTATGTTTCACACTCATGTTTCACTTTCATGTTTCACACTCATGTTTCACACTCATGTTTCACAGTCATGTTTCACATCTATGTTTCACACTCATGTTTCACTTTCATGTTTCACACTCATGTTTCACACTCATGTTTCACATCTGTTTCACACTCATGTTTCACACTCATGTTTCACTCTCATGTTTCACTCTCATGTTTCACTCTCATGTTTCACTCTCATGTTTCACACTCATGTTTCACAATCATGTTTCACATTCATGATTCAGACTCATGTTTCACATCTATGTTTCACACTCATGTTTCACTTTCATGTTTCACACATGTTTCACACTCATGTTTCACACTCATGTTTCACATCTATGTTTCACACTCATGTTTCACATCTATGTTTCACACTCATGTTTCACACTCATGTTTCACACTCATGTTTCACACTAATGTTTCACATCTGTTTCACACTCATGTTTCACACTGATGTTTCACACTCATGTTTCACACTGATGTTTCACACTGATGTTTCACACTGATTTTTCACACTCATGTGTTTCACACTCATGTTTCACACTCATGTTTCAGACTCATGTTTCACACTCATGTTTCACACTCATGTTTCACACTCATGTTTCACACTCATGTTTCAGACTCATGTTTGAGACTCAGGTTTCACTCTCATGTGTGACACTCATGTTTCTCATCCATTTTTTTCACTCATGTGTTTCACACTCATGTTTCACACTCATGTTTCACTCTCATGTTTCACACTCATGTTTCACAATCATGTTTCACATCTATGTTTCACACTCATGTTTCACCCTCATGTTTCACACTCATGTTTCACACTCATGTTTCACACTCATGTTTCCCACTCATGTTTCACACTCATGTTTCAGACTCATGTTTCACACACATGTTTCACACTCATGTTTCACACTCATGTTTCACACTAATGTTTCACACTCATGTTTCACACTCAGGTTTCAGACTCATTTTTCACACTCATGTTTCAGACTCATGTTTCACAATCATGTTTCACACTCATGTTTCACACTCATGTTTCACATCTATGTTTCACACTCATGTTTCACTTTCATGTTTCACACTCATGTTTCACACTCATGTTTCACATCTATGGTTTACACTCATGTTTCACACTCATGTTTCACCCTCATGTTTCACCCTCATGTTTCACACTCATGTTTCACATCTATGTTTCACCCTCATGTTTCACTTTCATGTTTCACACTCATGTTTCACACTCATGTTTCACATCTATGGTTCACACTCATGTTTCACATCTATGTTTCACACTCATGTTTCACTCTCATGTTTCACACTCGTGTTTCACTCTCATGTTTCACACTCATGTTTCACTCTCATGTTTCACTCTCATGTTTCACACTCATGTTTCAGACTCATGTTTCACACTCATGTTTCACACTCATGTTTCAGAGTCATGTTTCACACTCATGTTTCACACTCATGTTTCACACTCATGGTTCACACTCATGTTTCACACTCATGTTTCAGATTCATGTTTCACACTCATGTTTCACACTCGTGTTTCGCTCTCGTGTTTCACACTCGTGTTTCACACTCATGTTTCACACTCATGTTTCACATCTATGTTTCACACTCATGTTTCACACTCATGTTTCACACTCATGTTTCACACTCATGTTTCACACTCATGTTTCACACTCATGTTTCACACTCATGTTTCACACTCATGTTTCACATCCATGTTTCACACTCATGTTTCACACTCATGTTTCACACTCATGTTTCAGACTCATGTTTCACACTCATGTTTCACACTCATGTTTCACTCTCATGTTTCACACTCATGTTTCACACTCATGTTTCACACTCATGTTTCACACTCATGTTTCACATCTATGTTTCACACTCATGTTTCACACTCATGTTTCACACTCATGTTTCACATCTATGTTTCACACTCATGTTTCACACTCATGTTTCACACTCATGTTTCACACTCATGTTTCACACTCATGTTTCACATCTATGTTTCACACTCATGTTTCACTCTCATGTTTCACACTCGTGTTTCACTCTCATGTTTCACATCTATGGTTCACAGTCATGTTTCACATCTATGTTTCACACTCATGTTTCACTTTCATGTTTCACACTCATGTTTCACACTCATGTTTCACTCTCATGTTTCACTCTCATGTTTCACTCTCATGTTTCAGTCTCATGTTTCACACTCATGTTTCACAATCATGTTTCACATTCATGATTCAGACTCATGTTTCACACTCATGTTTCACCCTCATGTTTCACACTCATGTTTCACACTCATGTTTCACAGTCATGTTTCACATCTATGTTTCACACTCATGTTTCACTTTCATGTTTCACACTCATGTTTCACACTCATGTTTCACACTCATGGTTCACACTCATGTTTCACACTCATGTTTCACTCTCATGTTTCACACTCGTGTTTCACACTCGTGTTTCACTCTCATGTTTCACTCTCATGTTTCACTCTCATGTTTCACATTCATGATTCAGACTCATGTTTCACATCTATGTTTCACACTCATGTTTCACATCTATGTTTCACACTCATGTTTCACATCTATGTTTCACACTCATGTTTCACACTCATGTTTCACATCTATGTTTCACACTCATGTTTCACACTCATGTTTCACACTCATGTGTTTCACACTCATGTGTTTCACACTCATGTTTCACACTCATGTTTCACACTCATGTTTCACACTCATGTGTTTCACACTCATGTCGTGTTTTTCAGACTCATGTCGTGTGTTTCAGTCTCATGTCGTGTGTTTCACACTCATGTCGTGTGTTTCAGACTCATGTCGTGTGTTTCACACTCATGTCGTGTGTTTCACACTCATGTTTCACACTCATGTCGTGTGTTTCACACTCATGTCGTGTGTTTCACACTCATGTCGTGTGTTTCAGACTCATGTCGTGTGTTTCAGACTCATGTTTCACACTCATGTCGTGTGTTTCAGACTCATGTCGTGTGTTTCACACTCATGTTTCACACTCATGTCGTGTGTTTCACACTCATGTTTCACACTCATTTCGTGTGTTTCACACTCATGTCGTGTGTTTCACACTCATGTCGTGTGTTTCAGACTCATGTCGTGTGTTTCACACTCATGTTTCACACTCATGTCGTGTGTTTCAGACTCATGTCGTGTGTTTCAGACTCATGTCGTGTGTTTCAGACTCATGTCGTGTGTTTCACACTCATGTCGTGTGTTTCACACTCATGTTTCACACTCATGTCGTGTGTTTCACACTCATGTTTCACACTCATGTCGTGTGTTTCAGACTCATGTCGTGTGTTTCACACTCATGTCGTGTGTTTCAGACTCATGTCGTGTGTTTCAGACTCATGTCGTGTGTTTCACACTCATGTTTCACACTCATGTCGTGTGTTTCAGACTCATGTCGTGTGTTTCAGACTCATGTCGTGTGTTTCACACTCATGTCGTGTGTTTCACACTCATGTCGTGTGTTTCAGACTCATTTTTCACACTCATGTCGTGTGTTTCAGACTCATGTCGTGTGTTTCACACTCATGTCGTGTGTTTCAGACTCATGTCGTGTGTTTCAGACTCATGTCGTGTGTTTCACACTCATGTTTCACACTCATGTCGTGTGTTTCAGACTCATGTCGTGTGTTTCACACTCATGTCGTGTGTTTCACACTCATGTTTCACACTCATGTTTCACACTCATGTTTCACACTCATGTTTCACACTCATGTTTCACACTCATGTTTCACACTCATGTTTCACACTCATGTTTCACACTCATGTTTCACTTTCATGTTTCTCACTCATGTTTCACACTCATGTTTCACACTCATGTTTCACACTCATGTTTCACATCTATGTTTCACACTCATGTTTCACACTCATGTTTCACACTCATGTTTCACACATGTTTCACATCTATGTTTCACACTCATGTTTCACACTCATGTTTCACACTCATGTTTCACACTCATGTTTCACACTCATGTTTCACATACATGTTTCACACTCATGTTTCACACTCATGTTTCACACTCATGTTTCAGACTCATGTTTCACACTCATGTTTCACACTCATGTTTCACACTCATGTTTCACACTCATGTTTCAGACTCATGTTTCACACTCATGTTTCACACTCATGTTTCACACTCATGTTTCACATCTATGTTTCACACTCATGTTTCACACTCATGTTTCACACTCATGTTTCTGACTCATGTTTCACACTCATGTTTCACACTCATGTTTCACATCTATGTTTCACACTCATGTTTCACACTCATGTTTCACACTCATGTTTCACACTCATGTTTCACACTCATGTTTCAGACTCATGTTTCACACTCATGTTTCACACTCATGTTTCACATCCATGTTTCACACTCATGTTTCACACTCATGTTTCACACTCATGTTTCAGACTCATGTTTCACACTTATGTTTCACAATGATGTTTCACACTCATGTTTCAGACTCATGTTTCACAATAATGTTTCACACTCATGTTTCACCCTCATGTTTCACATCTATGTTTCACACTCATGTTTCACTTTCATGTTTCACACTCATGTTTCACACTCATGTTTCACATCTATGGTTCACACTCATGTTTCACACTCATGTTTCACCCTCATGTTTCACACTCATGTTTCACACTCATGTTTCACATCTATGTTTCACCCTCATGTTTCACTTTCATGTTTCACACTCATGTTTCACACTCATGTTTCACATCTATGTTTCACAGTCATGTTTCACATCTATGTTTCACACTCATGTTTCACTTTCATGTTTCACACTCATGTTTCACACTCATGTTTCACTCTCATGTTTCACTCTACTGTTTCACGCTCATGTTTCACACTCATGTTTCACTCTCATGTTTCACAATCCTGTCTCACCTTCATGATTCAGACTCATGTCGTGTGTTTCACACTCATGTTTCACACTCATGTTTCACACTCATGTTTCACACTCATGTTTCACACTCATGTTTCACATCTATGTTTCACACTCATGTTTCACTTTCATGTTTCACACTCATGTTTCACACTCATGTTTCACATCTATGTTTCACACTCATGTTTCACACTCATGTTTCACTCTCATGTTTCACACTCATGTTTCACACTCATGTTTCAGACTCATGTTTCAGACTCATGTTTCACATCTATGTTTCACACTCATGTTTCCCACTCATGTTTCACTCTCATGTTTCACACTCATGTTTCACATCCATGTTTCACACTCATGTTTCACACTCATGTTTCACATCTATGTTTCACACTCATGTTTCACATCTATGTTTCACACTCATGTTTCACACTCATGTTTCACACTCATGTTTCACACTAATGTTTCACATCTGTTTCACACTCATGTTTCACACTGATGTTTCACACTCATGTTTCACACTGATGTTTCACACTCATGTTTCACACTGATTTTTCACACTCATGTTTCACACTCATGTTTCACACTCATGTTTCAGACTCATGTTTCACACTCCTGTTTCACACTCATGTTTCACTCTCATGTTTCAGACTCATGTTTCAGACTCATGTTTCACACTCATGTTTCACACTCATGTTTCACATCTATGTTTCAGACTCATGTTTCACACTCATGTTTCACATCCATGTTTCAGATTCATGTTTCACACTCATGTTTCACACTCATGTTTCACACTCATGTTTCACATCTATGTTTCACACTCATGTTTCACACTCATGTTTCACACTCATGTTTCAAACTCATGTTTCACACTCATGTTTCACACTCATGTTTCACACTCATGTTTCACACTCATGTTTCACATCCATGTTTCACACTCATGTGTTTCACACTCATGTTTCACACTCATGTTTCAGACTCATGTTTCACACTCATGTTTCACACTCATGTTTCACTCTCATGTTTCAGACTCATGTTTCAGACTCATGTTTCACACTCATGTTTCACACTCATGTGTTTCACATTCATGTTTCACCCTCATGTTTCAGACTCATGTTTCACACTCATGTTTCACATCCATGTTTCACACTCATGTTTCACATTCATGTTTCACACTCATGTTTCACTCTCATGTTTCACACTCATGTTTCACACTCATGTTTCACCCTCATGTTTCACTTTCATGTTTCACACTCATGTTTCACACTCATGTTTCACATCTATGTTTCACAGTCATGTTTCACATCTATGTTTCACACTCATGTTTCACTTTCATGTTTCACACTCATGTTTCACACTCATGTTTCACTCTCATGTTTCACTCTCATGTTTCACTCTCATGTTTCAGTCTCATGTTTCACACTCATGTTTCACAATCATGTTTCACATTCATGATTCAGACTCATGTTTCAGACTCATGTTTCACTTTCATGTTTCACACTCATGTTTCACACTCATGTTTCACACTCATGTTTCACATCTATGTTTCACACTCATGTTTCACACTCATGTTTCACACTCATGTTTCACACTCATGTTTCACATCTATGTTTCACACTCATGTTTCACACTCATGTTTCACACTCATGTTTCACTCTCATGTTTCACTTTCATGTTTCACACTCATGTTTCACATTCATGATTCAGACTCATGTTTCACATCTATGTTTCAGACTCATGTTTCACATCTATGTTTCACACTCATGTTTCAGCCTCATGTTTCACCCTCATGTTTCACCCTCATGTTTCACACTCATGTTTCACACTCATGTTTCACATCTATGTTTCACACTCATGTTTCACCCTCATGTTTCACACTCATGTTTCACACTCATGTTTCACATTCATGATTCAGACTCATGTCGTGTGTTTCAGACTCATTTTTCACACTCATGTCGTGTGTTTCACACTCATGTCGTGTGTTTCACACTCATGTCGTGTGTTTCACACTCATGTCGTGTGTTTCACACTCATGTTTCAGACTCATGTCGTGTGTTTCAGACTCATGTCGTGTGTTTCACACTCATGTCATGTGTTTCAGACTCATGTCGTGTGTTTCAGACTCATGTTTCACACTCATGTCGTGTGTTTCACACTCATGTTTCAGACTCATGTCGTGTGTTTCAGACTCATGTCGTGTGTTTCAGACTCATGTCCTGTGTTTCACACTCATGTCGTGTGTTTCAGACTCATGTCGTGTGTTTCAGACTCATGTCGTGTGTTTCAGACTCATGTCGTGTGTTTCACACTCATGTTTCACACTCATGTCGTGTGTTTCAGACTCATGTCGTGTGTTTCAGACTCATGTCGTGTGTTTCAGACTCATGTCGTGTGTTTCACACTCATGTCGTGTGTTTCACACTCATGTTTCACACTCATGTCGTGTGTTTCACACTCATGTTTCACACTCATGTCGTGTGTTTCAGACTCATGTCGTGTGTTTCACACTCATGTCGTGTGTTTCAGACTCATGTCGTGTGTTTCAGACTCATGTCGTGTGTTTCACACTCATGTTTCACACTCATGTCGTGTGTTTCAGACTCATGTCGTGTGTTTCAGACTCATGTCGTGTGTTTCAGACTCATGTCGTGTGTTTCACACTCATGTCGTGTGTTTCAGACTCATGTTTCACACTCATGTCGTGTGTTTCAGACTCATGTCGTGTGTTTCACACTCATGTCGTGTGTTTCAGACTCATGTCGTGTGTTTCACACTCATGTCGTGTGTTTCACACTCATGTTTCACACTCATGTCGTGTGTTTCACACTCATGTTTCACACTCATGTCGTGTGTTTCAGACTCATGTCGTGTGTTTCACACTCATGTTTCACACTCATGTTTCACACTCATGTTTCAGACTCATGTTTCACTCTCATGTTTCACTCTCATGTTTCACTCTCATGTTTCACTCTCATGTTTCACACTCATGTTTCACAATCATGTTTCACATTCATGATTCAGACTCATGTTTCACATCTATGTTTCACACTCATGTTTCACTTTCATGTTTCACACATGTTTCACACTCATGTTTCACACTCATGTTTCACTTTCATGTTTCACACTCATGTTTCACATCAATGTTTCACACTCATGTTTCACACTCATGTTTCACAATCATGTTTCACACAAGTTTCACAACAATGTTTCACACTCATGTTTCACACTCATGTTTCTCACTCATGTTTCACACTCATGTTTCACACTCATGTTTCACACTCATGTTTCACACTCATGTTTCACACTCATTTTTCACACTCATGTTTCAGACTCATGTTTCACACTCATGTTTCACACTCATGTTTCACACTCATGTTTCACATCCATGTTTCAGATTCATGTTTCACACTCATGTTTCACACTCATGTTTCACATCCATGTTTCACACTCATGTTTCACACTCATGTTTCACACTCATGTTTCACACTCATGTTTCACACTCATGTTTCACACTCATGTTTCACATCTATGTTTCACACTCATGTTTCACACTCATGTTTCACACTCATGTTTCACACTCATGTTTCACACTCATGTTTCACACTCATGTTTCACACTCATGTTTCACATCTATGTTTCACACTCATGTTTCACACTCATGTTTCACACTCATGTTTCAGACTCATGTTTCACACTCATGTTTCACACTCATGTTTCACACTCATGTTTCACACTCATGTTTCACAAAAATGTTTCACACTCATGTTTCACACTCATGTTTCACATCTATGTTTCACACTCATGTTTCACTTTCATGTTTCACACTCATGTTTCACACTCATGTTTCACATCTATGGTTCACACTCATGTTTCACACTCATGTTTCACCCTCATGTTTCACACTCATGTTTCACACTCATGTTTCACATCTATGTTTCACCCTCATGTTTCACTTTCATGTTTCACACTCATGTTTCACACTCATGTTTCACATCTATGGTTCACAGTCATGTTTCACATCTATGTTTCACACTCATGTTTCACTTTCATGTTTCACACTCATGTTTCACTCTCATGTTTCACACTCATGTTTCACTCTCATGTTTCACTCTCATGTTTCACACTCATGTTTCACACTCATGTTTCACAATCATGTTTCACATTCATGATTCAGACTCATGTTTCACACTCATGTTTCACCCTCATGTTTCACACTCATGTTTCACACTCATGTTTCACACTCATGTTTCACAACTATGTTTCACACTCATGTTTCACACTCATGTATCACACTCATGTATCACTCTCATGTTTCACATCTATGTTTCACACTCATGTTTCACACTCATGTTTCACTCTCATGTTTCACTCTCATGTTTCACTCTCATGTTTCACATTCATGATTCAGACTCATGTTTCACATCTATGTTTCACACTCATGTTTCACACTCATGTTTCAGACTCATGTTTCAGACTCATGTTTCACACTCATGTTTCACACTCATGTGTTTCACATTCATGTTTCACCCTCATGTTTCAGACTCATGTTTCACACTCATGTTTCACATCCATGTTTCACACTCATGTTTCACATTCATGTTTCACACTCATGTTTCACACTCATGTTTCACATTCATGATTCAGACTCATGTCGTGTGTTTCAGACTCATTTTTCACACTCATGTCGTGTGTTTCAGACTCATGTCGTGTGTTTCACACTCATGTCGTGTGTTTCACACTCATGTCGTGTGTTTCACACTCATGTTTCACACTCATGTCGTGTGTTTCAGACTCATGTCGTGTGTTTCACACTCATGTCATGTGTTTCAGACTCATGTCGTGTGTTTCAGACTCATGTTTCACACTCATGTCGTGTGTTTCAGACTCATGTCGTGTGTTTCACACTCATGTCGTGTGTTTCAGACTCATGTCGTGTGTTTCACACTCATGTCGTGTGTTTCAGACTCATGTCGTGTGTTTCAGACTCATGTCGTGTGTTTCACACTCATGTCGTGTGTTTCAGACTCATGTCGTGTGTTTCACACTCATGTTTCACACTCATGTCGTGTGTTTCAGACTCATGTCGTGTGTTTCAGACTCATGTCGTGTGTTTCAGACTCATGTCGTGTGTTTCACACTCATGTCGTGTGTTTCACACTCATGTTTCACACTCATGTCGTGTGTTTCACACTCATGTCGTGTGTTTCAGACTCATGTCGTGTGTTTCACACTCATGTCGTGTGTTTCAGACTCATGTCGTGTGTTTCAGACTCATGTCGTGTGTTTCACACTCATGTTTCACACTCATGTCGTGTGTTTCAGACTCATGTCGTGTGTTTCAGACTCATGTCGTGTGTTTCAGACTCATGTCGTGTGTTTCACACTCATGTCGTGTGTTTCAGACTCATGTTTCACACTCATGTCGTGTGTTTCAGACTCATGTCGTGTGTTTCACACTCATGTCGTGTGTTTCAGACTCATGTCGTGTGTTTCAGACTCATGTCGTGTGTTTCACACTCATGTTTCACACTCATGTCGTGTGTTTCAGACTCATGTCGTGTGTTTCACACTCATGTCGTGTGTTTCACACTCATGTCGTGTGTTTCACACTCATGTCGTGTGTTTCAGACTCATGTTTCACACTCATGTCGTGTGTTTCAGACTCATGTCGTGTGTTTCAGACTCATGTCGTGTGTTTCAGACTCATGTCGTGTGTTTCACACTCATGTCGTGTGTTTCAGACTCATGTCGTGTGTTTCAGACTCATGTTTCACACTCATGTCGTGTGTTTCAGACTCATGTCGTGTGTTTCACACTCATGTCGTGTGTTTCACACTCATGTCGTGTGTTTCAGACTCATGTCGTGTGTTTCAGACTCATGTCGTGTGTTTCACACTCATGTCGTGTGTTTCAGACTCATGTTTCACACTCATGTCGTGTGTTTCAGACTCATGTCGTGTGTTTCACACTCATGTCGTGTGTTTCACACTCATGTTTCACACTCATGTCGTGTGTTTCACACTCATGTCGTGTGTTTCAGACTCATGTCGTGTGTTTCACACTCATGTCGTGTGTTTCAGACTCATGTCGTGTGTTTCAGACTCATGTCGTGTGTTTCACACTCATGTTTCACACTCATGTCGTGTGTTTCAGACTCATGTCGTGTGTTTCAGACTCATGTCGTGTGTTTCAGACTCATGTCGTGTGTTTCACACTCATGTCGTGTGTTTCAGACTCATGTTTCACACTCATGTCGTGTGTTTCAGACTCATGTCGTGTGTTTCACACTCATGTCGTGTGTTTCAGACTCATGTCGTGTGTTTCACACTCATGTTTCACACTCATGTCGTGTGTTTCAGACTCATGTCGTGTGTTTCACACTCATGTCGTGTGTTTCACACTCATGTCGTGTGTTTCACACTCATGTCGTGTGTTTCAGACTCATGTTTCACACTCATGTCGTGTGTTTCAGACTCATGTCGTGTGTTTCAGACTCATGTTTCACACTCATGTCGTGTGTTTCACACTCATGTCGTGTGTTTCAGACTCATGTCGTGTGTTTCAGACTCATGTTTCACACTCATGTCGTGTGTTTCAGACTCATGTCGTGTGTTTCACACTCATGTCGTGTGTTTCACACTCATGTCGTGTGTTTCAGACTCATGTCGTGTGTTTCACACTCATGTCGTGTGTTTCACACTCATGTCGTGTGTTTCACACTCATGTTTCACACTCATGTCGTGTGTTTCAGACTGAAGCCTGCTGGAGCTCAGTGGTTAACACCAGGACTCAGAAAGTGTAAGTGTTGAATGAAGTCCATTTGAAACAGACACACACTTGTTTAACATGGGGATGAGACACAGTGCATGATGGGAAAGTGAGTCCTCACATAGAATCTGTGTAGTTGTGTGAGAGCTCAGACTGTGTGGTCCACAGCTGTGCTGCTGCTGGAGCTGGAGCCCTGGAGCCACTGACACAGGCTCAGCTGTTGGACTCACACATTTTAAAGAGGGGCTATTCTGCACAATCCGTCTTTTTGGTCTTTCTCCCACATTAGAACCATGTTCCCTCATCACAAACCTGCCTGAAGAGGTTTGACACTCCTCCATGTTTGAGTCATCTAGAGATCTCTCCTGGGCCCTATTCAAACCCTCCTTACGGTGAGCAGTACGAGGCTCCGCCCACAGGCCTACGTCCCCCCTGCTCCCACACGACAATTCTCCACAAATACACAAAAACATGACACAAAAGTGAACCCAGCGCCTGGACAAAGCTGCTGTGATGCAGGAGTTTCATTAGTGCGACGCTCTGAGTGTGATCGTCTCTGAAGGGGGAGCGGCTCAGCACCAGGAGCAAAGAGACGAGACACTCAGAGCATCAAAACCCAAAGAGAAACGGACAAAACCTGAATCTGTTGTTTTAGGTGAAAACAGCATCTGCAAAACAAGAAAAGGAACAAGAAGATCTGAATATGTGTGACAGAGAAGAAAATACCCCTCTGTAATACCCCAGAGAAGAAAATACCCCTCTGTAATACCCCGGAGAAGAAAATACCCCTCTGTAATACCCCAGAGAAGAAAATACCCCTCTCCAATACCCCAGAGAAGAAAATACCCCTCTGCAATACCCCAGAGAAGAAAAATACCCCTCTGTAATACCCCAGAGAAGAAAATACCCCTCTGTAATACCCCGGAGAAGAAAATACCCCTCTGTAATACCCCAGAGAAGAAAATACCCCTCTGTAATACCCCAGAGAAGAAAATACCCCTCTGTAATACCCCAGAGAAGAAAATACCCCTCTGTAATACCGCAGAGAAGAAAATGCCCCTCTGTAATACCCCAGAGAAGTAAATACCCCCCCTGTAATACCCCAGAGAAGAAAATACCCCTCTGTAATACCCCAGAGAAGGAAATACTCCTCTGGAATACCCCAGAGAAGAAAATACCCTCTGTAATACCCCGGAGAAGTAAATACCCCTCTCTAATACCCCGGAGAAGTAAATACCCCTCTGTAATACCCCAGAGAAGTAAATACCCCTCTGTAATACCCCAGAGAAGTAAATACCCTCTGTAATGACCTGGAGAAGTAAATACCCCTCTGTAATACCCCAGAGAAGTAAATACCACCCTGTAATACCCCAGAGAAGAAAAATACCCCTCTGTAATACCCCAGAGAAGTAAATACCCCTCTGTAACACCCCAGAGAAGAAAATACCCCTCTGTAATAACCCAGAGAAGTAAATGCCCCTCTGTAAACCCCCAGAGAAGAAAATACCACCTCTGTAATACCCTAGAGAAGTAAATACCCCTCTGTAATACCCCAGAGAAGGAAATACCCCTCTGTAATACCCCAGAGAAGGAAATACCCCTCTGTAATACCCCAGAGAAGTAAATACCCCTCTGTAATAACCCAGAGAAGAAAATACCACCACTGTAATACCCTAGAGAAGTAAATACCCCTCTGTAATACCCCAGAGAAGTAAATACCCCTCTGCAATACCCCAGAGAAGTAAATACCCTTCTGTAATACCCCAGACAAGAAAATACCCCTCTGTAATACCCCAGAGAAGAAAATACCCCTCTGTAATACCCCAGAGAAGAAAATACCCCTCTGTAATACCCCAGAGAAGTAAATACCCCTCTGTAATACCCCAGAGAAGTAAATACCCCTCTGTAATACCCCACATTAGTAAATTCCACCTCTGTAATACCCCAGAGAAGTAAATACCCCTCTGTAATGACCTGGAGAAGAAAATACCCTCTGGAATAACCCAGAGAAGAAAATACCCCTCTGTAATAACCCAGAGAAGAAAATACCCCTCTGTAATACCCCAGAGAAGTAAATACCCCTCTGTAATACCCCAGAGAAGAAAATACCCCTCTGCAATACCCCAGAGAAGAAAATACCACCTCTGTAATACCCTAGAGAAGTAAATACCCCTCTGTAATACCCCAGAGAAGGAAATACCCCTCTGTAATACCCCAGAGAAGTAAATACCCCTCTGTAATACCCCAGAGAAGAAAATACCCCTCTGTAATACCCCAGAGAAGGAAATACCCCTCTGTAATACCCCAGAGAAGTAAATACCCCTCTGTAATAACCCAGAGAAGAAAATACCCCTCTGCAATACCCCAGAGAAGAAAATACCACCTCTGTAATACCCCAGAGAAGTAAATACCCCTCTGTAATACCCCAGAGAAGGAAATACCCCTCTGTAATACCCCAGAGAAGGAAATACCCCTCTGTAATACCCCAGAGAAGTAAATACCCCTCTGTAATACCCCAGAGAAGTAAATACCCCTCTGTAATACCCCAGAGAAGTAAATACCCCTCTGTAATACCCCAGAGAAGTAAATACCCCTCTGTAATACCCCAGAGAAGTAAATACCCCTCTGTAATACCCCAGAGATGGTGTGGGGCGATGAAAGGAAATGTTTTTCTCCCATAAATCTTAAATCAAACACACGAGTGAAAAGATGAAGAAATAAAAGAAGAATAAAAACACTGAACAAAGAGCTGAATCCTGAACGAGTGAAAGTCTTTAAATCCATGGTTCCTGAACAAATGGAGCCGTGTGGAGCAGAATTAAACGTGTGTCTCATGTTGACAGTGGACAGGGGACTAACTGCTGCTGTGTTGTGTCTTCTCTCCATCAGATTTCTGTGATCTCACTCTGGATCCAAACACAGCTCAGGGAGAACTCCAACTGTCCGACTACAACAAGAAGGTGACATATGTGGAAGAGAAGCAGCCGTATCCAGATCATCAGGACAGATTTGAGTACTGGCCTCAGATTCTGTGTTCCACTGGTCTGACTGGTCTCTGTTACTGGGAGGTCCAGTGGAGTGGAAGGGTTTATATATCAGTGTCTGACAGAAGAATCAGAAGGAAAGGAGACAGTTATTACAGTGCGTTTGGAGGCAATGGTCAGTCCTGGAGTCTGTTCTGTTCTGAAGGTGGTTTCACTGTTTTTCATAATAACAAACGAACCCTCCTCCCTCAGCCCTGGCCCTCCTCTTCTGGGACAGTGGCAGTGTTTGTGGACTGTCCTGCTCGCTCTCTGTCCTTCTACACAGTCTCCTCTGACCAACTGACCCACCTCCACACCTTCAGCACCACATCCACTCACACTCTGCTCCCTGGGTTTAGGCTCTGTTCTTATGGCTCCTCAGTGTCTCTGTGAGCTCCGACAGACTCACTCTCCTCGCTGTGAAACAGTCCAACATTTTCCTGATATTTTTGTGTGAAAGGCGCTCTATAAATAAAGTTTGGTGGATTGAAACTCTGGATTGTTCTGTCACAGTTTAGGGACAGACGACTCTGGGGCAGGGACGGGGAGTTTGGAGCTTCAGTAAATCACACTCCTTGATTATCTGCGTGAAGTCGCCCCATCAAACGCAAACCTACACAAAAACTGTGTCAGTCGTTTGTGCTGCAGAAAGTTTCGTTTGTGCGAAGTAAATGCCCCTCTGTAATACCCCAGAGAAGTAAATACCCCTCTGTAATACCCCAGAGAAGTAAATACCCCTCTGTAATACCCCAGAGAAGAAAATACCCCTCTGTAATACCCCAGAGAAGTAAATACCCCTCTGTAATACCCCAGAGAAGTAAATACCCCTCTGTATTACCCCAGAGAAGTAAATACCCCTCTGTAATACCCCAGAGAAGTAAATACCCCTCTGTAATACCCCAGAGAAGTAAATACCCCTCTGTAATACCCCAGTGAAGTAAATACCCCTCTGTAATACCCCAGAGAAGTAAATACCCCTCTGTAATACCCCAGAGAAGTAAATACCCCTCTGTTTCTTCCTCACAGTGAATGTTTTCGTGTCTTGTCAGTTTTATTTTCAGGTGTATTTTTGCTGCAGTTCCTCTTCCAGCCTCCAGAGGGCAGCGCAGTGTCACATATGAAGTGACAGACTTTCTTTGACAGTTTCGTGGTCATGTGTGAGCTGATCCTGCAGGGGGCGCTATGGTTACACGGCAGACTGTGCTTCTGGAGGAGGAGTTTTCCCAAATCCTTTGGACTTTTCCTCTGGACACAGCAGCAGCAGAGTGTGAAAGGATCTGCCAAAGGCTCAAGCACAAACCACACAAGCAGAACCACTCAACACCAGCTTTATACAAGTGTCCCATGCTAACAGTGCACTTCCTGATGCTCTGAGGGGAAATCACTTTATAATCAGATACAGACAGAACACAGAGGACTTATTTTGACCTCAAGAGCTGCTTCTACAATCGATCTGTACTGGGGAAAGACACGTTTGACTGAAACACTGCGGAAAAACACAAGGACCTTTAAGAGGAGAAAGAACCTGGGTTAGTCCTGGTTTAGTCCTGGTTGAGTCCTGGTTTAGTCCTTGTTTAGTCCTGGGTTAGTCCTGGTTTAGATCTGGTTTAGTCCTGGTTTAGTCCTGGTTTAATCCTGATTGAGTCCTGGGTTAATCCTGGTTGAGTCCTGGTTTAGTCCTGGTTAGTCCTGGTTTAGTCCTGGTTTAGTCCTGGTTTGGTCCGGGTTAGTCCTGGGTTAGTCCTGGTTTAGTCCTGGTTGAGTGCTGGTTTAATCCTGGTTGAGTCCTGGTTTAGTCCTGGTTTAGTTCTGGGTTATTCCTGGTTTAGTCCTGGTTTAATCCTTGTTTAGTCCTGGTTTAATCCTGGTTGAGTCCTGGTTTAGTTCTGGTTTAGTCCTGGTTGAGTCCTGGTTGAGTCCTGTTTTAATCCTGGTTCAGTCCTTTTTCAGTCCTGGTTTAGTCCTGGTTTAGTCCTGGTTTAATCCTGATTTAGTTCTGGGTTAGTCCTGGTTCAGTCCTGGTTTAGTCCTGGTTTCGTCCTGGTTTAGTCCTGGTTTAGTCCTGGTTTGATCCTGGGTTAGTCCTGGTTTAGTCCTGGTTTAGTCCTGGTTTAATCTTGGTTTAATCCTGGGTTAGTCCTGGTTTAATCCTGGTTTAGTTCTGGGTTAGTCCTGGTTTATTCCTGGTTTAGTCCTGGTTTAGTCCTGGGTTAGTCCTGGTTTAGTCGTGGTTTAGTCCTGGGTTAGTCCTGGTTTAGTCCTGGTGTAGTCTTGGTTTAGTCCTGGGTTAGTCCTGGTTTAGTCCTGGTTTGGTCTTGGTTTAGTTCTGGGTTAGTCCTGGTTTAGTCCTGGTTTAATCTTGGTTTAATCCTGGATTAGTCCTGGTTTAGTTCTGGAGTTAGTCCTGGTTTAGTCCTGGTTTAATCTGGGTTTAATCCTGGATTAGACTTTTTTTAGTCCTGGTTGAGTCCTGGTTTAGTTCTGGGTTAGTCCTGGTTTAGTCCTGGTTTAATCTTGGTATAATCCTGGATTAGTCTTTTTTAGTCCTGGTTGAGTCCTGGTTTAGTTCTGGTTTAGTCCTGGTTGAGTACTTGTTTAATCCTGGGTTAGTCCTGGTTTAGTCCTGGTTTAATCTTGGTTTAATCCTGGGTTAGTCCTGGTTTAGTCCAGGGTTAGTCCTGGTTTAGTCCTGGTTTAGTTCTGGGTTAGTCCTGGTTTATTCCTGGTTTAGTTCTGGTTTAGTCCTGGGTTAGACCTGGTTTGGTCCTGGTTTATTCCTGGTTCAGTCCTGGTTTAGTCCTGGTTTAGTCCTGGTTTAATCTTGGTTTAATCCTGGTTTAGTCCTGGTTTAGTCCTGGGTTAGTCCTGGTTTAGTCCTGGTTTAGTTCTGGTTTGGTCCTGGGTTAGTCCTGTTTTAGTCCTGGTGTAGACCTGGGTTATTCCTGGTTTAGTCTTGGTTTAGTTCTGGTTTAGTTTTTGGTTTAGTCCTGATTCAGTCCTCGTTTAGCCCTGGTTTAGTCCAGTTTTAGCCCTGGTTTAGTTCTGGTTTAGTCCTGGTTAAGTCTTGGTTTAGTCCTGGTTAAGTCCTGGTTTAGACTTGGTTTAGTCCTGGTTTAGTCTTGGTTTAGTCCTGGTTTAGTCCTGGTTTAGTCTTGGTTTAGTCCTGGTTTAGTCCTGGTTTAGTCCTGGTTTAGTTCTGGTTTAGTCCTGGTCTAGTCTTGGTTTAGTTCTGGTTCTCTCCTGGTTTAGTCCTGGTTTAGTCCTGGTCCCGTTTAACAAAACTTTGGGACATTTTTGTACCATTGTCCTGGTTTTATTTCACTTTAAGTCGGTCTGAACGT
The DNA here is from genome assembly GCA_030686955.1 of Odontamblyopus rebecca. NCBI lineage: Eukaryota > Metazoa > Chordata > Actinopteri > Gobiiformes > Gobiidae > Odontamblyopus > Odontamblyopus rebecca. The sequence continues at coordinate 35,442,476 of CM060669.1, forward strand.
CTCCGTGTCCGGGGTCCGTCTCTGTCCGTGGTCCTTAAGCTCAGCACCACGGACAGAGACTCAACTCGGCCCTGTTACACTGGACCTCTGCTCTAGTGACTCCTCCAGTCAGAAAAAAATAAATATATAAAAATAAATAAAATTCATACAATACATAAAATAAATAAAGTAAATCGGCGAATAATATGAAAAAATACAAACTTGTTTTTATTATATTTTTCTGATTTCCCAATAAAAATAAATACATTAAAAAAACTGTCACAGAAGCAGTTCAAATATATTTGTGTAGTTACATACTGTTATTTTTAGAGAATGTTGGGTTTATTACTTCAGACTAAAACTGGTTCAGTCCTGGTTTAGTCCTGGTTTGGCCCTGGTTCTGTCATGGCTGGTGTCTGAGTTTTCCCTCTTTTTATTATGTTCTGTTTTATTTTGTTGACACTTACCTTGTTTCTCTTTCCAGATTCACTTCCCCTCCTGTGTGTGTCTGCCGGCTCCTCCCCTCGTGTGTGTCTGCCTGCTCCTCCCCTCCTGTGTGACTGCCTGCTCCTCCCCTAATGTGTTACACCTGTGTCTCATTTGTTTCCCCACCCTTTAGTATATATAGTCTGAGTCTTCCCCTTTGTCTTTGTCAGATTGTCTTTTTCCCCGTGCAGGTAATCACTCCTTTCTCTGTTGTTCTGTGTTCTGTGTTTTGTCAGTTTTATGATTTGTTCCTTTGTCTTTTTCCCCGTGCAGAATTTATTGTGTCTTGGAAAATAAACCACTTTGTTGAAGCCACGCAATTGGGTGTCTTGTGCTTAGTCTGATAGGTTCAGTCCTGGTTTAGACCTGGTTCAGTCCTAGTTTAGTTCTGGGTTAGTCCTTTTTAGTCCTGGTTGAGTACAGTTTTAGTTCTGGTTTAGTCCTGGTTGAGTACTTGTTTAATCCTGGTTTAGTCCTGGTTTAGTCCTGGGTTAGTCCTGGTTTAGTCCTGGTTTAGTTCTGGTTTGGTCCTGGTTTAGTTCTGTTTTAGTCCTGTTTTAGTTTTTCTTCAGTCCTGGTTTGGACCTTGGTTAGTCCTGTTTTAGTCCTGGTGTAGACCTGGCTTATTCCTGGTTTAGTCTTGGTTTAGTTTTGGTTTAGTTTTTTGGTTTAGTCCTGATTCAGTCCTCGTTTAGTCCTGGTTTAATTCTGGTTTAGTCCTGTTTTAGCCCTGGTTTAATTCTGGTTTAGTCCTGGTTAAGTCTTGGTTTAGTCCTGGTTTAGTTCTGGTTAAGTCTTGGTTTAGTCCTGGTTTAGTTCTGCTTTAGTCTCGGTTTCGTCCTGGTCTAGTTTTGCTTTAGTCCTGGTTTATTCCTGGTTTAGTCTTGGTTTAGTCCTGGTTTAGTTCTGCTTTAGTCTTGGTTTAGTCCTGATCTAATTTTGCTTCAGTCCTGGTTTAGTCCTTGTTTAGTCCTGGTTTAGTCCTGGTTTAGTCCTGGTTTAGTTCTGGTTTAGTCCTGGTTTAGTCCTGGTTTAGTTCTGGTTTAGTCCTGGTTTAGTCCTGGTCCCGTTTAACAAAACTTTGGGACATTTTTGTACCATTGTCCCGGTTTTATTTCACTTTAAGTCGGTCTGAACGTCTCCGTGTCTGGGGGTCCGTCTCTGTCCGTGGTCCTGAAGCTCAGCACCACGGACAGAGACACAGCGCGGCCCTGTTACACTGGACCTCTGCTCTAGTGACTCCTCCAGTCAGAAAAAATAAATATATAAAAATAAAGTAAATCGGCCGAATAATATGAAAAAATACAAACTTGTTTTTATTATATTTTTCTGATTTCCCAATAATAAATAAATACATTAAAAAAACTGTCACAGAAGCAGTTCAAATATATTTGTGTAGTTACATACTGTTATTTTTAGAGAATGTTCGGTTTATTACTTCAGACTAAAACTGGTTTAATCCTGGTTTAGTCTTGGTTTAGACCTGGTTCAGTCCTGGTTTAGTTCTGGTTTAGTCCTGGTTTAGTCCTGGTTTAATCTTGGTTTAATCCTGGGTTAGTCCTGGTTTAGTCCTGGTTTAATGCTGATTTAGTTCTGGTTTAGTCCTGGTTGAGTCCTGGTTTAATCCTGGTTGAGTCCTGGTTTGGTCCTGGGTTAGTCATTTTTTAGTCCTGGTTTAGTTCTGGTTTAGTCCTGGTTTAGGTTTAGTTCTGGTTTAGTCCTGGTTTAGTCCTGGTTTAGTCCTGGTTTAGTCCTGGTTTATGTTTAGTTCTGGTTTAGTCCTTGTTTAGTCCTGGTTTAATCCTGGTTTAGTCCTGGTTTAGTCCTGGTTGAGCCCTGTTTTAGTCCTGGTTGAGTCCTGGTTTAATCCTGGTTGAGTCCTGGTTTAGTCCTGGTTTAGTTCTGGGTTAGTCCTGGTTTAGAGCTGGTTTGGTCCTTGTTTAATCCTTTTTTAGTCCTGGTTTAGTTTTGGTCTAGTCCTGGTTGAGCCCTGGTTTAGTCCTGGTTTAGTCCTGGTTTAGACCTGGTTTAGTCCTGGTTTAGTCCTGGTTTAGACCTGGTTTAGTCCTGGTTTAGTCCTGGTGTAGCGGCATCCGACAGTAGACAATTTGCGCGGATGCGCTTTGACGGGAGCGGTCAGTAATGTTCATGACGCGCAGGTTACTTTCTTAACTTAAACGTTTATTTGCTTTCAGATTGTTTTACAGTACATTTCTTAGGGTTTCACCAGGACGGTCAAAAAACTGTGTCCCCTTCCTACTCCCGTCAGCTAATTACCACACCACCTGTGTAATCACCTGCTATAATTAAAGTGAGAGGAGGTGGGACTACGTATAGGAGCTACCGTGAATCTATTGGTGCCCGTTATCGCCCAAGCCCCTGTGACACAGATCAATATCACTATTTCAGTGAAACTATACCAAAGAAATTATAAATTATTATTATTAGCATACTAACAAAGGGAAACAACAAAATAGCGAAAATGGCTCCAACATCCCGGCCCCTAATTGTCCACGGTATTCATTGGACAATTACAGTAATAAACATGGAGCTATCAAATATAATTAATTCATTTTAGGGTTAGAGTCCATACATTATATATATCTGCAAAACGTATCATAGTTCTTTTCAGTGAAAAATGAAAAAATCTTCTTGAAAAGGCAAAAATATGAAAAAATCTTCAAAGACAAAAAAAGTCTTCTTTAGAGTACAAAGAAAGAAAAGAGGGGAAGAGGGAGAGAGAGAAAGGTCAAGGTAAGAGTCAGTCAGAGTCATGTCTCCTGAAGAAGGCACAGCTTAGTGATGGGCCTCTCCAGAATGTTTGTTTTGGTCTGTATCTTGACCCGTCGAACATGTCCTCTGCTGTCTGGGAAGGTCTCTATTATTCTTCCCATTGGCCATGAGTTACGTGGTGATGTTTCATCCATGATCAACACAATGTCGTCTGGCTTAAGGTTCTTTCTTGCCACATTCCACTTCTGTCTTTCTTGCATTAGGGGAAGATATTCTCTGACCCAGCGCTTCCAAAACAGGTCGGCCATGTATTGCACCCGTCACCATCTTCGTCGGGCATAGCAGTCGTCCTTCTTAAATACTCCTGGTGGCAGCAGTGGCTTCCCTTCTTTTTTTTCCTTTTTTTTTTTCTTCTTTTCTTTTTCTTTTTCTTTTTTTTTTTTTTTCTTTTTTAGAGCTCTGTCTTCCTCTGGAATTGAAGCAAGCACAGATGCACTGTTGCTCACCCACTTTGTCAATCTGAAGCCTCCGGTAGCACACACTGCTTTAAGATCATTAACAAGGCTTATGGCCTGCTTCTCAGATGCCACTGATTTCAAGCAGTCATCGACATAGAAGTTTCTTCTTATGGTGTTCAGCACATCTTGGCTCACCTTGCCCTCGTTGTCCTTGGCAGTCCTCTTCAATGCGTAGTTGGCGCAACTTGGTGAGGATACGGCGCCAAAGAGATGCACTACCATCCTATACTCTGTGAGGGGTTGGCTGACGTCACCATCGGACCACCACAAGAAGCGTAAGAAATCTGCATCGTTTTTGGGAATTCGGACTTGGTGGAACATGCCTTCAATGTCTGCCATCATGGCCACCTGTTCCTGTCTAAATCTGGGGATGACACCCAAGAGGGTGTTTGTCAGGTCAGGTCCTTGCAATAACTGAAGGTTCAACGAAGTCCCCTGAAATGATGCAGGACAGTCAAACACAACTTGGATTTTACATTTCTTCTTGTGGTAAACCCCATGGTGGGGTATATACCACACTCTACCATCACATCTTGAAAGTTCATCGTCTGGAACCTTCTCAGCATGACCTTTGTCAAACATGGCATTCATGAATTTTGTGTAATCTGAACGGAATGTCTCATTCTTCAGAAGTTTCCTCCGTAGAGTCATAGCTCGCAGCTCGGCCACGGGTCTATTATTTGGCATGACAAGGCTCTCATCACGGAAAGGTAACTTCATTTCATAATGTCCGTCTTTCTTTATGGCTGATTCGTCAGCGATTTTCAAGTACTTCTTGTCCTCAAAGGACTGTTCAGCTTGCTCGTCACAGGCCCTCTCAGGGATGTCCTGATTATACTGCCTGACAAGCAGGTCCTCTAATCTGGCCACAGAGATTCTATTTGAAGAGACACATTTACGGCCGTGTTCATCAGGAGGCGAACCGCCACTCAGTGGACCATTGATGAGCCATCCTAAACGGGTCTTGACAGCATAAGGCCCATCTCCTTGGCTGTGTATGATCCTCCAAGGCTCTAACGCCCATGGGGCATTGGCTCCAATGAGCAGACCAATGTCTGCATCAATGGTGGCGAGTTGAACATCTTTCAAATAAGGCCACCTTCGTATGTCCTCTTCTGTAGCAATATTTCCATGGCTCACTGGGATTCTGTCTTGTGTGAAGACTTCTGGCAGTCCTGTGAAATCGGACCCTTCAAAGCTGCTCACCTCCAAACCTGTAATGCGGTGGGTACCCACAGCTCTCTCTTGCCCCATCGTTCTGAGCAGGATTTCTGTTCTTCTGCCCTCCACATGTAGATCCTCCATCAGTCTATGCGTACAAAAGGATGCAGAACTTCCTGGGTCTAGAAATGCATAGGTAAGTATGGCATTATTACTTTTAACAGACTTGACTTTCACAGGCACAATAGCCAGCTTGCAGTCTGACACGCCGGCCCCAATATGCTTACTAGACATGGTCATGGGATTACTGCTGTTTACTGTACAGGCTGAGGATTGAGTAACAGGGCTCCTAGCTTTAGTGAATTGTATGGAAGGTGGCTTGACTGGGACTTGAATGTGCAAGATTGTTGGATGCCTTTTCTGACATATTTGACAAGTCAGACGCCTTTTACACGCACTGCTCATATGGCCTTTAAGGAGACACGCAAAACGCAATTACTCTTTAAGAATTCAACTTTATCCTTGTGCTGTTGTAGCGCCATCTGATGGCAGGATTCCATAAAGTGGTCTCCTTTGCAGAAGAGGCATGGTTTGCTGTAGGCCATTCTTGTCTGAGTCTCCAGGGGGCTCTCAGATGTGCTGCCCTCACCCTGCGGTGCTTTGGATATTACTGGGACAATGGTGGTTGCAAAGCTTTTCTTAGTGAGTGGCCGTTTCTGCTCAGTTGCTCTTATGACTTTAGCAGAATCCTGAATGGAGCCGAATACTGGGTCTAACAATATTCTGGCCTGTTTTTCAAGGAACTCCACGATATGATGGAATCTGGCTCTGCGTCTTGTATTCTCCTGAATCTCGCATGCCTTGGTTCTCCATCGCTCCCGTAGCTTGTATGGCAGCTTGGACAAAATCAGCTTTAAATTGGAAGGGGTGTCAAGCTCTGTCATGTCGGGTAGACTTCGAATTATATTACAACAGCTTCTCAAATACAATGCATAGCTGTGGAGCTCTTTACCATCTTCAGGTTTTATAGTGTTCCAGTTTAAAGCTTTCTGGATATAAGCATTGCTGAGGCGATATGGATCACCAAAGTGTTCATCAAGGAGGCGCCTGGCCTCTGCATATCCAGCCTGAGCGTCCATATGCAAGCAGCTTCGAACTAATTCTCTGGGTTGACCAGATGTATACTGCTCGAGGAAGTAGATCCGGTCTTGGTCGCTCTCAGTTTTTTGTTCAATGCGATGTTCAAAGGCATTAATGAAAGGGAGGTAGGTTATGTGGTCACCACTGAAAGTTGGTAATTCTCTAGTGGGGAGAGAAGTCTGTTTTTGGTGTTGAATAATCAAATCTGCAAGCTCAATTTGAGGATTCTGTGGATTTGGTTGTGCAAACTGAAAGCCAGGTGGGGGAATGGGTTGCTCCATTATGTGACTTCTAATTGTGGGTTGACTAACATTAATTGTTGCTGATGTTTGTGCTCGCACTGTAGGTCCAGGCAGAGTGTGTGATATTGAATTAGTATTAATGGTGGGCCTAGGCATTATGGGCCTTGGTTGTCTTGGTTCCTCCTCCATAATTCGCTGTAAAGGTGTTTTAGGAATTGTCCCCATCTTTGTGAACTCAACAGGGGATGGCTCAGACTCCATAACAGATTTATCAGGATAGCTGTCAAGGTAATCATTCATTCCATCATTGCCGTCATTCGGCATCTGTGAGACAAAGTCACTTGTGGATTGAAGCTGATCATCGTAACTCTCCAAAACCTTTAATTTAGCATCAGCTGCTGCAATATTTGTTTCGAGATCGACCATTTCCATTTTTCTTTGAAGATTTTGCTTTTCTAATTCAAGTGCATGCCTTTGTTTCAAGCCTTGCGCCTTTGCAATAAACGCCGCTTTCTCTGCAGCCGCTAGAGCGCGTAAAGATACCACTGACGAGGCTTTTGACCTGGCTTTTGACCCAGTCTTAGATACGCTGTCTTCTGGATTAATCTGTAATTGTGGATCGGATTCAGACTTTTTCCACAAATCAACCTCAAGAAGAAAGCTCTCAAACACGGCCACTTTAGGCTCATACCATTCAGTGCGATCCTTTTCTTTATCTTCTTCAGACATTAACGCTTGAACAGATACATGCGCTTCGGACAGTTCATTCATTGCAGCTCTTAATGCGGTAATGTGTTCGTCAACCTTTTCAACACTTGCATGAGCATCAAACAAAGCCCTTATTTCATTCACTTTCCTTGTACATACACCCAGTTTCCCACCGCGAGTCGCGGTTAGAGTTTTCAAGTTCGGTTCAGTCATCTCAGCTGTTAATTAACGTTATTCCGTCATACAATGCGCAACTTAAACAAACTCCGCTTTTAGTTATTGTTTACAGTCACTTTGCGATCATTGTTCAGCATTTGAAGTCCATTTAATAAGAACATATTAGTGATCACCTTCGTAATGTTTGTTTTAGGCCATCCTTTGTTCTCATTTCGGACAGGCAAACTTGAATCAGAGGGCAATAAACTTTTACTCACGGACCGGAGACTTCTTGGATGCAACCAGTAAATTTAATCCTTCCACTGCTTTATCTTTGTAACGAAGTTTCAGAGCCGATAGTCCATAATCCATGAAAAGTTTCAGATGTATAATCCACGGGAGTTTTTTGATTTAATGTAGCGGCATCCGACAGTAGACAATTTGCGCGGATGCGCTTTGACGGGAGCGGTCAGTAATGTTAATGACGCGCAGGTTACTTTCTTAACTTAAACGTTTATTTGCTTTCAGATTGTTTTACAGTACATTTCTTAGGGTTCCACCAGGACGGTCAAAAAACTGTGTCCCCTTCCTACTCCCGCCAGCTAATTCCCACACCACCTGTGAGAACACCTGCTATAATTAAAGTGAGAGGAGGTGGGACTACGTATAGGAGCTACTGTGAATCTATTGGTGCCCGTTATCGCCCAAGCCCCTGTGACACAGATCAATATCACTATTTCAGTGAAACTATACCAAAGAAATTATAAATTATTATTATTAGCATACTAACAAAGGGAAACGACAAAATAGCGAAAATGGCTCCAACACCTGGTTTAGTCCTGGTTTAGACCTGGTTTAGTCCTGGTTTAGTCCTGGTTTAGTCCTGGTTTAGACCTGGTTTAGTCCTGGTTTAGACCTGGTTTAGTCCTGGTTTAGTCCTGGTTGAATCCTGGCTTAGTCCTGGTTTAGTCCTGGTTTAATCCTGGTTTAGTTCTGGTTGAATCCTGGCTTAATCCTGGTTTAGTCCTGGTTTAGTCCTGGTTTAGTCCTGGTTTAGGTCTTGTTTTACTCCTGGTTTATTCCTGGTTTAGTCCTGGGTTAGTCCTGGTTTAGTCCTGGTTTAGTCCTGGTTTAGTCCTGGTTTAGACCTGGTTTAGTCCTGGTTTAGTCCTGGTTTAGTCCTGTTTTAGTCCTGGTTTAGGTTTAGTCCTGGTTTAGTCCTGGTCTAGTCCTGGTTTAATCCTGGTTTACTCCTGAGTTAGTCCTGGTTTAGTCCTGGTTTAATCCTGGTTTAGTCCTCGTTTAGTCCTGGTTTAGTCCTGCTTTAGGTCTGGTTTAATCCTGGTTTAGTCCTGGTTGAGTCCTGGTTTATTCCTGGTTTAGTCCTGGTTTATTACTGGTTTAGTCCTGGTTTAGTCCTGGTTTAGTCCTGGTTTAGTCCTGGTTTAGACCTGGTTTAGACCTGGTTTAGTCCTGGTTTAGACCTGGTTTAGACCTGGTTTAGTCCTGGTTTAGTCCTGGTTTAGTCCTGGTTTAGTCCTGGTTTAGGTTTAGTCCTGGTTTAGTCCTGGTTTAGTCCTGGTTTAGTCCTGGTTTAGTCCTGGTTTAGTCCTGGTGTAGTCCTGGTTTAGTCCTGGTTTAGTCCTGGTTTAGTCCTGGTTTAGTTCTGGTTTATTCCTGGTTTAGTCCTGGTTGAGTCCTGGTTTAATCCTGGTTTAGTCCTGGTTTAGTCCTGGTTTAGTCCTGGTTTAGTCCTGGTTTAGTCCTGGTTTAGTCCTGGTTTAGTCCTGGTTTAGACCTGGTTTAGACCTGGTTTAGTCCTGGTTTAGACCTGGTTTAGACCTGGTTTAGTCCTGGTTTAGTCCTGGTTTAGTCCTGGTTTAGTCCTGGTTTAGTCCTGGTTTAGTCCTGGTTTAGTCCTGGTTTAGTCCTGGCTTAGTCCTGGTTTAGTCCTGGTTGAGTCCTGGTTTAGTCCTGGTTTAGTCCTGGTTCATTTATTTGATGTGGACCAGTTGCATTGGACAAACCAGATCCATTGTTTCAGGTGTTTTAGCCCAAGTGCTAATGTCCAACACGTGTCCACAGGCTGTGAGAAAAGGTTCAAAGTAATAAAACATGAACAGTTCATAATGCAGCACATACAAGAAAACAGCTCTGTCCTGACTTCAGCCACAATTTCAAGTGTCTGTTAAAAATGTTGGGGTCAGTCTGTTGTTTTGGGTCAGTGGGGAGAGAGCTCCACAGTCTGGGTCCAGCAGAGGAGAAACTGGACGGTCCAGAGGAGGTTCTGGACTTTGGAACGACACAGTCTCCACTGACAGAAGCTCTGGTGTGAGGTCTGAGCCCCGACGCCTGACAGCAAAATCAGACGACAGTGGAGACACGTGATTTGTCAAACATCTAAAAAACAGTTTCAAGGTGCTCAAATTTACAAAATGTTCAGATGTAAAAAGACTCTGCTTATGGATGATGTCACAATGATGCCACCTCATGGGGTTTTTATCAGAAACCTTAATCGCCTGTTTGTACAATGATGTGACTGTGGCTGAAGTGTTGAGGTTTGTGACCATGAAGTGAGACAATCAGAGAGATGAGGAAATATCACAGTGTGTAAATATAACAGAGCAGCGATGAGACAGTTCTCTTCTAATGACACGAAAGCAGCTCAGATTTGATCGGATCTTTGTACACACATTCTTTCCCTGGCTTTGGAACTTTAAATCGCCGTCAATAATGATCCCTAGATATTTTGTCTCTTTGACTTCTTCAGTTACTTCATCATTTATGTAAACTTTAAAAGGGCTGTTTAACGCTTGTGTTCTAATAGAGAAACACGTGGCAATAGTTTTCTTCACGTTTAAGGTTAGATGAGATCGCTCAAGCCTGGTGGAGCTGTGGAGCAAAGCCTGAGTGGAGTTTTCAGCAGACACGTGGATAACAGTGTCGTCTGCATAGAGCTGGCAGTTAACACCTTTGCAGCAGTCGGGAAGGTCATTAATATACATGGAAAACAAAAGCGGCCCTAACACCGAACCTTGTGGCACCCCCATATTGTTAGGGCGGAGGCCAGATTTAACCCCATTCACCTTAACACATTGCTGCCTGCCCTCAACATATGTTTTAAACCAGAGCAGTGCATTAGGGGACATTTTAAAAGGCTGGAGTTTGTTTAATAAAACGCTATGATCCACAGTGTCAAAGGCTTTTTTGAGGTCCAAAAAAACTGCACCAACAACTTGGCCTTTATCGAGGCAGCTCTGAATTTTTTCCAGCAGAAAACAATTTGCTGTATCTGTACTTTTGCCTGAACACAAATTGTTGAGGCTGCAGCACTAGGTGGTGAGACTCCAGATGTTCCATGAGTTGTTCAGCAATGGCCTTTTCTAGAACTTTAGACACAACAGGCAAGATGGCACTTGGCCTGTAGGTGTAGGTGTGTCTTTTTCGCCTGACTTGTGGGTCGGTGTTACAACAGCGGTTTTCCAGCACTGTGGGAATGTGTTTGAATGAATAGAAAGATTTACTAGATGTGTGATGGGTTCTAATAATGTGTCTTGGTGTTTTTTAATCAGGGCTGCATTTAATCCTGGTTTAGTCCTGGTTTAGACCTGGTTTAGTAATGGTTTTGTCTTGGTTTAGTCTTGGTTTAGTTCTGGTTTTGTCCTGGTTTAGTCCTGGTTTAGTCCTCGTTTATTCCTGTTTTGTTTCTGGTTTCGTCTTGGTTTAGTCCTGATTTAGTGCTGATTTAGTCCTGGTTTAGTTCTGGTTTAGTCCTGGTTCAGTCCTGGTTTAGTCCTGGTTTAGTCCTGGTTCAGTCCTAGTTTAGTCCTCATTTGATTCATGGTCTCGTATCCAGGATCTAAACCCACACACGGGCCGTAAACCTGCACCTAAAGGACCTCAGTACATCTGCACCTAAAGGACCTCAGTACATCTGCACCTAAAGGACCTCAGTACATCTGCACCTAAAGGACCTCAGTACATCTGCACCTAAAGGACCTCAGTCCATCTGCACCTAAAGCCTCGGGCCTCGTTTGAGGACAGTGAGGTGCAGATCTGAGCCGGAGAGAAGAATTGGTTTCAGAGGGAGTTGTTTTTGTTCGTAAAGAGAAATGGACGACTCAGTCACCATCTGTCTCCCATTTCTAACTCCACTTCCATTAAATCCGAGCGCTCCTGTGTCTGGGGCATCTCTCCTCAGCACCTGAGGCCCCGCTGGGAGGGGCCCCGGTGTTGGTGCTGTGACACGACGGGCGACACTTGGCACCGGTGCTGTTCTGAAACCAGGCGTCACTGCCCGTCCCGAGTGTGGAATGCACACAGGATCATACCGTTCAGGGGAGTTCCACAGAACCTGGAGGAGGAGCTGGAGAGCGGTCGGACAGGTTTGATTTGGACTGACAAAAGTTCTTTTCAGTATTTATGATGTGGCCACGTGTCTGAGGCAGAACTGCTCCCACAGCGCACGAGTTCATGCACAAACACTTTACACACTAAAGGACCAGGACGTGTTGGATTTGGATTTGTATTTATTTATTAAAGGGACAAGATAATGTAAGAAACAAACATGGACTTGTAAATCTGCAGGATTGTAGCCAACGCTCATTTCCATCCTTAGTCCCTGCTGGACCAAGGCCACATCCCCCACTTCATAAAACAGGACAAAAACCTACAACAGCCCCGTTCACACACGTCACTCACTATAAAACACACTCATACAACGTTAGGATTAAAATGTACAGGTCAAGTATAAAACTCTCATTACTTCCACATGCACAGCACTAACATCTATTTACAGACCTATATACAAATATGCAAATATACAAATACTGCAGTCCCGGCTCATGTGCAAAAGGCGTCTTTGGACTTTTATCTGTAAAAAAGCCCCACTTACCTCATGTGTCCTCACCTGCCCTCACCTGCCCTCACCTGCCCTCACCTGCCCTCACCTGCCCTCACCTGCCCTCACCTGCCCTCACCTGCCCTCACCTGCCCTCACCTGCCCTGTCTCTGTGCTCCTGTCGGTCCTGTCTGAACTCGCCCTGCTGCCTTCTGCCTCGGCTCCAGTGGTTTTTCTCCCACACAAAACTCGTCGTGTGTTTAATCGAGTTCTTCTGTTTCACTGAGGACATATTTTAGATCCCTTTTGTTGAACTTATCTGTCACATTCCTGTTCATGAAATGACTTCTTTATTTTATCATTTCACATGTTGGTTTTTTGTTCCCTCCCTGACCCTCGCCGAGCCGGAGCGCAGCAATCACCTGTTTGTTCTTTAGGAGGTAAAGGAGTTTTTCCTCAGGTTTTATTAGAAACACACACACCTCACACTCTTGGTATTTACACACACACCGTTCTTATGCTTTGGAAACAGGATTCTCCATTTCCTCCTTCTTAGAAATAAAACTTATTTGTGACATAGAATACACATTTTGGTCGACTCAGACTAAGGCTCCGGCCCTAATTCAAACACACTGGGTGAAGTGTCTTGCCCATGGACACAAAGGCAGTGCTTTATAAGACTCGGGCTCGTATCAACGCCACAGCACAAACTCACAGAACCCGTCAGACTGGATTCTCCCTGTCGTCTCTGAAACACCAGGAAATACATTTCTAAAGATTTCCTTGTGTTCCAGACGCGTTCCCTCTGCGCTCGTTCAGCTGTTTCACACACGGTACGACTTTATTCTTTCCAGAGTGCATTTTTATTGTTTCTGTTTAGTTAGAAAAGCAGGATTTTCCTTCAGCTTTGCAGTAACTCATGTGTAAAAGTCTTTGTCGCCTGCTGGAGTTTATTGTCTGAGCCTTAATGAAGAAACCAAGAGCTCCTTTTAGTCGTTCAAACATGGCCGTGTTTATTTCAGGAGGTGAACTCTTCATTGTGACGTTGTGTGTCGTGCAGTGTTGGGGAAGTTACTCTGAAAATCTCTTTAGTTACTCGGTACTAGTTACTTCTTAAGAATGTAATCTATTACACTACTTAGTTACTGCCTCGAGGAAGTAACTTAATTACATTACTTTGGGATGACTTGTTTGCAGTTTTGTCTAAATGAATCAAATCTGAGTGTTTCTGTTGGATTAAAGACGTTTAAATGGAGATAAACACAGGAGCTGTTGACCACAGGCTGGTCAGAGGGCAAAAAAACATTGGAAGTTTTGTACAAACAAACAGTTAAAGTTATGGATAAAAATCCTAGTTACTATCATCACTGTGCAATTTAAAAAATACAGTATTTTAAAGTGGGATATTCTTCAGACATTTGCAGCCCTAAATTTGATTCATAAAGCAGTGCATAATTTGGCTCCAGATCCTCTGGCAGCTTCATCAGCCACAGAAACACTCTGAGCGTCACTCGAGGCTCTGTCAGAGGAAACTGCTTCATTCCTCTGCAGGAGCACGTTCAGTAAGTCGGCCTGGTCAGTGAGGAGCGCTAGTGCGTGGAACTCATTACCTGAGGAGGTTAAACTGCTGTTTTGATGTTGGGATCAAATGTTATGTTGTGATGTCTTATTCTTTCCTAATTGTAGAGTAAGTGTATGTATATGTATCTTGTATTATATTGTAGAGGTGCTGTGTCCTCTGTGCTCACTTACTTTTTTCTTTTTGTTCTTCTTCTTTCCTCTTGTATAGATGTATCTTATTGTGTTTTTATATCATGACCAGGGGACAGATGAAAACTCGCCTTCTGACAAATTCTTACTTTTTTTAATCATGTGTAATCATGTGCTGCACTGTCGCCTTTCACATAAACTAAACTAAAAGAAAAAAAAATGTCTCCAATGATTCACAGAGACTTTACTGGGAGATTTCAGCTCTGAGCTGCTTCTCTCGGCCTCTGAGGTGGGACTGGCCACATTTCAGCACCAGGAGTTTCACACTTGTGTGTTACACGACTGCCTAAAGGACGCTACACACTACAGGATTTTTCTGTCTTCAACGATTTTTAAATATACGACAAAAAATGCCCACCACAGACACGAGGAGAATCTGCAGACTTTAAATCTTTGCTCTCCCAGATGCAGCAGGATCTGTGTGTGGACCACAGGATATAAAGCTGTGAGCGCGATGGCCTCAGCTGTTTCCTGTCTACAGTAGTGGCGGCTGGTGGTATCATTTTTTGGGGGGCGCATAAGTCACAATGATAAATATGGATTAGAAATACATGTATTATGTATAGGCTAAAAAATTATAACAAATGCCAGAAACAGTCAGACATTTTAGTCACTATTGGCTGAACTTCATCAGGAGCAGAACACACAGCCAAGCACAAAGTTTACACAGCAACACAACCTGATGCACCTGTTCAAACCCAACTCCAACAACACAAAGTAACACCGTAACACACCGTAACACACCCTAACACACCGTAACACACCCTAACACACCCTAACACACCGTAACACACCCTAACACACCGTAACACACCCTAACACACCGTAACACACCCTAACACACCGTAACACACCGTAACACACCGTAACACACCGTAACACACCGTAACACACGTAACACACCGTAACACACCCTAACACACCGTAACACACCGTAACACACCGTAACACACCCTAACACACCGTCACACACCCTAACACACCGTAACACACCCTAACACACCGTAACACACCGTAACACACCCTAACACACCGTAACACACCCTAACACACCCTAACACACCGTAACACACCCTAACACACCGTAACACACCGTAACACACCGTAACACACCCTTACACACCGTAACGCACCGTAACACACCGTAACACACCGTAACACACCGTAACACACCCTAACACACCCTAACACACCCTAACACACCGTAACACACCGTAACACACCGTAACACACCCTAACACACCCTAACACACCGTAACACACCGTAACACACCCTAACACACCGTAACACACCGTAACACACCCTAACACACCCTAACACACCGTAACACACCGTAACACACCGTAACACACCGTAACACACCGTAACACACCCTAACACACCGTAACACACCCTTACACACCCTAACACACCCTAACACACCGTAACACACCCTAACACACCCTAACACACCCTAACACACCCTAACACACCGTAACACACCCTAACACACCCTAACACACCCTAACACACCGTAACACACCCTAACACACCGTAACACACCCTTACCCACCGTAACACACTCTAACACACCGTAACACACCCTAACACACCCTAACACACCCTAACACACCGTATCACACCGTAACACACCGTAACACACCCTAACACACCGTAACACACCCTAACACACCGTAACACAGTGTAACACACCGTAACACACCGCTCACAAACAGCCCCCGTAACATCATGAAAATGCAGCAAAAATGAGGCTCCGGTTACGGCATCAGCTCCGCTCCTGCAGCTCACGGCAGAAACACCGGAGCGGCTCCGTCGCTCATTCATTTACGCATTTACCTGTTAACACTATAACACTGTTTACTGTGAGGCTCTGTCCTCAGATTAGCCCCAAACAAATGAAAACAAGCCTCTTACCTTCTCCAGGACTGATGCACAGTGTGTCCTCTACCCGCTGTCCTGTTGGTTCTGTCTCCAATATGTCCTGGTCCAGTCCGGTCCATGGGACAAGGTCCTGGAGCCGAGTGTAGGAGCTGGTTCTAAACCTCGTCTTAATCCCACTTCAGTCTGAAAGTTACACCAGTCCATATTAGCACCAGGGCACCGGGTGGGCGGAGTGTCCCGCTGGCGGCAGTGAGCGGCTTCCCAGCCCCGGCAGCGACGGCCCAGCGGCAGCAGATGCCGCGGTCCCGGCGGCGAGTGCCTCAGGACCCGGTCTGTGTCAGTTTGTCCCGTGCTTTAGGTCTGTCCTCCCGCTCTCCTGGTTTAGGCAAAAGTAGCTAGCGGCCACAGCACACAGCTCTGTAGTTCTCCATTCATTAACCTGTAGCAGTAACATTAGCCTGTAGACGCAGCATTAGCCTGTAGCAGTAACATTAGCCTGTAGCAGTAACATTAACCTGTAGCAGTAACATTAGCCTGTAGACGCAGCATTAGCCTGTTGGGCTGAGGCAGGACAGAGCAGCTGAATCCTCATAGGTCAGAATTGTGATAATGTTTCTAAAGACCAATCAGTTGATTTGAGTCGCCCCCACCCTGCGCATTATGACGTTTTTCAGGGGCTGCAATACAAACGAATGGGCAAAAGCAACGTAATGACGTCAAATTGAATGTTTCAGCAGCTCCATAGACCTGCTCCACTGGGGCGCAGAGAATCAAATGCACCATGTGCATACATACAGCGACATGAGCACATTTAACCTGATAAAAACATGTCTATGCAGATACACATTCAGTTTTAAACAAAATATTAAACATATAGCCTCATACAAAATAACTTTATAATTTATTAATTTATTTTTTAATCGAGGTTAAGTTAGGCAGTGCGTCGCACTTGTGCCCTCTGTTCACCAGCCGCCACTGTTCTACAGTAAAACCAGTCGCTCTGAGACTCTGAAGTGTTCAAAGATCAGACTCTGCACTTCCACTTTAGACACAAGTCAAACTGTGTGATTATTTGTGAAATGTGGAGCGATACTTCAGATCCAGGATTTTTAAAGCAGAAAAGAGGAGATAAAGTCCACATGAAGTAGAGTCACTGTGGCTGATCTGCAGCTTCACCTCGATCCGTGCACTGTGTGGATGGAAACAGACACACAGGAGGAAACACTGTCTTTTTACTTTTAAAGATGCTTCAAACTGAATTAATAGCGTGGGTTTGTGGACTGGGCTCATTATTTGTGGATAATTTCTATGGATAATGTGGGTGAGACGCTGCACTTTAAATGTTCCACTTTACATTAGGTGAGGAATCAAGTCTTTATTTTCGCTCTATCCTGAGTTTGTTGCATCTCTGTGTCCGTCGCTCCTCTGCCCCTGACTCTGTTTTATCGTCTGTTTCCATCGCGTTGTTGATGTTTGGTGGTTCTGATCTGACACTGACTCCACACATGAGGAGCAGCGGCTTCAGAATCGCACATAAAGACAAAAAGTCGGGTCACACCTCCATGAACTCGGGAAGAAGAAATCACAGCCAAAATCGGGTAAATTCTCCTTTCGTGTGTGGCGGCCTTTACTTGTAATCCAATGAGAGTAACTAAGTAGAAGTGACTCAGTTGGAGGCGACACTGCGCTGTGTAACGTCAGTCCATTTGCACGGTTCAAGACTTTGATCACTTTCTGTAACTATGGACACGACTCAAACTAATAACACAGAAAACAAGAAATCAGAGGCAAGAAGTCAAAGATAAAGAAACGTGGTGACAAAGTGAGGAAATAGTGCACACACAGATGTATTTTCTCTTGCAGTGTGAGGCGTTGGTCTGATGTGCTGCTCCAGTCCAAACGTGTGGCTGTTATTCCTGTGTCTTATTTCCTCAAACTGTGGAGACTGAAAAACACATTCAAACACAATCAGCTTCTGTGCACATGTGGGACGTTTGGCAGCAGGTTTTGTTCTGCAGCATTTCCCCTTCAGATGCATCATTAGAGTCACTGTGCATTTGTGGAGGAGGCAGGAGGAGGAGGAGCGCCTCCTTCAGGACAAATGAGAGGCAGGTTTGTGGAGAGGCAAGTCCACTCACAGTAAGGACACAGGTTTTTACAGTGCAACAAACACAACCAAAGACTAATCCAAAGAAGAACAAAACTGTGGATTAAATTCATTCAGCAAATATCTGAACTAGTGGTACTCGGACCACAGTTTGAGAACCACTGCTCTAAACTTAGTGATGAACTGGCCGTTATTTTACATGTTGTTCTGTGTAAACCACAGTGTTGAACTCTTCTGTGTAAAAGTTGCACTATTAACTCATGAGAGTTGTGCCTTTGGGCTTCAGTCTGATTCACACGGACAAGAGTTCGATTCCCCTGAAAGTCCGGACTTTATTTCAGGTGTGAATAAAGACGAGCAAACTGTGATCCGGACCAAACGAGTCCGTTTCCAAACGGGGCGACATGATAATGTGACTCTGTCTTTAGCAGAGGAACATTTGTGACGTGTTTAAACATCGGTGTTGTTGAATGTTTTGTGTGTTTTTCCTTTTGAAGCAAATGAACAGAGCATGGACCAGAGAGAGCACAGAGAGGACGGAGCCCCTCCCTCTAAAACCACTCACCCCCCCAAAGCTCAGAGGTACGACACCATCTCTAATGCTCCACCACTGTTCTCCATGTCAGAGCTCAGACTAAAGCCACTGCTCCATCTGTGTCCACAGACCTGCTCCTGGGACCAGCGCCGAGTCACTCAAGAGTAATCGCTTTAAACATGCATTTATTAAGTTTAAAAGAAAACATGGTTCACAGTAAGTCCGACTCACAACACCTCATAACGTCAGGACTTTATGTTCACAAACATTTTGATCTAATGTGGGTGACGTGGTTTTAATGAAACTACAAACATGTCCAGGAGCGGTCCACAGATCACAGAGAATCACATTAAAATCAGAATGATACACAGAAGTCTGTTCTTTGGTCCAGAATTCACTTTATAAATAAATAAAGTGGATGTTTGGTGCTGAATCTGCCGTACTGAAGCGTCTGGGGTGAAGGCCTCATGAACACTTTGTAGAACCTCCTGAAGTATCTGAGTCAGAACAGCCCCATGTGTTTTACTGTGACTGAAGTGTGTTTTCTTCTGTGTCTCAGGATCCACCAGAAACGTCCTCCGTCTGAACCTGGTCCCAGCTGTGAGTCCCTCAGGAGTGACTGGTCTATGATGGATCCACTGACCTTCAGGAGAGAGCTGTGAGTGACCGCTGTGTGTTATGGTGCATGAGAGTAGAAAGATGTGGGGAATTAGATCTGGTTTACGAGTTATTTAGTGTTTCACAAATTCTGTTCAGTTGAAAGTTCCCGAAGTTCACTAAGTTTGCTGATGTAAAGACTCAGTCACTTTAATGAAAAAGTTTAAGTTTATAAAAAACATTGGTGTGAGATTTGTCCAAAACGATGCTCTGATTTATCATTTAAATTTAAAGTCCAAATGTGAATTAAATCCCCCAGAGTCCAGCACAGACCAGAATCTTCTGAAGTGTCCCCCACCTGTGAGTCCCTCAGGAGTGACCGGTCTATGGGACAGCCACTGCATTTTACCACAGAGCCGTGAGTTTCCTCGAGTGTCGAATAAAACTGTTTAAATGAACCTGAGTGTTTAATGTGTCTCTGTCGCAGAGGGGAGCAGCCGGGTCCACAGGTCTCCAGTGGTCAGCACCATCAGACACAGCTGGACTCCATATTTAAGGTCTGTCATTCACTAAAGTTTGGAAATGTTCAGATGAAGGAGAGTTGTTTCACACAGATCTGAAACTGAGTGCATTTGTGTTGTTTATAATGTGTCTGTTCAGCTTCTGGAGGAGGACATCTTCACTTTGGTCCAGAAGGAGCTGAAGAAGCTCCACAATCTTCTGAGTACAGATGACCCAGAAGGCTTAGATCCTGTGGAGGATGAGGATGAAGAGCAGAGGAGCTGCAGTGAGGCTGTTCTGAAGATCACACTGAACTTCCTGAGGAGGATGAAGCAGAAGGAGCTGGCTGAGCGTCTGTGGAGCAGTAGGACCATTTAACACATTTAACAAGGTGCTCACAGTCATTTTATCTTCTCTGAGACTCAGGTCTGTGTCTGTGTCTTCATTCAGGGAGTTATTCTGGAGTTTGTCAGAGTAAACTGAAGTCTGACCTGCAGCAGAAGTTTGAGTGTGTGTTTGAGGGCATCGCTAAAGCAGGAAACTCCACCCTTCTGAATGAGATCTACACAGAGCTCTACATCACAGAGGGAGGGTCTTCAGAGGTCAACCAGGAACATGAGGTCAGACACATGGAAACAGCCTCCAGGACTCCAGGCCCAGCAGAGACGGCCATCACATGTGAAGACATGTTTAAAGGCCCAGCTCACACACATGGAGCCATCAGAACAGTGCTGACAAAGGGAGTGGCTGGCATCGGGAAAACAGTGCTCACTCAGAAGTTCAGTCTGGACTGGGCTAAAGGTGAAGCCAACCAGGACATACAGCTGCTGTTCCCGTTCACTTTCAGAGCGCTCAATGTGCTGAAGGACAGAAGCTTCAGCTTGGTGACACTTGTTCGTCACTTCTTTAGTCAAACACGAGCAGATCTCTGCAGCTTTGAAGACCTCCAGGTGCTCTTCATCTTTGACGGTCTGGACGAGTGCAGACCTCCTCTGGACTTCACCCAAACCGAGGTCCTGAGTGACCCCACAGAGCCGGCCTCAGTGCACGTGCTGCTGGTGAACCTCATCAGGGGGAGGCTGCTTCCCTCCGCTCGCCTCTGGATAACCACACGACCCGCCGCGGCCAATCAGATCCCTGCTGAGTGCGTCTCCATGGTGACAGAGGTCAGAGGGTTCACCGACCTGCAGAAGGAGCAGTACTTCAGGAAGAGGTTCAGAGACCAGGCCGACACAATCATCTCCCACATCAAGATGTCCAGAAGCCTCCACATCATGTGTCACCTGCCGATCTTCTGCTGGATCGCTGCCACAGTCCTGGAGCACATGTTGAGAAGCAGAGTGAGAGGAGAACTGCCCAAGACCCTGACTCAGATGTACATCCAATTCCTGGTGGTTCAGACCAAAGTCCAGAACATCAAGTATGAAAAAAGATCTGGGACAGACCCACACTGGAGTCCAGAGACCAGGAAGATGGTGAAGTCTCTGGGAAAAGTGGCCTTTGAGCAGCTGCAGAAAGGAAACCTGATCTTCTACGAGAGTGACCTGAGCGAGTGTGGGCTGGACGCTGCAGCGGCCTCAGTTTACTCCGGAGTGTTCACACAGGTCTTTAGAGAGGAGCCAGGCCTGTACCAGGACAAGGTCTACTGCTTCATCCATCTGAGTGTGCAGGAGTTTCTGGCTGCTCTTCATGTCCATCAGACTTTCATCAACACTGGGATCAACCTGCTGAACCCACCACAGTCCTCTGAGTGTCCTGACACTGAAGTCTTCTACTGCTCTGCTGTGGACCAGGCCTTACAGAGTCCAAACGGACACCTGGACCTGCTCCTCCGCTTCCTCCTGGGTCTTTCACTGTCGACCAATCAGAGCCTTCTAGAAGGTCTGCTGACACAGACAGGAAGTAGCTCCCAGACCAATCAGAAAACAGCTGAGTACATCAAGAAGAAGCTGAGTGAGGATGTGTCTGCAGAGAGGAGCATCAACCTGCTCCACTGTCTGAATGAACTGAATGATCGTTCTCTGGTGGAGCAGGTCCAACTGTACCTGAGTTCAGGAGATCTGTCTGAACGTGGACTGTCTCCTGCTGAGTGGTCAGCTCTGTCCTTCATCTTACTGTCATCAGAAGAAGATCTGGACCAGTTTGAGCTGAATAAATACTGTGCTTCAGAGGAGGCTCTCCTGAGGCTGCTGCCAGTGGTCAAGGCCTCCAACAAAGCTCTGTGAGTAACCTTTGTTTAACAGGATGATTTGGTTCAACTTCTACTGTATATAAACAATGTTTTCTGTCTCCAGACTGAGCGGCTGTGACCTGTCAGAGAGAAGCTGTGAAGCTCTGTCCTCAGTCCTCAGCTCCCAGTCCTCTAGTCTGACAGTCCTGGACCTCAGTCTCAACAACCTGAAGGACTCAGGGCTGAAGATGTTGTGTGTTGGACTGAAGAGTCCTCAGTGTAAACTGGAACAGCTCAGGTCAGAATTATACAGAAATGAGAGTCTTTTCTTTTCACCTGTGGCTAAATACACCTTGAGGACTTTGTGCGCTGGTGGTGTAAAAGCTTTTTGAGCAATTTACTGACCCAGGCTCACCTGTGCGGACACACCATAGACTGAACCAATGAGAACATGTTTGAAGTCAACTGTGTCCCAAGGACATTTATATTCATCACACATTAGGCCCATTCTATTAAATAGATAAATAAATAGTTTTTCATCAAATTAAACTGTGTCCAGAGTAATACAACACCATCCTCCAGGAGAAATAATCCTGTTTTTGTTTTGAGTAAAAATATATTTTTTCTTTAAAGACTGATTGTTGAATTGGCAGTGAAAGGATGTATCTGAACTTGTCAGTTCTGTTCTGAGCTCTTCTCTCATGAACTCCTGTCTCCTCCTCCAGACTGAGCAGCTGTGACCTGTCAGAGAGAAGCTGTGAAGCTCTGTCCTCAGTCCTCAGCTCCCAGTCCTCTAGTCTGACAGTCCTGGACCTCAGTCTCAACGACCTGAAGGACTCAGGGCTGAAGATGTTGTGTGTTGGACTGAAGAGTCCTCAGTGTAAACTGGAACAGCTCAGGTCAGAGGGGTTCATATTCTTCACTATTAGAACAGAACCTGTTGGTATTTGCATTGGAAAAGAACATTTGATAAAGTAACAATGATCTGGGACTTGTTTGTCTCATTTGGGTTGAATGTTCCTCATGAATGTTCCTGATTCCAATAATCTGTGTCCTCAGACTGTCAGGGTGTCTGGTCTCAGAGGAAGGCTGTGCTTCTCTGGCCTCAGCTCTGAGGTCCAACCCCTCCCATCTGATAGAACTGGACCTCAGCTACAACCATCCAGGAGACACAGGAGTAAAGCTCCTGTGTGCTCTACAGGAGGAGCCCCACTGCACACTGGACACTCTCAGGTATGGACCACTTTACTGTGGACACAAAGACACTTTCAGCAAACAGGAAAACAGGATTTTATCAAAAAAATCAAAGTGACTTAAAGTGGCTTTTCCTCTCATCACAAGCATGAGAACTGTCCATTCAGCACCAAAAGATGCTCCGTCCTTCATGCCCCATGTGCTGTATGAGCCAGTGACTGATGCTGAGTGTGAATGTGGTGTATTCATCATTCTCAGGCTCAGCTCAACAGAGGGACACAGATCAGTAGAAAACCTTAGAGCTGTGAGCTGCATTAAAGGACCAAATGACAGGATTTTCTGACCTCTGTTCTAATGTGATTCCCTCGTCACAAATGTTTGTTTCATTCTCACATGTTTAACACACAAACTTTGCATTTAGGCTGAGCTCTTCTCTCAAACCGAAAACACTCTGTTCCACCTTGTGATGTCATGTAATAATAATAATAATAATAATAATAATAAT
This sequence comes from Odontamblyopus rebecca, assembly GCA_030686955.1. Classification (NCBI taxonomy): domain Eukaryota; kingdom Metazoa; phylum Chordata; class Actinopteri; order Gobiiformes; family Gobiidae; genus Odontamblyopus; species Odontamblyopus rebecca. The sequence continues at coordinate 35,465,700 of CM060669.1, forward strand.
AATAATAATAATAATAATAATAATAATAATAATAATAATAATAATAACACATCGGTTTTATATAGCGCATTTCACGGTAACACAAAGACGCTTCAGAATGAGTTAACAATAAAGCAAGGACAGGACAGACAACACAGTAATGAGGAGCGGTCAAGTGTGGGGACTGTAGGCTCTGAGGAAAAGGTGAGTTTTGAGCAGTTTTTTGAAGGTGTTAAGTGAGTCTGGGTTTCTGATGTGAAGGTGGAGAGAGTTCCAGAGGGCAGGGGCAGCAATGGCAAAGGCTCGGCCCCCCAAGGTTCGGTGCTTTGATTTGACTGTGGGAGTGAGGAGGTTGGAGTCGGCTGATCGGAGGCGGCGGGAGGGACGGTGGGGCTGGACCAGGTCTGTGAGGTCTGGAGGGGCCTGGTTGTGGAGGAGCTTTGTAGGTGATCAGGAGGATCTTGAAATTGATGCGCTGTTGGATGGGGAGCCAGTGGAGTTGTTGCAGAACTGGGGTGATGTGGTCTTGTGAGCGGGTGTGGGTGAGGAGGCGGGTGGCAGAGTTTTGAACAGACTGGAGTTTTTGAAGGTCAGTGGAGGGAAGACCGTAGAGGAGGCTGTTGCAGTAATCTAGTCTGGAGGTGATGAAGGCGGATGAGAGTTTCGGCAGCGGAGGGGGAGAGGGAGGGGCGAAGGCGGGCGATGTTACGGAGGTGGAAAAAGGCGGTCTTGGTGACGTGGCGGATGTGTGGTCTGAAGGAGAGGGTGGGGTGGAAGATGAAGCCAAGGTTTCTGATCTGAGCTGAGGGGGCGACTGTGTGGCCGTCTATGGCGAGAGTGAAGTTCTGAGCAGAGGGGACGAGAGATTTGGGACCGACGATGGTGAGGATTTCAGACTTGTTACAGTTGAGTTTGAGGAAATTGGTGGTCATCCAGGATTTTATCGCAGAGAGGCAGTTTGAGAGGGTGGAGGTGGTGGCAGAGGTGATGGTTTTGGTGGAGAGATAAAGCTGAGTGTCATCGGCATAGCAGTGAAATTTGAGTCCATGTTGGCAGATGATGTGACCGAGGGGAAGCATGTAGAGGATGAAGAGGAGGAGACCAAGCACCGAGCCTTGGGGGACTCCGTGGGTAACTGGTGTGATGTGAGATGAACAGTTATTGATGGAAATGTAGTGGGATCTATTTGAGAGGTTGGAACCAGGAGAGAGCAGAACTGGTGATGCCAATGGAGTGAAGACGGTGGAGGAGAATGGAGTGATCAATTGTGTCAAAGTCGGCGGAGAGGTCAAAAAGAAGGAGGGTGGAGAGAGATCCGGAGTCTGAGGCGAGGAGGAGGTCATTTGTAACTTTGATGAGGGCTGTTTCTGTGCTATGATGGGTGCGAAAACCGGACTGGAAGGATTCGTATAACTGATTGGAGTGAAGGTGATCCTGAAGCTGAGTGGATACGGAATGTTCAAGGATTTTGGATAGGAACGGGAGGTTTGAGATGGGGTGGAAGTTGTTAGGGTCTTCAGGATCCAGACCAGGATTTTTGAGCATGATGGTGACTGCAGCAAGCTTGAAGGTGAGGGGAACAGTTCCAGAGGTAAGGGATGAGTTTATAATGTCGAGGATGAGTGGGCTGAGGCAGGGGAGACATGTTTTGATCAGAGGAGAGGGGATAGGATCTAGTGCACATGAGGACAATTTGCTCTTGCTGAGGTATTTGGTGAGATCGGAGGTTGAGATGGGTGATAAGGAAGACAGGCAGTTTTGTGGGGTGTTGGGCAGGACAGGTTGGGAGTCAGGACTGAGAGGAGTGAAGGTAGAAAGTTGCTGGTGGATGCAGTTGATTTTGGAGTGGAAGAAAGAGAGGAAGGTGTTACATTTGTCTGTGGTGAAGGAGTGGGAGATATTGTCACTGGGCTTGAGCAGGTTGTTTATAGTATTAAACAGTGAGCGGGGGTTGGAGGAGTCATTGAGGATTATGCCAGAGTAATATGAAGTGCGGGCGGCTGAAAGTGCGGTTCTGTAGAGGTGGGTGTGGTCTTTGTAAGCTTGAGTATGTACTGTGAGTCCGGTTTTCTTTGAGAGGTGTTCAAATTTCCTGCATTGTTTTTCATGTGGTAATAACTGCTCCACTGTGTTTTTAAACCCCACACACCTTCACTAGAATCATTTGGTTAATTTCAGTCCTGGAATTTTCAATCTCTAAAAAGGTAAAAGGAGCTTTTAACTTGAAAAGTACTGCTTCATGACATCACTAGGTGCATTTGTTCCAAATATTAAAATCCGGCAGAGCTCCAAGGTCCTGCTGAAGAAGGCTCAGGTGCAGCCGCCTGAAGTTTGAACACCTGAAGGATTTAGAGGGACTGGGCCAAGATGCTGTGGTCAGAGGAGACCGAACTCCAGCTCTTTGGCTTTAACTCGATTCGCCGTGATTGGAGAAGAATCACGAAATAGAGCGACAAATAAACAAACATGAAGGCAGGTTTTAGGTCACATCTGTTGGAAAAGATCCAAGAACACGAGGAGAGAGACGTGTTGGTTTGTTTTGCAGCTGATCCTCGTCTCTTTTTAAAAAGTTCAGCTTCCACTGTGGAGCTGTGTTCACTACTGCCCCCAGTGGTCAGCTCATGTACTGCTCCAGTGCTCAGACTCCACATGTTCTGAGGAGACGGAGCAGATTCCAGACAGAAGCAGACAGAGGACAGAAGCCTCTATGTGTATCCGTGTGTGTGGAGCGTAAATGAGCCTTAATAATAAAGAGTTCCTCAAACATGTGTGAATGAAACAAAACACGACTCCAGGAGTGTTTGTGATGAGGGAACCACATTAGAACATGACTTAAAGCTCCCACAGTCCATTTAGAGACATATGGGCCCTTTAAAGAGCGCAGTGTTGGTCACTGGAGTCTGAGCAGAGTCTGTAAAGTGAAAGGGAGTTCCAAAGACGATCTGAAGCAGCAGTGAACATGGAGCGTGGAAAAGGCTTCATTAGGAGCTGAAACACATGTGCTCTGATTCTAATGAGCACTTTGGTTTGTTTAAACATTCAGTGTGTCACACATGTGTCTGTGAGACTCTGACAAGTGCAGAGAAAAACATCAAACCAACAAGTTTCAACTGATTTAAACACAAACCCCAACATCTATGTTTCACACTCATGTTTCACACTCATGTTTCACACTCATGTTTCACACTCATGTTTCACATCTATGTTTCACACTCATGTTTCACACTCATGTTTCACACTCATGTTTCACACTCATGTTTCACATCTATGTTTCACACTCATGTTTCACACTCATGTTTCACACTCATGTTTCACACTCATGTTTCACACTCATGTTTCACATCTATGTTTCACACTCATGTTTCACACTCATGTTTCACACTCATGTTTCACACTCATGTTTCACGCTCATGTTTCAGACTCATGTTTCACACTCATGTTTCACACTCATGTTTCACACTCATGTTTCACATCTATGTTTCACACTCATGTTTCACACTCATGTTTCAGACTCATGTTTCACACTCATGTTTCAGACTCATGTTTCATATCCATGTTTCACACTCATGTTTCACACTCATGTTTCACATCTATGTTTCACACTCATGTTTCACATCTATGTTTCACAGTCATGTTTCACGCTCATGTTTCACATCTATGTTTCACACTCATGTTTCACTTTCATGTTTCACACTCATGTTTCAGACTCATGTTTCACACTCATGTTTCACACTCATGTTTCACACTCATGTTTCACACTCATGTTTCACACTCATGTTTCACACTCATGTTTCACACTCATGTCGTGTGTTTCAGACTCATGTCGTGTGTTTCAGACTCATGTTTCACACTCATGTCGTGTGTTTCACACTCATGTCGTGTGTTTCAGACTCATGTCGTGTGTTTCAGACTCATGTCGTGTGTTTCACACTCATGTTTCACACTCATGTTTCACACTCATGTCGTGTGTTTCAGACTCATGTCGTGTGTTTCACACTCATGTCGTGTGTTTCACACTCATGTTTCACACTCATGTTTCACATCTATGTTTCACACTCATGTTTCACACTCATGTCGTGTGTTTCAGACTCATGTCGTGTGTTTCAGACTCATGTTTCACACTCATGTCCTGTGTTTCAGTGTTTCAGACTCATGTCGTGTTTTTCATACTCATGTTTCAGACTCATGTCGTGTGTTTCACACTCATGTTTCACACTCATGTTTCACATCTATGTTTCACACTCATGTTTCACACTCATGTTTCACACTCATGTCGTGTGTTTCAGACTCATGTCGTGTGTTTCACACTCATGTCGTGTGTTTCACACTCATGTTTCACACTCATGTCGTGTGTTTCACACTCATGTCGTGTGTTTCACACTCATGTTTCACACTCATGTCGTGTGTTTCAGACTGAAGCCTGCTGGAGCTCAGTGGTTAACACCAGGACTCAGAAAGTGTAAGTGTTGAATGAAGTCCATTTGAAACAGACACAGACTTGTTTAACATGGGGATGAGACACAGTGCATGATGGGAAAGTGAGTCCTCACATAGAATCTGTGTAGTTGTGTGAGAGCTCAGACTGTGTGGTCCACAGCTGTGCTGCTGCTGGAGCTGGAGCCCTGGAGCCACTGACACAGGCTCAGCTGTTGGACTCACACATTTTAAAGAGGGGCTATTCTGCACAATCCGTCTTTTGGTCTTTCTCCCACATTAGAACCATGTTCCCTCATCACAAACCTGCCTGAAGAGGTTTGACACTCCTCCATGTTTGAGTCATCTAGAGATCTCTCCTGGGCCCTATTCAAACCCTCCTTACGGTGAGCAGTACGAGGCTCCGCCCACAGGCCTACGTCCCCCTGCTCCCACACGACAATTCTCCACAAATACACAAAAACATGACACAAAAGTGAACCCAGCGCCTGGACAAAGCTGCTGTGATGCAGGAGTTTCATTAGTGCGACGCTCTGAGTGTGATCGTCTCTGAAGGGGAGCGGCTCAGCACCAGGAGCAAAGAGACGAGACACTCAAAGCATCAAAACCCAAAGAGAAACGGACAAAACCTGAATCTGTTGTTTTAGGTGAAAACAGCATCTGCAAAACAAGAAAAGGAACAAGAAGATCTGAATATGTGTGACAGAGAAGAAAATACCCCTCTGTAATACCCCAGAGAAGAAAATACCCCTCTGTAATACCCCAGAGAAGTAAATACCCCTCTGTAATAACCCAGAGAAGTAAATACCCCTCTGTAATAACCCAGAGAAGTAAATACCCCTCTGTAATACCCCAGAGAAGAAAATACCACCTCTGTAATACCCCAGAGAAGTAAATACCCCTCTGTAACACCCCAGAGAAGAAAATACCCCTCTGCAATACCCCAGAGAAGAAAATACCACCTCTGTAATACCCTAGAGAAGTAAATACCCCTCTGTAATACCCCAGAGAAGAAAATACCCCTCTGTAATACCCCAGAGAAGAAAATACCCCTCTGTAATACCCCAGAGAAGAAAATACCCCTCTGTAATACCCCGGAGAAGTAACTACGCCTCTGTAATACCCCAGAGAAGTAAATACCCCTCTGTAATACCCCAGAGAAGAAAATACCCCTCTGTAATACCCCAGAGAAGTAAATACCCCTCTGTAATACCCCAGAGAAGAAAATACCCCTCTGTAATACCCCAGAGAAGAAAATACCGCTCTCTAATACCCCAGAGAAGTAAATACCCCTCTGTAATAACCCAGAGAAGTAAATACCCCTCTGTAATACCCCAGAGAAGAAAATACCCCTCTGTAATACCCCAGAGAAGAAAATACCCCTCTGTAATACCCCAGAGAAGAAAATACCCCTCTGTAATACCCCAGAGAAGAAAATACCCCTCTGTAATACCCCAGAGAAGAAAATACCCCTCTGTAATACCCCAGAGAAGTAAATACCCGTCTGTAATACCCCAGAGAAGAAAATACCCCTCTGTAATACCCCGGAGAAGTAACTACGCCTCTGTAATACCCCAGAGAAGTAATTACCCCTCTGTAATACCCCAGAGAAGAAAATACCCCTCTGTAATACCCCAGAGAAGAAAATACCCCTCTGTAATACCCCAGAGAAGAAAATACCCCTCTGTAATACCCCAGAGAAGAAAATACCCCTCTGTAATACCCCAGAGAAGAAAATACCCCTCTGTAATACCCCAGAGAAGAAAATACCCCTCTGTAATACCCCAGAGAAGAAAATACCCCTCTGTAATACCCCAGAGAAGTAAATACCCCTCTGTAATACCCCAGAGAAGAAAATACCCCTCTGTAATACCCCAGAGAAGTAAATACCCCTCTGTAATACCCCAGAGAAGAAAATACCCCTCTGTAATACCCCAGAGAAGTAAATACCCCTCTGTAATACCCCAGAGAAGAAAATACCCCTCTGTAATACCCCAGAGAAGTAAATACCCCTCTGTAATACCCCAGAGATGGTGTGGGGCGATGAAAGGAAATGTTTTTCTCCCATAAATCTTAAATCAAACACACGAGTGAAAAGATGAAGAAATAAAAGAAGAATAAAAACACTGAACAAAGAGCTGAATCCTGAACGAGTGAAAGTCTTTAAATCCATGGTTCCTGAACAAATGGAGCCGTGTGGAGCAGAATTAAACGTGTGTCTCATGTTGACAGTGGACAGGGGACTAACTGCTGCTGTGTTGTGTCTTCTCTCCATCAGATTTCTGTGATCTCACTCTGGATCCAAACACAGCTCACAGAAACCTCCAACTGTCCGACTACAACAAGAAGGTGACATATGTGGAAGAGAAGCAGCCGTATCCAGATCATCAGGACAGATTTGATTACTTATCTCAGATTCTGTGTTCCACTGGTCTGACTGGTCTCTGTTACTGGGAGGTCCAGTGGAGTGGAGTGGTTTTTATATCAGTGTGTGACAGAAGAATCAGAAGGAAAGGAGACTGTGATGACAGTTTGTTTGGACACAATGATCAGTCCTGGTGTCTGTACTGTACTGAAGGTGGTTTCTATGTTCATCATAATAAGAAACTAACCCGCCTCCCTCAGCCCTGGTCCTCCTCTTCTGGGACAGTGGCAGTGTTTGTGGACTGTCCTGCTCGCTCTCTGTCCTTCTACACAGTCTCCTCTGACCAACTGACCCACCTCCACACCTTCAGCACCACATCCACTCACACTCTGATCCCTGGGTTTAGGCTCTGTTCTTCTGGCTCCTCAGTGTCTCTGTGAGCTCCGACAGACTCACTCTCCTCGCTGTGAAACAGTCCAACATTTTCCTGATATTTTTGTGTGAAAGGCGCTCTATAAATAAAGTTTGGTGGATTGAAACTCTGGATTGTTCTGTCACAGTTTAGGGACAGACGACTCTGGGGCAGGGACGGGGAGTTTGGAGCTTCAGTAAATCACACTCCTTGATTATCTGCGTGAAGTCGCCCCATCAAACGCAAACCTACACAAAAACTGTGTCAGTCGTTTGTGCTGCAGAAAGTTTCGTTTGTGCGAAGTAAATGCCCCTCTGTAATACCCCAGAGAAGAAAATACCCCTCTGTAATACCCCAGAGAAGAAAATACCCCTCTGTAATACCCCAGAGAAGAAAATACCCCTCTGTAATACCCCAGAGAAGTAAATACCCCTCTGTAATACCCCAGAGAAGTAAATACCCCTCTGTAATACCCCAGAGAAGTAAATACCCTCTGTATTACCCCAGAGAAGTAAATACCCTCTGTAATACCCCAGAGAAGTAAATGCCCCTCTGTAATACCCCAGAGAAGTAAATACCCTCTGTATTACCCCAGAGAAGTAAATACCCCTCTGTATTTCCCCAGAGAAGTAAATACCCCTCTGTAATACCCCAGAGAAGTAAATACCCCTCTGTAATACCCCAGAGAAGTAACTACCCCTCTGTAATACCCCAGAGAAGTAAATACCCCTCTGTAATACCCCAGAGAAGTAAATACCCCTCTGTAATACCCCAGAGAAGTAAATACCCCTCTGTAATACTCCAGAGAAGTAACTACCCCTCTGTAATACCCCGGAGAAGAAAATACCCCTCTGTAATACCCCAGAGAAGAAAATACCCCTCTGTAATACCCCAGAGAAGTAAATACCCCTCTGTAATACCCCAGAGAAGTAAATACCCCTCTGTAATACCCCAGAGAAGTAAATACCCCTCTGTAATACCCCAGAGAAGTAAATACCCTCTAACACCCCAAAGAAGTAACTACCCCTCTGTAATACCCCAGAGAAGTAAATACCCCTCTGTAATACCCCAGAGAAGTAAATACCCCTCTGTAATACCCCAGAGAAGTAAATACCCTCTGTAATACCCCAGAGAAGTAAATACCCTCTGTAATACCCCAGAGAAGTAAATACCCCTCTGTAATACCCCAGAGAAGAAAATACCCCTCTGTTTCTTCCTCACAGTGAATGTTTTCGTGTCTTGTCAGTTTTATTTTCAGGTGTATTTTTGCTGCAGTTCCTCTTCCAGCCTCCAGAGGGCAGCGCAGTGTCACATATGAAGTGACAGACTTTCTTTGACAGTTTCGTGGTCATGTGTGAGCTGATCCTGCAGGGGGCGCTATGGTTACACGGCAGACTGTGCTTCTGTAGGAGGAGTTTTCCCAAATCCTTTGGACTTTTCCTCTGGACACAGCAGCAGCAGAGTGTGAAAGGATCTGCCAAAGGCTCAAGCACAAACCACACAAGCAGAACCACTCAACACCAGCTTTATACAAGTGTCCCATGCTAACAGTGCACTTCCTGATGCTCTGAGGGGAAATCACTTTATAATCAGATACAGACAGAACACAGAGGACTTATTTTGACCTCAAGAGCTGCTTCTACAATCGATCTGTACTGGGGAAAGACACGTTTGACTGAAACACTGCGGAAAAACACAAAGACCTTTAAGAGGAGAAAGAACCTGGGTTAGTCCTGGTTTAGTCCTGGTTTAGTCCTAGTTTAGTTGTGGTTTAGTCCTGGTTTAGTCCTGGTTTAGTCCTTGTTTAGTCCTGGTTTAGTCCTGGTTTAGTCCTGGTTTAATCCTGGTTTAGTCCTGGTTTAGTCCTGGTTTAGTCCTGGTTTAATCATGGTTGAGTCCTGGTTTAGTCCTTGTTTAGTCCTGGGTTAGTCCTGGTTTAGATCTGGTTTAGTCCTGGTTTAGTCCTGGTTTAGTCCTGGTTTAATCCTGGTTTGGTCCTGGGTTAGTTCTGGTTTAGTCCTGGTTTAGTCCTGGTTTAATCTTGGTTTAATCCTGGGTTAGTCCTGGTTTAATCCTGGTTTAGTTCTGGGTTAGTCCTGGTTTAGTCCTGGTTTAATCCTGGTTTAGTCCTGGTTGAGCCCTGGTTTAATCCTAGTTGAGTCCTGGTTTAGTCCTGGTTTGGTACTTGTTTAATCCTTTTTAGTCCTGGTTTAGTTCTGCTTTAGTCCTGGTTTAATCCTGGTTTAGTTCTGGGTTAGTCCTGGTTTAGTCCTGGTTTAATCCTGGTTTAGTCCTGGTTGAGCCCTGGTTTAATCCTAGTTGAGTCCTGGTTTAGTCCTGGTTTATTCCTGGTTTATTCCTGGTTTAGACCTGGTTTGGTACTTGTTTAATCCTTTTTTAGTCCTGGTTTAGTTCTGATTTAGTCCTGGTTTAGACCTGGTTTAGTCCTGGTTTAGTCCTGGTTTAGTCCTGGTTTAGTCCTTGTTTAGTTCCTGGTTTAGTCCTGGTTTAGTTCTGGTTTATTTCCGGTTTAGTCCTGGTTTAGTCCTGGTTTAGTCCTGGTTTAGTCCTGGTTTAGCCCTGCCTCAGTCCTGGTTTAGTCCTGGTTTAGTCCTGGTTTAGTCCTGGTTTAGTCCTTGTTTAGTTCTGGTTTAGTCCTGGTTTAGTTCTGGTTTAGTTCTGGTTTAGTCCTGGTTTAGTCCTGGTTTAGTCCTGGTTTAGTCCTGGTTTAGTCTTGGTTTAGTCCTGGTTTAGTCCTGGTTTAGTCCTGGTTTAGTTCTGGTTTAGTCCTGGTTCAGTCCTGGTTTAGTCCTGGTTCAGTCCTGGTTTAGTCCTGGTTTAGTCCTAGTTTAGTTCTGGTTTAGTCCTGGTTCTGTCCTGGTTTTGTCCTGGTTTAGTCCTGGTTCTGTCCTGGTTTTGTCCTGGTTCAGTCCTCGTTCAGTCCTGGTTTAGTCCTTGTTCAGTCCTGGTTTAGTCCTGGTTTAGTCCCGGTTCAGTCCTGGTTCTGCCCTTGTTCAGTCCTGGTTTAGTTCTGGTTCAGTCCTGGTTTAGTCCTCGTTCAGTCCTGGTTTAGTCCTGGTTTAGTCCGGTTCAGTCCTGGTTCTGCCCTGGTTCAGTCCTGGTTTAGTTCTGGTTTAGTCCTGGTTCAGTCCTGGTTTGGTCCTGATTTAGTCCTGGTTTAGTCCTGGTTTAGTTCTGGTTTAGTCCTGGTTCAGTCCTGGTTTAGTCCTGGTTCAGTCCTGGTTTGGCCCTGGTTTATTTCTGGTTTATTTCGGATTTAGTCCCGGTTTAGTCCTCGTTCAGGCCTGGTTTAGTCCTGGTTTAGTCCTGGTTTAGTCCTGGTTTAGTCCTGGTTCAGTCCTGGTTTAGTCCTGGTTTAGTTCTGGTTTAGTCCTGGTTTAGTCCTGGTTTAGTCCTGGTTTAGTCCTTGTTTAGTTCTGGTTTAGTCCTGGTTTAGTTCTGGTTTAGTTCTGGTTTAGTCCTGGTTTAGTCCTGGTTTAGTCCTGGTTTAGTCCTGGTTTAGTCCTGGTTTAGTCCTGGTTCAGTCCTGGTTTAGTCCTGGTTTAGTCCTGGTTTAGTTCTGGTTTAGTCCTGGTTCAGTCCTGGTTTAGTCCTGGTTCAGTCCTGGTTTAGTCCTGGTTTAGTCCTAGTTTAGTTCTGGTTTAGTCCTGGTTCTGTCCTGGTTTTGTCCTGGTTTAGTCCTGGTTCTGTCCTGGTTTTGTCCTGGTTCAGTCCTCGTTCAGTCCTGGTTTAGTCCTTGTTCAGTCCTGGTTTAGTCCTGGTTTAGTCCCGGTTCAGTCCTGGTTCTGCCCTGGTTCAGTCCTGGTTTAGTCCTGGTTCAGTCCTGGTTTATTCCTGGTTCAGTCCTGGTATAGTCCTGGTTCAGTCCTGGTTTGGTCCTGATTTAGTCCTGGTTTAGTCCTGGTTCAGTCCTGGTTTATTCCTGGTTCAGTCCTGGTATAGTCCTGGTTCAGTCCTGGTTTGGTCCTGATTTAGTCCTGGTTTAGTCCTGGTTTAGTTCTGGTTTAGTCCTGGTTCAGTCCTGGTTTTGTCCTGGTTCAGGCCTGGTTTAGTCCTGGTTCAGTCCTGGTTTAGACCTGGTTTAGTCCTGGTTTATTTCGGATTTAGTCCTGGTTTAGTCCTGGTTTAGCCCTGGTTCAGTTTTTGTCTGGTCTGGTCCTGGTTTAGTCCTGGTTAAGTCTTGGTTTAGTCCTGGTTTAGTCCTGGTTTAGTCTTGGTTTAGTCCTGGTTTAGTCTTGGTTTAGTCCTGGTTTAGTCCTGGTTTAGTCCTGGTTTAGTCCTGGTTTAGTCCTGGTTTAGTCCTGGTTTAGTCCTGGTTTAGTCCTGGTTTAGTTCTGGTTTAGTCCTGGTTTAGTCCTGGTTTAGTCCTGGTTTAGTCCTGGTCCAATTTAACAAAACTTTGGGACATTTTTGTACCATTGTCCCGGTTTTATTTCACTTTAAGTCGGTCTGAACATCTCTGTGTCCGGGGGTCCATCTCTGTCCGTGGTCCTGAAGCTCAGCACCACGGACAGAGACACAGCGCGGCCCTGTTATACTGGACCTCTGCTCTAGTGACTCCTCCAGTCAGAAAAAATAAATATATAAAAAAAAAAAAAATTCATACAGTACATAAAATAAATAAAATATATCGGCCGAATAATATGAAAAAATACAAACTTGTTTTTATTATATTTTTCTGATTCCCCAATAAAAAATAACATACAAAAAAAACAGTCACAGAAGCAGTTCAAATATATTTGTGTAGTGACATACGGTTATTTTTAGAGAATGTTGGGTTTATTACTATTTATTTAATCCTGGTTCAGTCCTGGTTTAGTCCTGGTTTCGTCCTGGTTTAATCTTGGTTTAATCTTGGTTTAGTCCTGGTTTAGTCCTGGTTTAATCTTGGTTTAATCCTGGGTTAGTCCTGGTTTAATCCTGGTTTAGTTCTGGGTTAGTCCTGGTTTATTCCTGGTTTATTCCTTGTTTAGACCTGGTTTGGTACTTGTTTAATCCTTTTTTAGTCCTGGTTTAGTTCTGGTTTAGTCCTGGTTGAGTCCTGGTTGAGTCCTGGTTTAGTCCTTTTTTAGTCCTGGTTTAATCTTGGTTTAATCTTGGTTTAATCCTGGTTTAGTCCTGGTTTAATCCTGATTTAGTTCTGGGTTAGTCCTGGTTTAGTCCTGGTTTAGTCCTGGTTTAGTCCTGGTTTAGTCCTGGTTTAGTCCTGGTTTAGTCCTGGTTTAGTTCTGGTTTAGTCCTGGTTGAGCCCTGGTTTAGTCCTGGTTGAGTCCTGGTTTAATCCTGGTTGAGTCCTGGTTTGGTCCTGGGTTAGTCCTGGTTTAGTCCTGGTTTAGTTCTGGGTTAGTCCTGGTTTAGAGCTGGTTTAGTCCTGGTTTAGTCCTGGTTGAGTCCTGGTTTAATCCTGGTTGAGTCCTGGTTTGGTCCTGGGTTAGTCCTGGTTTAGTCCTGGTTTAGTTCTGGGTTAGTCCTGGTTTAGAGCTGGTTTAGTCCTGGTTTAGTCCTGGTTTAGTCCTGGTTGAGTCCTGGTTTAATCCTGGTTGAGTCCTGGTTTAGTCCTGGTTTAATCCTGGTTTAGTCCTGGTTTAGTCCTGGTTGAGCCCTGTTTTAGTCCTGGTTGAGTCCTGGTTTAATCCTGGTTGAGTCCTGGTTTGGTCCTGGGTTACTCCTGGTTTAGTCCTGGTTTAGTTCTGGTTTAGTCCTGGTTTAGTCCTGGTTTAGTCCTGGTTTAGTCCTGGTTTAGTCCTGGTTTAGTCCTGGTTTAGTCCTGGGTTAATCCAGATTTAGTCCTGGTTTAGTCCTGGTTGAGTCCTGGTTTAATCCTGGTTGAGTCCTGGTTTGGTCCTGGGTTAGTACTGGTTTAGTCCTGGTTTAGATCTGGTTTAGTCCTTGTTTGGTCCTGTTTTAGTCCTGGTTTAGGTTAAGTCCTGGTTTAGTCCTTAGAACAGAATCACCCCGTCTGTCCTCCTCCTGCCCTCCTTCCCATCCTTCCCCTCCTTCTGCCCTCCTTCCCCTCCTCCTACCCTCCTGCCCCTCCTCCTGCCCTCCTGCCCCTCCTCCTGCCCTCCTGCCCCTCCTACTGCCCTCCTTCCCCTCCTCCTGCCCTCCTGCCCCTCCTCCTGCCCTCCTGCCCCTCCTCCTGCCCTCCTTCCCCTCCTCCTGCCCTCCTGCCCCTCCTCCTGCCCTCCTGCCCCTCCTCCTACCCTCCTGACCCTCCTCCTGCCTTCCTGCCCCTCCTTCTGCCCTCCTTCCCCTCCTCCTTCCCCTCCTCCTGCCCCTCCTCCTGCCCTCCTTCCCCTCCTCCTTCCCCTCCTCCTGCCCCTCCTCCTGCCCTCCTGACCCTCCTCCTGCCCTCCTGCCCCTCCTCCTGCCCTTCTTCCCCTCCTTCTGCCCTCCTGACCCTCCTCCTACCCTCCTGCTTCTCCAGCTGCCCTCCTGCCCCTCCTCCTGCCCTCCTTCTCCTCCTCCTTCCCCTCCTCCTGCCCTCCTGCCCCTCCTCCTGCCCTTCTTCCCCTCCTTCTGCCCTCCTGACCCTCCTCCTACCCTCCTGCTTCTCCTGCTGCACTCCTGCCCCTCCTCCTTCCCCTCCTCCTGCCCTCCTTCCCCTCCTCCTTCCCCTCCTCCTGCCCCTCCTCCTGCCCTCCTCCCCCTCCTCCTGCCCTCCTGACCCTCCTCCTGCCCTCCTGACCCTCCTCCTGCCCTCCTGCCCCTCCTCCTGCCCTCCTTCCCCTCCTCCTACCCTCCTGACCCTCCTCCTGCCCTCCTGCCCCTCCTCCTGCCCTCCTGCCCCTTCTCCTGCCTCTCTTCCTGCCCTCCTTCCCCTCCTCCTGCCCTCCTGCCCCTCCTCCTGCCCTCCTGACCCTCCTCCTGCCCTCCTGCCCCTCCTCCTGCCCTCCTGCCCCTCCTCCTGCCCCTCCATTTGCCCCTCTTGCCCCTCCTGGTGAGTGATGATGCTGTGTCGCCATTGCTTCTTGTTGACAGCGGCTCATTGTTTTCCTGCACATAATAACTCCCCCTGCTGACAGGACCAGGACTAAACCAGGACTAAACCAGGACTAAATCAGGACTAAAGCAGGACTAATCCAGGACTAAACCAGGACTAAACCAGGACTAAACCAGGACTAAACCAGGACTAAACCAGGACTAAAGCAGGACTAATCCAGGACTAAACCAGGACTAAACCAGGACTAAAGCAGGACTAAACCAGGACTAAAGCAGGACTAATCCAGGACTAAACCAGGACTAAACCAGGACTAAAGCAGGACTAATCCAGGACTAATCCAGGACTAAACCAGGACTAATCCAGGACTAATCCAGGACTAATCCAGGACTAAACCAGGACTAAACCAGGACTAATCCAGGACTAAACCAGGACTAAACCAGGACTAAACCAGGACTAATCCAGGACTAAACCAGGACTAATCCAGGACTAATCCAGGACTAAAATAGGAATAAACCAGGAATAAACCAGGAATAAACAAAGACTAAACCAGGACTAAACCAGGACTAAACCAGGTCTAAACCAGGACTAAACCAGGAATAAACCAGGAATAAACAAAGACTAAACCAAAACTAAACAAAGACTAAACCAGGACTAAACCAGGACTAAACCAGGACTAAAAAAGGGCAAAACCAGGAATAAACCAGGACTAAACCAGGTCTAAACCAGGTCTAAACCAGGACTAAACCAGGAATAAACCAGGAATAAACAAATATTAAACCAGGACTAAACCAGGACTAAACCAGGTCTAAACCAGGACTAAACCAGGACTAAACCAGGACTAAACCTGGAATAAACCAGGACTAAACCAGGACTAAAACCGCACTAAACCAGGACTAAACCAGAACTAAACCAGGACTAAACAAAGACTAAACCAGGACTAAACCTGGAATAAACCAGGACTAAACCAGTGCTAAACCAGGACTAAACGAGGGCTAAACCAGGACTAAAACAGGACTAAACCAGGACTAAACCAGGACTAAACAAAGGCTAAACCAGGACTAAACAAAGACTAAATCAGGGCTAAACCAGGACTAAACCCTTACTAAACCAGGACTCAACCAGGACTAAACCAGGACTAAACAAAGACTAAACCAGGACTAAACAAAGACTAAACCAGGATTAAACCAGTTCTAAACCAGGGCTAAACCAGGACTAAACCAGGACTAAACCAGGACTAAATCAGAACTAAACCAAGGCTAAAGCAGGACTATACCAGGACTAAACCAGGACTAAACCAAGACTAATCCAGGACTAAACCAGGACTAAACCAGGACTAAACCAGGACTAATCCAGGACTAAACCAGGACTAAACCAGAGCTAAACCAGGATTAAACCAGGACTAAACCAGGACTAAACCTGGAATAAACCAGGAATAAACAAAGACTAAACCAGGACTAAACCAGGGCTAAACCAGGACTAAACCAGGACTAAACCAGGTCTAAACCAGGACTAAACGAGGGCTAAACCTGGAATAAACCAGGAATAAACAAAGACTAAACCAGGACTAAACCAGGACTAAACCAGGTCTAAACCAGGACTAAACCAGGAATAAACCAGGAATAAACAAAGACTAAACCAGAACTAAACCTGGAATAAACCAGGACTAAACCAGGGCTAAACCAGGACTAAACCAGGACTAAACCAGGACTAAAACCGGACTAAACCAGGACTAAACCAGAACTAAAAAAGGACTAAACAAAGACTAAACCAGGACTAAATCTGGAATAAACCAGGACTAAACCAGTGCTAAACCAGGACTAAACGAGGGCTAAACCAGGACTAAAACAGGACTAAACCAGGACTAAACCAGGACTAAACAAAGACTAAACCAGGACTAAACCCGGGCTAAACCAGAACTAAACCAGGACTAAACAAAGACTAAACCAGGATTAAACAAAGTCTAAACCAGGACTAAACCAGGGCTAAACCAGGACTACACCAGGACTAAACCAGGACTAAACTAGGGCTAAACCAGGACTAAACCCTTACTAAACCAGGACTCAACCAGGACTAAACCATGGCTAAACCAGGACTAAACCAGGACTAAATCAGGACTAAACCAGGGCCACACTAGAACTAAACCAGGATTAAACCAGTTCTAAACCAGGGCTAAACCAGGACTAAACCAGGACTAAACCAGGACTAAATCAGAACTAAACCAAGGCTAAAGCAGGACTATACCAGGACTAAACCAGGACTAAACCAGGACTAAACCAGGACTAAACCAGGTCTAAAACAGGACTAAACCAGGACTAAACCAGTACTAAACCAGTACTAAACCAGGGCAAAACCAGGACGAAACCAGGAATAAACCAGGAATAAACCAGGGCTAAACCGGGACTAAACCAGGGCTAAAACAGGAATAAACCAGTACTAAACCAGGGCAAAACCAGGACTAAACCAGGACGAAACCAGGACTAAATCAGGACTAAACCAAGGCTAAACCAGGACTAAACCAGGACTAAACCAGAGCAAAACCAGGACTAAACCAGGACTAAACCAGGGCAAAACCAGGACTAAACCAGGACTAAACCAGGACTAAACCAGGAATAAACCAGGGCTAAACCAGAACTAAACCAAGACTTAACCTGGAATAAACCAGGACTAAACCAGGGCTAAACCAGGACTAAACCAGGACTAAACCAGGACTAAACCAGGACTAAACCTGGAATAAACCAGGACTAAACCAGGGCTAAACCAGGACTAAACCAGGACTAAACCAGGACTAAAACTGGACTAAACCAGGACTAAACCAGAACTAAACCAGGACTAAACAAAGACTAAACCAGGACTAAACCTGGAACAAACCAGGACTAAACCAGTGCTAAACCAGGACTAAACGAGGGCTAAACCAGGACTAAAACAGGACTAAACCAGGACTAAACCAGGACTAAACAAAGACTAAACCAGGACTAAACCCGGGCTAAACCAGAACTAAACCAGGACTAAACAAAGACTAAACCAGGATTAAACAAAGTCTAAACCAGGACTAAACCAGGACTAAACCAGGACTAAACTAGGGCTAAACCAGGACTAAACCCTTACTAAACCAGGACTCAACCAGGACTAAACCATGGCTAAACCAGGACTAAACCAGGACTAAATCAGGACTAAACCAGGGCCACACTAGAACTAAACCAGGATTAAACCAGTTCTAAACCAGGGCTAAACCAGGACTAAACCAGGACTAAACCAGGACTAAATCAGAACTAAACCAAGGCTAAAGCAGGACTATACCAGGACTAAACCAGGACTAAACCAGGACTAAACCAGGACTAAACCAGGTCTAAAACAGGACTAAACCAGGACTAAACCAGTACTAAACCAGGGCAAAACCAGGACGAAACCAGGAATAAACCAGGAATAAACCAGGACTAAACCAGAGCAAAACCAGGACTAAACCAGGACTAAACCAGGGCAAAACCAGGACTAAACCATTAATAAACAAAGACTAAACCAGGACTAAACCAGGACTAAACCAGGAATAAACCAGGGCTAAACCAGAACTAAACCAAGACTTAACCTGGAATAAACCAGGACTAAACCAGGGCTAAACCAGGACTAAAACAGGACTAAACCAGGACTAAACCAGGACTAAACCTGGAATAAACCAGGACTAAACCAGGGCTAAACCAGGACTAAACCAGGACTAAGCCAGGACTAAAACCGGACTAAACCAGGACTAAACCAGAACTAAACCAGGACTAAACAAAGACTAAACCAGGACTAAACCTGGAATAAACCAGGACTAAACAAAGACTAAACCAGGACTAAACAAAGACTAAACCAGGACTAAACAAAGACTAAACCAGGACTAAACAAAGACTAAACCAGGACTAAACCCGGGCTAAACCAGAACTAAACCAGGACTAAACAAAGACTAAACCAGGATTAAACAAAGTCTAAACCAGGACTAAACCAGGGCTAAACCAGGACTAAACCAGGACTAAACCAGGACTAAACTAGGGCTAAACCAGGACTAAACCCTTACTAAACCAGGACTCAACCAGGACTAAACCATGGCTAAACCAGGACTAAACCAGGACTAAATCAGGACTAAACCAGGACTAAACCAGGACTAAACCAGGACTAAACCAGGACTAAACCAGGACTAAACCAGGACTAAACCAGGACTAAACCAGGTCTAAAACAGGACTAAACCAGGACTAAACCAGTACTAAACCAGGGCAAAACCAGGACGAAACCAGGAATAAACCAGGACTAAACCAGGACTAAACCAGTACTAAACCAGGGCAAAACCAGGACTAAACCAGGACGAAACCAGGACTAAATCAGGACTAAACCAAGGCTAAACCAGGACTAAACCAGAGCAAAACCAGGACTAAAGCAGGACTAAACCAGGGCAAAACCATGACCAAACCAGGAATAAACCAGGAATAAACAAAGACTAAACCAGGACTAAACCAGGACTAAACCAGGACTAAACCAGGACTAATCCAGGAATAAACCAGGGCTAAACCAGGACTAAACCAAGACTTAACCTGGAATAAACCAGGACTAAACCAGGACTAAAACAGGACTAAACCAGGACTAAACCAGGACTGAACCAGGACTAAACAAAGACTAAACCAGGACTAAACAAAGACTAAACCAGGACTAAACCTGGAATAAACCAGGACTAAACCAGTGCTAGACCAGGACTAAACCAGGGCAAACCAGGAATAAAACAGGACTAAACCAGGACTAAACCAGGACTGAACCAGGACTAAACAAAGACTAAACCAGGGCTAAACAAAGACTAAACCAGGACTAAACCTGGAATAAACCAGGACTAAACCAGTGCTAAACCAGGACTCAAACAGGACTAAACCAGGTCTAAACCAGGACTAAACCAGGGCCAAACCAGGACTAAATCTGGGCTAAACCAGGACTAAACCAGCACTAAACCAGGTCTAAACCAGGACTAAATCAAGACTAAACCAAGGCTAAACCAGGACTAAACCAGGACTAAACCAGTTCTAAACCAGTGCTAAACCAGGACTAAACTATTGCTAAACCAGAAGTAAACCCGGACTAAACCAGGTCCAAACCAGGAATAAACAAAGACTAAACCAGGACTAAACCAGGACTAAACCAGGACTAAACCAGTTCTAAACCAGTGCTAAACCAGGACTAAACTATTGCTAAATCAGAAGTAAACCCGGACTAAACCAGGTCTAAACCAGGAATAAACAAAGACTAAACCAGGACTAAACCTGAAATAAACCAGAACTAAACCAGGACTAATCCAGGACTAAACCTGTACTAAACCAGAACTAAACCAGGATAAAACCAGGCCTAAACCAGGACTAAACCAGGACCAAACCAGGACAGGACTAAACCTGCACTATAAAGAACCAAACCAGACCCACGACTAAACCAGGGGTAAAAATAGACCATAAAAGAGCGAATCAGACCCAGGACTAAACCAGGATCAGGACCAACAAAAAACCATGACGTTTATGGTCTATGTCCTGGTTTCGTCTGTAGACCTCTGGAGTCTAAATCCAGTCCACATTTAGACCTGGTATAGACCATAAAGGACCGAATCAGACCCAGGACTGAACCAGGACCAACAGAGAACAACACTTTTATTCCTGGTCTAGTCTTTAGACTTCTTTAGTCTTAATCTAGTTCACATTTAGACCCAGTATAGACCATAAAGGACCGAATCAGTCCCAGGACTGAACCAGGACCAGGACCAACGAAAGACTAGACTTTTATTCCTGGTCTAGGTTCTGGTCTAGTCTTTAGACCACTTTAGTCTTAATTTATTCCACATTTAGACCCGGTATAGACCATAAAAGACCAAATCAGACCCAGGACTAAAGGTGGACTATAAAAGACCGAATCAGTCCCAGGACTAA
>CM060669.1:35493280-35545780 GCA_030686955.1 Odontamblyopus rebecca
TTATGTGATTTTAATTTTTAATAATAATAATAATAATAATAATAATAATAATAATAATAATAATAATAATAATAATAATAATAATAATAATAATAATAATAATAATAATAATAATAATAATAATAATAATAATAATAATAATAATAATAATAATACGCTGCGTCCTGCACATGCCCCACAAACGCCCTTTACCCCCAGACCTAACTCCTAAATTAACCCCAACCCCTTCCACTAACCCCTGACCCCACCTGAACTCCTCACCCTAATCTAACCCTAATGTAACCCTAATCTAACCCTAATCTAACCCTAATCTAACCCTAATCTAACCCTAATCTAACCCTAATCTAACCCTAACCCTAATCTAACCATAATCTAACCCTAATATAACCCTAATCTAACCCTAATCTAACCCTAACCTAACCATAATCTAACCCTAATCTAACCCTAATCTAACCCTAATCTAACCCTAATCTAACCATAATCTAACCCTAACCTAACCCTAATCTAACCCTAATCTAACCCTAACCCTAATCTAACCCTAACCCTAATCGCACCCTAATCTAACCCTAATCTAACCCTAACCCTAATCTAACCATAATCTAACCATAATATAACGCTAATCTAACCCTAATCTAACCCTAATCTAACCCTAATCTAACCCTAATCTAACCCTAATCTAACCCTAATCTAACCCTAACCCTAATCTAACCCTAATCTAACCCTAATCTAACCCCAGCCCTCATTTCACTGTACCTGATCCTAACACCAAACCTTAACCAAACCCTAACATTTTTCTCAATGTTTGTATGTGCTGATTTTTTTTTTTAAATCTAAAATGGCAGACTTCCGGTATGTGAGGGGGCGTGGTCACAATTTTTTTTTTTGTTCCTATTCCCATGATGCATCTGTGTACCAAATTTGGTTTGGCTATGACAAAGTTTTTGTCAGGCGTCCTATTGGCGAGGACAGATGTTTGGGCTGTTGCCATGGCGACACCATGGGAAATGGCGTCATTTACTTTTTTTATCGAGAGCAGGTCACGAACGTGTGCACCAAATTTGATATAATTATATAGAGTCGAGCGGCGAGAGTCGAGGGGCAAGAGTCGAGGGGCGAGAGTCGAGGGGCGAGAGTCGAGGGCAGAGGAGCAAGAGTCGAGGGGCGAGAGTCGAGGGGCGAGAGTCGAGGGGCGAGAGTCGAGGGGCGAGAGTCGAGGGGCGAGAGTCGAGGGGCGAGAGTCGAGGGGCGAGAGTCGAGGGGCGAGAGTCGAGGGGCGAGAGTCGAGGGGCGAGAGTCGAGGGCAGAGGGGCAAAGGGCAGAAGGAGGGAACAGTGCTTCATTTCAAACTCAGGGTTCAAACATCAACTTCAAATTGTACTTCAGAGTTTTCAAGGCACAGTGGCTGAGTGGCAACACTCAGGCCTCACAGCAAGAAGGTTGCGGGTTCGATCCCCGGGTCGCCCGGGCCTTTCTGTGTGGAGTTTGCATGTTCTCCCCGTCTCTGGATGGGTTTCCTCTGTGTGCTCCGGTTTCCCCCATCAACCTAAAACATGCATCACCCTATGAACAAGGACCATGTTGTCCACCCTCCTGTGGGCTCCACCTGCAGAGGGGTTCATAGGGGGTCAGGTGCTATGAGGATTGGGCAGCAAACTGCCTCCGTGACCCAGCTGGATTAAGCGGGAGAAGATGGATGGATGGAACAGATATTCCTCTCCTCCCCCTCTCTTTTGCTCCCTCTCACTTCTCCCTCTCTTTCTCTGTTACCCCCTCTCTCTGTTACCCCCTCTCTCTGTTGCCCCATCCGTCTCTCTGCTCTCTCCCTCTATTCTCATCTCTTATTACCTCCTCTCCCTCCTTTTCTCTTTCTCTCTGAACGCAGTGAGGTTTCCCTAAATGTGTCATGTATAATTAATTCTCCCTCTTTTCTCTCCCTCCCTCTCTTCTATCCCTCCCTCTCTTCTCTTCCTCCCTCTCTTCTCTCCCTCCCTCTCCTCTCTCCCTCTCTCTCTTCTCTCCCTCCCTCCCTCTCTTCTCTCCCTCTCTTCTCTCCCTCCCTCTCTTCTCTCCCTCCCTCTCTTCTCTCCCTCCCTCTTCTCTCCCTCCCTCTCTTCTCTCCCTCCCTCTCTTCTCTTCTCTCTCTTCTCCCTCCTCCTCTTTGTCTCTCTGAACATAACACACCTTAAATGTGTCAAGTATAGAGCAATTATTCCTCTCCTCCCTCTTCTCTCCCTCTCTCTTCTCTCTTCCTCTCTCTTCTCTCCCTCTCTCTTCTCTCTCCCTCTCTCTTCTCTCTCTCTTCTCTCTCTCTCTCTCCTCTCCCTCTCTCTTCTCTCTCCCTCTCTCTCTTCTCTCCCTCTCTCTTCTCTTTCTTCTCTCTCCCTCTCTCTTTTCTCTTCTCTCTCTTCTCTCTCTCTTCTCTCCCTCTCTCTTCTCTCCCTCTCTCTCTTCTCCCCCTCTCTCTTCTCTCCCTCTCTCTCTTCTCTCCCTCTGTCTTCTCTCCCTCTCTCTCTTCTCTCCCTCTCTCTTCTCTCCCTCCCTCTCTCTCTCTTCCTCCCTCTCCTTTCTCCCTCCCTCTCTTCTCTCTCCTCATCCCTCCCTCTCTTCTCTCTCCTCATCCCTCCCTCTCCTTTCTCCCTCCCTCTCTTCTCTCCCTCCCTCTCTTCTCTCTCCTCATCCCTCCCTCTCTTCTCTCTCCTCCCTCCCTCTCTCTCTCTCTCTCTCTCTCCTCCTCCCTCCCCCTCTCTTCTCTCTCCTCATCCCTCCCTCTCTTCTCTCTCCTCATCCCTCCCTCTCTTCTCTCTCCTCATCCCACCCTCTCTTCTCTCCCTCACTATCCTCTCTCCCTCTCTCTCTTCTCTCCCTCCCTCTCTTCTCTCCCTCTCTTCTCTCCCTCCCTCTCTTCTCTCCCTCTCTTCTCTCCCTCCCTCTTTTCTCTCCCTCCCTCTCTTCTCTCCCTCTCTTCTCTCCTCATCCCTCCCTCTCTTCTCTCTCTCCTCATCCCTCCCTCTCTTCTCTCTCCTCATCCCTCCTCTCTCTTCTCTCCCTCCCTCTCTTCTCTCCCTCTCTCTTTCCTCTCCCTCCCTCTCTTCTCTCCCTCCCTCTCTTCCTCTTCTCTCTCTTCTCCCTCCTCCTCTTTGTCTCTCTGAACATAACACACCTTAAATGTGTCAAGTATAGAGCAATTATTCCTCTCCTCCCTCTTCCCTCCCTCCCTCTTCTCTCGGGTTATCCTCTCCCTCTCTCTCTCTCTCTCTCTCTCTCTCTCTCTCTCTCTCTCTCTCTCTCTTCGTACAGGTACAGAGCGGTTTCTCTAAACGTGTCAAGTATAATTATTTCTCTCTCTCCCTTTTCTCTCTTTCTCTGCTCAGAACACAGTGAGTTTTCCATAATTATGATGACCTCCCTCTTCTCTCTCTACTCCCTCCTTCCCTGTCCTTCTTCTCTCTTCCTCCCTCTTCTCTCTCTACTCCCTCCATCTTCTATCTCCCTCTCTTCTCCCTTTCTTTTCTCTCTTCTCTCTCCTCATCCCTCCCTCTCTTCTCTCTCTCCTCATCCCTCCCTCTCTTCTCTCTCTCCTCATCCCTCCCTCCCTTCTCTCTCTCCTCATCCCTCCCTCTCTTCTCTCTCTCCTCATCCCTTCCTCCCTCTCTTACCCCTCCCTCCCTTCTCTCTCTCTGCATCCCTCCCTACCTCTCTTCTCTCTCTCCTCATCTCCCCCTCTCTTCTCTCTCTCCTCATCCCTCCCTCCCTCTCTTCTCTCTCCTCATCCCTCCCTCTCTTCTCTCTCCTCATCCCTCCCTCTCTTCTCTCTCTCCTCATCCCTCCCTCTCTTCTCTCTCTCCTCATCCCTCCCTCTCTTCTCTCTCCTCATCCCTCCCTCTCTTCTCTCTCTCCTCATCCCTCCCTCTCTTCTCTCTCTCCTCATCCCTCCCTCTCTTCTCTCTCTCCTCATCCCTCCCTCTCTTCTCTCTCCTCATCCCTCCCTCTCTTCTCTCTCTCCTCATCCCTCCCTCTCTTCTCTCTCTCCTCATCCCTCCCTCCCTTCTCTCTCCTCATCCCTCCCTCTCTTCTCTCTCTCCTCATCCCTCCCTCTCTTCTCTCTCCTCATCCCTCCCTCTCTTCTCTCTCTCCTCATCCCTCCCTCTCTTCTCTCTCTCCTTGTCCCTCCCTCTCTTCTCTCTCTCCTCATCCCTCCGTCTCCGTGGAGTGTATAATTAAACTGTTGTCGTGTCGCGTGCTCAGCTGCTGCAGGTGAGTCCAGGAAACTCACAGAAGAGAACGACGAGAGGAGGGAGGGAAGGAAAGAGGGAGCGGGCCGAGAGAGGAGAGAATTCAGAACATTTTGTACAGGGAGAGCCGGGAGGGCATCTGACACACGGGGGCATAAACCGGGGCAACAGAACACACACACACACACACACACACACAGTTGAGTTTGTTTCATTCACACGTTTCAGTAACTCTTTATTATCCGTCTGTCTCCGTCTCCAAAGCTCCAAACGCTCTGTTCCACCCTGTGATGTCATGAGGCGGCAGTTTTCAGGTGAACAGTGTGGAGAGACGTTTGAACATTTAAACGTAAAGCTGGATCTGAATTGCAGACGTCTCTAACTCAGTTTTGCCAAGTCGGATTTCCACAAAGACTTTCTTCCCAAATGACGTCACGTTTGCCGTTCATTTGTTTGGGATTCAGAATGACGCAGATCCACACGTCATTGAAGAAAACCTGAGGGCAGTTTTAGTACATTTCTCCTCGTCTGGAATTTTTTCTTAATTTTGCTTTTAAAACTGCCCCTTTTACCCCTAATGAAGTGTTCTACCTCCTTTTGTTCAGTCCAACCTGTTATTTCACAATCTGCTGCTGTAGTTGTGTCATGAGGCTGTGATAAAAGCTACAGGACCAGAAATAGAGATTAAAAATTAAACAGAAATTAAAATTCATTCTTTTATACAAAACCCACAGCAAACATGTAGAAACAACTTTTTGGACATAAAAAATAATTAGGGCCTTAGCTACAAAAACACAAAATCTCAAGTCTGTAAGTAAATTAAAAATCTCCTTATTGCCCTAAAAACAAAAAAAGTGCAGTGGCTCCATGACTTTCCTGGTCCAGTCCTGGAAACAGCTCCTGTCAGGTCCAGGGCCAGAGCCACAGCACTTCTGCATTTCCAGGGTGGAAATTACATTTGGATTTGTTCATTTGGACTGAAATAAACCTTTAAATAAAAATAGAAAGAGATGCACAATTACACACACCAAGATGTGTCATTTTCCATGTGTGTGAGAATTAACTCCACTTAGAGCGACTTTTTCCCTCGTTATAAACACACACAGTCAGAGGAGTCGACCATCTTGACTCACTTCACTCTTTGGCAAAGTTTGGCTCGATCAAAATGGACGGAGCGCATGAGTTTGGGGAAAACAAAGTTCCTATTGGACACTCGTTTTGCTCCCGTCATCACACAGCGTGAGTGTGACGTAGGATAAAGCCGCAGAAATGTACGGAAACCTCTATGTCTGCACTTTCAGAGGGGAAAAGGACGTTTCTGTCTTTTACCGTTACAAAGTTCTGCGGTTATAGAAACATATTCCTCGGTGTCGTATACAGTGTCGCAGGTCGTGAGTGTTAAGGATCTCCACAACGTAAGTTACAGAATCTGAGTTGTAGATATCTGTACTTCCTGTTTGAGACACAGTCGTTCCTCGATATATTGCGGCTCAGCTTTCACGGTCTCACGTTCTTTTAGTGCAGTTTTGCAGCCTTCTTTTTAAACTGTATGAATATGAAGGCACATTGTGTTCTGCATAATCAAAGGTGTACGTCTGTTTATAAGAATAAAAAACAGCACCAACAACTCCCCATAACCATGTTTTCACTCCCTGTACCACATTCAGATCGTGGAGGGTTTTACAACTTTAAAACATGTTAGGGCCCGACCGAGACGGCACGGTGGCTGAGTGGCAACACTCAGGCCTCACAGCAAGAAGGTTGTGGGTTTGATCCCTGGGTCGCCCGGGCCTTTCTGTGTGGAGTTTGCATGTTCTCCCCGTGTCTGGATGGGTTTCCTCCGGGTGCTCCGGTTTCCCCCATCAACCCAAAACATGCAGCACCCTATGAACAAGGACCATGATGTCCACCCTCCTGTGGCTCCACCTGCAGAGGGGTTCATAGGGGATCAGGTGCTATGAGGATTGGGCAGCAAACTGCCCCCGTGACCCAGCTGGATTAAGCGGGAGAAGATGGATGGATGGAGGGCCCGACCAATATATTGGTCGGCCTAAATCTTGCCGATATGGACCAATATTCCACGTGGACATGTTTTGTTCTAAAGCTCAGACTCTCTGTATTCTGCCCATTTAATCCAGTTTACAGACAGATAAATGTCCTGATCTTTGGCGGGGCATCAGGGTTTATCTGAGGAGTCATTTGTCACCATGTGCGTTTGTTTCCAGCCGCAGCCACAGATCCACCTGCACAACACTGAGATTGTGTTGTTTTTGCGGCCGCTCAGTGTGAGTCTGGATTAAAGGACAGTTCTTAGTGCTGATCTGAGAGGAGCCTGTGTGAGGCTGAGTGTTGAAATGTGTCGGTTTGAAGCTCGTTTTGGTTCTTTCTCATTGGTTAGCGATTAGCTGCTGTAGCTCGCACACATAAACAGGCTGTTTTCTCTTCTGTTAGCGACTGTAAAGTGACTATAGTGGCCGTATATATGTTACTGGACACGCACTGATATGGAAATGAGCTGTGAACAGAGGTGTGAATTATCCGCATTTAGCAGATCATTAATTACCGCGGCGCACACGCATTTACCGCTAAAGGCTAACAGCGGTAGTTTACTTACAGAACTTACTTTACTGGCGAGAATATTGTACAAAAACACCATTAGGCCGAGCGACTCTTCATCACACACACAGCATCACACATTTAACCTTTTGTCACACATCTCATGACGCAGTAACACAGTAAAACATAATATACACCCACTAACATTAACCCAAACACACAATCACACACATCATCCACGTGCTATTTACACACACACATCATTCACAATAACACATAAATACATCATTCTTATATTTCGTCTCATAGTTCAACGTGGTGCTGACAGTTTGGATTATTCCACAGCCACTTTCTCAGTTCTGTGGAAAAGGTGAAACAGTCAGTTGGCGTGTCATTCCAGTCTTTAACAGCTCTGTAGGAAAAAGAAGATTGTGCAAATGTTGTTCTGAGTTTTGCTGTCCTGCACTGGCCGCTGGTGGAAGCTCACGTGGATCTGGACTTGATAAAGTTCTTAAGAGGAGCTGGTGCAGAGTTATTTAGTATTTTGTGGGTCATTCTAATTGAGGCAAACTTCTGAATATTGTTGAAGTTTAAAAGTTTGTATTTTTGGAGGATTGTGCAGTGATGGTGTTGTCGTGGCTTCTTTGAGTGATTGTTTGTGGAGTGATTCCAAAGGCCTCAGTGTGGTTTTATTGGCCTGGGACCAGCAGGTTCTACAGTAGTGAAACCGGGACATGATCACGCTGTTCAAATAGATCTGGGCTGCCTCTAGTGTTAATGAGGTTCTTATGCATTTGAATGTTTTGATATTGTATTTGATGCTACGGCACATTTGTTTTATATGTTTTTTGAAGGTGAGATGTGGGTCTAAGATGACGCCCAGGTAGCGAAACTCTTTTACATCTTGTATTTTTTCTCCGTTCACTGTAATGTTTGGGAAAGATGATTTCTTATTGTTATTTACAGTAAGTACATGGTGGCGGTTTTCTTGATATTTAGTGTGAGACATGAGTCAGTGAGCCATTTGGAAACTTTTCCCATTGTTAATGTCAACTTTTTGGACACTTGTTCTGAGTTTTTTCCCCAGGTATAAACGAGCGTGTCATCTGCGTACGTTTGGATGTTTACGTCCTCACATACAGACGGCAGGTCGTTTATATACAGGGAAAAGAGAAGTGGGCCGATGTCTGAACCTTGTGGCAGGCCGATGTCTGAACCTTGTGTCAGGCCGATGTCTGAACCTTGTGGCAGGGCCGATGTCTGAACCTTGTGGCAGGGCCGATGTCTGAACCTTGTGGCAGGGCCGATGTCTGAACCTTGTGGCAGGGCCGATGTCTGAACCTTGTGGCAGGGCCGATGTCTGAACCTTGTGTCAGGCCGATGTCTGAACCTTGTGGCAGGGCCGATGTCTGAACCTTGTGGCAGGGCCGATGTCTGAACCTTGTGGCAGGGCCGATGTCTGAACCTTGTGGCAGGGCCGATGTCTGAACCTTGTGTCAGGCCGATGTCTGAACCTTGTGTCAGGCCGATGTCTGAACCTTGTGTCAGGCCGATGTCTGAACCTTGTGTCAGGCCGATGTCTGAACCTTGTGTCAGGCCGATGTCTGAACCTTGTGGCAGGGCCGATGTCTGAACCTTGTGGCAGGGCCGATGTCTGAACCTTGTGGCAGGGCTGATGTCTGAACCTTGTGTCAGGCCGATGTCTGAACCTTGTGTCAGGCCGATGTCTGAACCTTGTGTCAGGCCGATGTCTGAACCTTGTGGCAGGGCCGATGTCTGAACCTTGTGTCAGGCCGATGTCTGAACCTTGTGGCAGGGCCGATGTCTGAACCTTGTGTCAGGGCCGATGTCTGAACCTTGTGTCAGGCCGATGTCTGAACCTTGTGTCAGGCCGATGTCTGAACCTTGTGGCAGGCCGATGTCTGAACCTTGTGGCAGGGCCGATGTCTGAACCTTGTGGCAGGGCCGATGTCTGAACCTTGTGGCAGGGCCGATGTCTGAACCTTGTGGCAGGGCCGATGTCTGAACCTTGTGTCAGGCCGATGTCTGAACCTTGTGTCAGGCCGATGTCTGAACCTTGTGGCAGGGCCGATGTCTGAACCTTGTGGCAGGGCCGATGTCTGAACCTTGTGGCAGGGCCGATGTTAGTGGCTGCGATCTCAGATGTGGTATTTTCAATGTGAACGCATTGAGTTCGTCCAGACAGGTATGATTTTATCCAAGAGAGAATATTTGTAGACAGTTTAAAATGTGTTAATTTGGTGAGTAATATGGAATGATTAACTGTATCGAATGCCTTACGGAGATCTAAAAATATTGCACCTACAACTCCACCATTGTCCAGTTTATGTTTTATTGTTTCTGTGAGAAGGCAGCACGCAGTTTCTGTTGCGTGATTAGCCCGAAATCCAAACTGCCTGGGGTGTAATAATCCTTCATCCTCCAGATGTCGTGTGAGTTGCTCAGTGACGACTTTTTCAACTGCTTTTGATCAAACAGGGAGGATGCCGATTGGCCTGTAGTTGTTGACGTCCTGTTTATTTCCTGCTTCATGAATTGGAATGATAGTGGATGTTTTCAGTGTGCGAGGGAAGGAGTTTTCAGCAATGGATTGATTTATGAGTTTTGTTATCGGTGCGGTTAGTATGTCTTTATAGCTTTTTAGAAATAGGGTGTCCATACCATATATATCCTTTGCTCGTGAGCTGGATTGTGAGGAGAGGATTTTGTTCACTTTTGTTCCATTTGTTAATTCCAGATGGAGTCCATTTTCATCACGTGTTATGATTTCACTGCAATGTGTCGGAGTGAAGTTTTTATTTAGAATTTGTACTGATTGAATGAAATTTTGATTAAACAGGTTGCTAATTTCAGAGCTATTGCTAATAATGGTGCTGTTTACATTTAATGTTATTTTTTCAGTTCTCGTCTGCCCTCTACCTGTAAGTTTGTCGATACTTCTCCATAACTGTCCGATGTTTCCTTTTGCAGCTTTTATTATTTCTAGATGAAAGTCAGCTTTAGCCTTTGGAAGAAGTGCTGTAACTTTATTTCGTAGGCTTTTAAATATCATACGGTCTGTGTTTAGTCGGGTTTTATTTGCTCGTTTTAAGGCGGAGTCCCTGTTTTTCATTAAATTCCACATTGTTTCATTAATCCAAGGTATTTTAATTTTTGTACCTAATTTTCGAGTCCGTATTTTTGTGTATTTGGTGATAATTTCTTTAATTTTTGTCATTAGTTCATCGCAAGTCTGATCGGTGTTAACCCAATGTATTATATTGTCCCATGGCACATTTTTAAGTTTGTTTTCTAGTAACTGTCTGTCTTTTTTAGGAATATAAGGCACGCACCTCGTACTTTGTTTATTTTTATACCTACATTTTGAGAGTTTTCGAGTGATCAGTGTCATGTTATGGTCCGATAAGCCTGTTCGTAAATTGTATGTTTTTGTTACGCGATCAGGTTTGTTAGTGAAAATCAAGTCTAGCAGGGTTTGAGAGGACTGTGTTATTCTAGTAGGGCTGTTTATCATTTGTGTCATGTGAAGACTATTTGCAATGTCCTTGAGTTTCTTTCTGCGAACCTTATTCAACCAGTGCAGGTTAAAGTCGCCCATTACTATTGTTTCTTTATGACTGTGCTGCTTAAGAATATCTGAAAGTGAACTTAGAAAAATGTCTTTGGCTGTGGGGGGCGATATACTACAATGACATTAAAATACATTTCCGGGGATAGAGTTATTTTTATTCCAGTGCACTCGAGGTCGTCTTTAGGGAGGGGTGATTCTTCAGACTTTATGTTTTCCCCTCACATACATCAGGACACCGCCTCCTCTCCCACTTTGTCGGTCTTTCCTGTATATTTTGTAACCTGGCACATTAATCAGAGCCAAAGGTGTTGTTGGTGTTAACCAAGTTTCTGAGAGACAGAGGTAATCCAGGTTAGAGTCTGACAATAACTGCTGGATTTCTTCAGCTTTTTTTGACAACACTCCTGATGTTAATATGTCCCCCAAAAACCCCTTTTGGTTTTAGTTTTTGCTCCCACAATATTTTTGCATGATTTACAGTTTGAAACATCTTAGTGGCATATTGTTTAGAAGCAACAGCATTGTTTGTGATTATAGCTCTAGGCCTAATCTCATGAGTATTACTTATCTGTTCATTAGTGGTTTTGACATCGGTGCTGGTATCGACTGGCTGCCTGTCAGACCCAGGTCCCAGTCTTGGTGGATGATCGCCGATGCCACCGATGTCTAGTTGCAGTGGGTGTTCTCCACGTGTGTCGCTCGCAGAAGGACCACGGCTTTTCTTTGAATGTTGATGAGATTGCGAATCGGCGACTCCAATATTGCTCAGTTCCTGGAGCTCCTGGAGCTCCCGGGGTCCCCGCCATGAAGCAGCGCACAGTGCGAGGTGCCGAGGTGGCGCCGCGCTCTCAGCGCCCAAGATGGCTACGCCACTCCATCCAGGTGTTATGGTCCAGCATTCCGTCCGGTCTGGGCGTCGGAGTAGCCGCAGCACTCGCAGGAGGGAGTGAGAGGGAATGACACAGGTGAGTTTGCTGCTCAGAGGTGTAGTACGATGTGCGTAGTGAGCATACCTGTTGGACAGCTGCGGTGCTCCTGCAGATTGCGGTGTTGATGTTTCTCTCCAATACCGGGATGTTATCTGGGCCAGGACACTGGTGGATGTCTCCAGATAGTAATAGCGAGATGGTCACAATAAATGCAAGAGTTTGTTGTTGTTGTTTAAATACTGTCTTAGTTTGTTTTGATACGTGGCTGTAGAGGTGTGGGTAGATGAATGCGACTGCCAGCGCATGCCTCCCAAAACCAAAGTATCTGGCCGCTTCGTTCTTGTGCATATTTGATATTTTGCAGATAACGTTATAATAGCAGATATCCTTAGGCAGGTAGGTTTGATCGTTGTCATATTTTCTTGTATTGCCTGTCAGTAGTGCGTATACAAACAGAGCAGCGACAACCCCTGCCGCACCCGGCGGCGCCATCTTGCCTTGCCGTAAAGAGGCAGAAGAACAAGAAATGTCGCCTAAACAAACCCGACAGAAAATCCAATAGAGCCAAACTTAAGTTTTATAAACAACTGAAGATTTACAGTGAATTTTTACATCATAAATATATCGGCAGCTCCAACTCCCATTTTATCGGTATCAAATTGGCCGCAACAAAATCCATATCGGTCAGGCCCTAAAACATATAAACTAATTGTAAAAAATAACTGATTACTTCACAGATTTCGCCTGTCGCAGGTTATTTTTAGAACGTAACCCCCACAATAAACGAGGGACCACTGTGTCTACAATTTGATTCTGACAAGTCAGAACTCAAGTTCAAGATCTCTTAAATTCACCTCAATTGAAGTTATCTAAAAACTCCAGGTCTGTTTGGGACAAGGAAACCACATTTGAACATCGATCAAAAACAGTGTGATATGGGTCCTTTAACAGATTCTCCTAATATAAATCCTGAAGTGTGTGTTTGCATCTGTATTTGCTGAACAGCGGGTGACAGAGCAGCTCCTCTCCAGTAAAACGAATGAGATGCTGCCCAGAGGTGTTTGGAACTTAAAGCTGAACTCCGGCACATTTGAAGCTAGTGGTCGAATTCTGTCAGAAGCCAAAAAACGGCACAGATCAGTGTTTCCTCGGTGGAGATCTCACTGTGGCAGTGAGTCTGTCAAGGCAACAAACTAGTGTAGTGATGGGGGCAAGTTCTGAACTTCCACGTAAAACACCAATTTGCTTCAGACTGAAGAAGCTTAACTCCACTTTAACCCATCTGACAACAGCCACGAGTCTAACAAACCAAACGCTCTGCCTGGTTCACTCATTAGTGTCTGGAAACGTTAGAAAACAACTTTATAAGCACCTCACACTTCCCTCTGCTGATTTCCCACTGCACAGACCAAAGCCCAAAAGACTCGATCGTCGACTCCAGAAGCAACAAGTGAGGATTGATTACTGACGGTGAAGAAGAAGAGAAACTGAAAGCTGTAGGAAAGTAGGAAATAAAAATCCAGTCTTAAATTATCCACCTGCAGCAAACCAAACATGCATCTGTGTCTGTTCCATCATCGTTTTATTGTCTGTACTGGAGCGTGAATCTGCCCACGTAACATTAAACGCTCTGTTTTCTTTTCTTGGATTTATCCGTCATTTACCTACAGGGTGGAAAAGCTCAGTAAATCCTGCTGCTGGTGCAGGTGCGGTGAATCCGGGCTGCAGATCTGTGCTGGGAGTCGCACATCGGCCGCGACAAAAATATTAAAAACATTTAATTTTAATGTGTATATACTAGTGCTGTCAAACGATTAATTTTTAAAATCAGACACTTTACAGACACTTTATTAACAGAGCTTTGTTCATTCAGACCCGATGGTGTAAACTCCACCAACACTCACACACGGGTTGATGGGGAAACCGGAGCCCAGAGGAAACCCATCCAGACATGGGGAGAACATGCAAACTCCACACAGAAAGGCCCGGGCGACCCGGGGATCGAACCCAGAACCTTTTCGCTGTGAGGCTTTTGTCAAATATATATATATATATATATATATATATATATATATATATATATATATATATATATATATATATATATATATATATATTTTTTTTTTTTTTTTGACAAAAATGATCAAAACAAGGGAGCAGTGTAAGAAACTGAACCAAGTGCACATTTTCAACAACTCTGTACAAGTAGCGTCGTTGCTGCCGCTGAATCAAACCCGTGTTTTGCTTTCAGACGTATTTTAAACTTGTTGAGTTCATCGCTGCGATATCTGCAAATGACCTTAGTTTATCTAAAGTCCCGTGGGGCAGTTTTTTTGCAGAGAAATTTGCCCTGAGCACCAGTCACCGTCTCATCTGTCGTCTTCACATCCGCGTATGGACCTGATCACTGACCTATTAACCTGCTCCGCCTTCAGGACCATCCGCACTTTCCACAGAGGAGAGTTCAGAATAAACTGTGTGATTAATCTGCGTTAAAAAAAAAACATTAGTGCGACATTTTTTTCTCAAAATTAGAATTACATTTAAAAATGGACAAACTATAGCCCTATTCACACAGGATAAGTACAACCTGGGGGCGTCTGCTAATTTGCAAATTCCCGCCCCACCTCTGTGTTACCTGCAGCGCATTCGCATGGGATAAACGAAGTCCGTAAATGACTCTATTTTACTGAAAATCTCTTTCACGCTGCTAAGTAAGTAAAGTATGCTAAAAAAAAAATAGAGCGTTAAGACTCACGAGCCCCGTTGCACTTTCTCGAAGGTGGAAGTCGGTTTTCCCCGAGCGCGAGAGAACGCAGCGATGGTCCAGTGTTTCTTTGCCTAATGAGCGTGGATGTGACCGTTATGATTCATTATGGAGAGAACGTGGAGTGTCCCTCTGAAGTGCACACTCAGCACTACTGTGTTCTAGTGTGGTCCCTCCTCCTCCTCCTCCTCTTCCTCTCTCTGTGCGCACTACCGCCGCTGTCAACCCTCTTTTAATTAGCTCAGTTCATTTTTATATTTTTAGACATTGTGAGTGTGGCGAGGAGGAGACGGGACTTCGGTGTGGGCGAAGTACAGAGACAGTTAAAGTCACCTGTGTACCCGTGTTTGAAATAACATCACAATACGGTGAACCGTCGCTATAACGCGGTTCACCTTTCGCGGCTTCGCTGTTTCGCAGAATTTTTTAATCGCTCCACGCAAATCGGCCACGATCTAAACTGAGGAGCGGGGGGTGAAAACATTGTTATGGGGAGTTGTTGTTGGTGTTACACCTTCGATTACGCAGAACACAAAAAAAACTGCATGCAAAGTAAACAAAAAAATCCATGTAACAGCGAGGCCATGAAAGCTGAACCACGATATAATGCGGGACGACTGTGTGTACAGAAGTAGGCATGGAATTAACCTAGAGGGAGCAGATTTTCAAACTAAGAAAAAAACTAGGACATCCCCGTTTTTTGGGTGGTTGGTAGTAATAAAAATGTGAAACGAGTGCGTAATGACAGAAAATGGAGATGCAGAGACCATCCATGACAAACATGTGTCAGCATAGTCTCATTTTTAAGCAGCTTTTCTGTATTTTATCTAAACAAGTGACAGTTTATGCCTCTCTTCACTGTTGGCAGGGATAAAATTGTTCAAAAAATAGGGACTCCTGGGACATTTCTTGAATAAAACTGTGACAAATCAGTGGTTTTGGATAAATCTGCTGGGGCAGGGGACACAGGGCTCAAAACTGGGACTGTCCAGGGTAAATAGAAACTTCTGGTCACCCTAAATTAACCACATTTTTGTTACTCAGTATTTAGTATGACTCAGAAATCCTTTGGCGAGATACTTGGAAGGGGGTGGAGAGCTGCCGGTAGCTCCCGAGCTACAGGTTGGAGTCCCCTGATCTAAAGTAATACGTGCGAACATGTAACCGTGAAAGCCCGAGCTCCCAGACGTCTGTTTTATTTGCAAAAACACAGGCTCATGTTTGAGGTAAGTCTCACTTTTATAACGCCGGGGAAAAGTGGGACATTCCGAAGAAGTGGGACGAGACACAGGCCTGAAAACAGAATCTGCATCAGTCATGCTACGCGTCAGCTTTGCTTCCTTCTCATTATTTCACTCCAGAAACAGTAAAATAAATGTCTGTTTGGACCGTAGTTCACCAGTGATTTATGTAAAATTGTGTTTGTAGAAAATCACTGAAAATACTGTGTTGCCGCGATCGCAAAACACAAAAACCTTGATGCTTTTCCCGGGTTATTATTGGCTAAATGTGTGTTTGTGCCGATGCTCAGCTCATACTTTACTCAACATAAACAGATTACATGTAGTTTGTACGTGCGTGTTGCCGTAGTTTTGGTTTCCTGACGCAAATTCAGCTCAGACTCAACACAGACTGAGCGAGTGTGTCGTCACCCACAGCGTTTAGCTCCAGTCAAATGAAGTCGGTTACAGCGGCTAATCTGCGACCAGGGACCGTGTTTAGAAATCTGGGAGCACAAATAAAGAGAAAATCGGGAGCGAGGTGACGCACAACTACACATCTCCAACACGCACGAGGAAATGACGCCAAATGTCCAAGATTCCGAACTGTCCCTTTAAGCACAAGTTGAACACGACGACAGAAGACGACAACCCTCTGACGTCATCGACCCAGAATGCTTTGCACACGAAATTACAGCTGGATCAGTTGCTCTGAACGTGTATGAAAATGCGTGGGCTTTCTTAAAATGAGTTTTTTTAAACGTTTAAATCAAGGTCGGGCGGTCATTGCATCTTTAGACCTGTACGTCCGTCTCGCCGAGGATCCTTTGAAAGATATTGAAAAGGTAAAATTTCAGCAGCTAAAATTATGAATGAAAATTATTCAAGCGGTATTAAGCGGTGTTTAGAATTCAAAATCTCTTGGAACAAATGATCTTTTATTGGGAACATTAGAACCCGACGTAAAGCTCACACGGATCAGTTTTGCTTTAAAACCCTTCAAGACCGACAGTGTCATGATACCGGGGAATATGTTTTATGTAACTGTGCAGAACTTTGCAACCACAAAAGATAAAAACGTCCTTTTTTTTCCTTTTGAAAGAGCGGACATAGAGCTCTCTGAACATATCTCCGGCTTTATCCTACGTCACACTCACGCTGTGTGATGAAGCAGGGAAAACGTGTGTCCAATAGGAACTTTGTTTTCCTCCAAACTCATGCGCTCCGTCCATTTTGATCGAGCCAAACTTTGCCAAAGAGTGAAGTGAGTCAAGATGGTCGACTCCTCTGACTGTGTGTGTTTATAACGAGGGAAAAAGTCGCTCTAAGTGCAGTTTTTTCTCTAATAAATGACATAAATTAATCGCATAAATTACGCATTTCGGGCTGTGTAATAGGCTATTGTCACAACAGGAAGTGCGGCGATGTTGAGTCGTGCAGCTTCCGGTCGATATTTTTCTATGGCAAAATCCCTGTGGAAAAGTGTGGCACATTTTGGAGCAGCTTCATAAATCTGCCCCAACACCAAATCTTGTAAATGGTCGACACTTAATCTGTGAACATCTGTATCTTTAAACTGCACAAATCTCTCAGTCTGAGCTAATATCGACATCACAAAATCGATTTTTAATAATAACTGTAGAATCAGTCTGAGTGAACAAGTTCCTTCTGTTTTCTCCAGGACCAGAACGTTAGTGTTGCTCAGTCGTTTCACTGATGCTCGTCGTTGTTTCCTTTAAGTTTTCGTCTTTCTTCCCTCGATCGTTGTGGATAAATTCTTCGTGGACAGAATCTGTTCTTTGTTCCTTGTTGGATGCAGATTTGGTGTTGGGGCAGATTTATGAAGCTGCTCAAAAATATGACACACTTTTCCACAGGGATTTTGCCGTAGAAAAGCATCGGCCGGAAGCTGCACGACTTAACATCGCCGCACTTCCTGTTGGGATAATCGTCTATTGTGCATCTCTTTCTATTTTTATTTCAAGGTTTATTTCAGTCCAAATGAACAAATCCAAATGTAATTTCCACCCTGGAAATGCAGAAGTGCTGTGGCTCTGGCCCTGGACCTGACAGGAGCTGTTTCCAGGACTGGACCAGGAAAGTCATGGAGCCACTGCACTTTTTTTGTTTTTAGGGCAATAAGGAGATTTTTAATTTACTTACAGACTTGAGATTTTGCATTTTTGTAGCTCAGGCCCTAAATTAAGCATTTTCAAAAAGTTGTTTCTACATGTTTGCTGTGGGTTTTGTATAAAAGAGTGTGAATTTTATTTTCTGTTTTTTTTTTTTTCATCTCTATTTCTGGTCCTGTAGCTTTTCTCACAGCCTCATGACACAACTACAGCAGCAGATTGTGAAATAACAGGTTGGACTGAACAAAAGGAGGTAGAACACTTCATTAGGGGTAAAAGGGGCAGTTTTAAAAGTAAAACACATTTTTAAAATCCAGACGAGGAGAAATGTACTAAAAATGCCCTCAGGTCTTCAGGGATTAAAAATCTTTGATCAAAAGCCGCTTCTGTGTAATATTTTGGAAAAATATAATATGCTAAATTTTGAAAATTTTATTCATTTTAAAAATAGCTGTTTAATTTACAAAGTTCTTTGTGGTCTAGCCCCAGCCCCACTTTCCACCTACATTAAACCCAGGACAGAGGGGAGACCTACAGGTCCCACACAGAAGAACAACTGTTCTGTCAGTCAGAGGAACGTTTGGAACCTCCTCCCAACAAACAGAAGGGGAAGCACCTTAAACAGTCTCTTAAACGTTCCCAGTCATGTTCTCATCTTGACTAATTTTACTGTTGTAATGTCGTGTGTCTGAACGTGTGCCTTGACTGATATTGTTTTGCTCTTGTGTTGTTTTGTCTTCCTGCCTCAGGAACTGCAGATGTAAATTAGCAACTTTGCCATAATCTGGCACATTTACAGTCTGTGCATTAGTATACGATTGTTCCTTAATGTGCGCTGTCCTGATCAAATCAAATAAATTAATTAGTGCTGTCAAAGATTTATTTCTTTTAAAATCGCGATTAATCTAAGAAATTCCATAGTTAATCGCGATAATCACATATTGAATTGCATGTTTCAAATGGTGTTATTTTGCATTTTAAAGCCATAACATAAAGCAGTTCTGTTTATTACTTGTTACTTTTTTCTGAAATGGTAGTGTGTCGGATCTGAGGCTCTTGGCTGTGACGCTCTGGTCACTGCACCTGAGTGTTTAGCTTGGAGCTGTGAACTTATGGCGTTTTCACACCGCCAGCTCGATTATTTGGTCCAGACCTGGTAATAACATTATTATTATGCAGCATATAGGCTCCAGTCTGGTCCTTTCACACCGGCAAACCAACCAAAACTGGTCCAACTGACGTTTCATCAATGTTTATCCATTATCCGCCCATTTTGGGGTCAGCCCAACGTTCCCTGAACGTCTGTTCCTACAACTTTGTACAACTCACTGCACATGAGCCGGAGCAGAAGCTCTGGGTTTGGGCAACAACGATAAAGACTCAGAGCTTCACTGTAGAGCGCAGCCCCTCAGGACAGGGCCGCCCCTCAGGACAGGGCCGCCCCTCAGGACAGGGCCGCCCCTCAGGACAGGGCCGCCCCTCAGGACAGGGCCGCCCCTCAGGACAGGGCCGCCCCTCAGGACAGGGCCGCCCCTCAGGACAGGGCCGCCCCTCAGGACGGGGCCGCCCCTCAGGACAGGGGCCGCCCCTCAGGACAGGGCCGCCCCTCAGGACAGGGCCGCCCCTCAGGACAGGGCCGCCCCTCAGGACAGGGCCGCCCCTCAGGACAGGGCCGCCCCTCAGGACAGGGCCGCCCCTCAGGACAGGGCCGCCCCTCAGGACAGGGCCGCCC
The DNA here is from genome assembly GCA_030686955.1 of Odontamblyopus rebecca. Taxonomy (NCBI): domain Eukaryota; kingdom Metazoa; phylum Chordata; class Actinopteri; order Gobiiformes; family Gobiidae; genus Odontamblyopus; species Odontamblyopus rebecca. The sequence goes on from CM060669.1 coordinate 35,512,441, forward strand.
TGGGATCTGGTCCATGGTCTTGTGGTGCCCTTCGAGCACGTTGGTCAGATCGGTCCAGCTCCGTCCTCCATGTGCTGCTTCTTGGACGAGCAGAACCAGTGCACTGGAGCGGGTCTGTGCCGCCCTCTGCGCTTTGGATTTGTGCCATGAAAGCAGTAACGCTCTGCGGGCCTCAGGTCCGGGCCACAGGTCCGGGCCGTGGGCCTCAGGTCCGGGCCGCGGGCCACAGGTCCGGGCCGCGGGCCTCAGGTCCGGGCCGCGGGCCTCAGGTCCGGGCCGCGGGCCTCAGGTCCGGGCCGCGGGCCACAGGTCCGGGCCACGGGTCCGGGCCACGGGTCCGGGCCACAGGTCCGGGCCGCGGGCCACAGGTCCGGGCCACGGGTCCGGGCCACGGGTCCGGGCCACAGGTCCGGGCCACGGGCCACAGATCCGGGCCGCGGGCCACAGGTCTGGGCCACAGGTCTGGGCCACAGGTCCGGGCCGCGGGCCTCCAGGCCGCGGGCCGCGGGCCTCAGGTCCGGGCCGCGGGTCCGGGCCGCGGGCCTCGGGTCCGGGCCACGGGCCTCAGGTCCGGGCCTCAGGTCCGAGCCTCGGGTCCGGACCGCGGGCCTCGGGTCCGGGCCTCAGGTCCAGGCCGCGGGCCTCAGGTCCGGGCCTCAGGTCCGGGCCGCGGGCCGCGGGCCTCAAGTCCGGGCCGCGGGCCACAGGTCCGGGCTGCAGGTCCGGGCCACAGGTCCGGGCCACAGGTCCGGGCCGCGGGCCTCAGGTCCGGGCCTCAGGTCCGGGCCTCAGGTCCGGGCTGCTCCGGTTCTCCGTGCTCGAGGATCACGGCTGGTTCTGTGGTGCATATGGACAGTAGCGCGAACCCAATTTGGTTCATTATAATTCGTTCGGAGCGTTCGTCCTCTGCTCTTGGTTCTTCCCGGGAAAAGCACTGAACACTTCCTGCTCCAACTCATCTGAGCCTGAACCAGAGCTGAGCATCGGGTTAGAAGAGACAAAAGGCTGGAGAACTTTAATCACGACAAAAAAAAAAATAAAATCGCGTTATGATTGTATTAATCTAAACGTGTTAACGTTAACAGCCCTAATTATGATATATCGAATCGGGACATGAATATCGTGATATGTATCGTATCGTCAGACTCAAGTAACTAAGGCCCTAAATTAAAAAGTCGTTTATTTATGAAGTGTGACTTTTATTTTCCCTTTTCTTTTTTCACGTGTGTTTCTGGTCCTGTAGCTTTTCTCACAGCCTCATGACACAACTACAGCAGCAGATGTGAAATGAGGGGGTAAAAGGGGCAGTTTTAATCGCAAAATTAAGAAAAAAATCCAGGCGAGGGTAAATTTACTGAAATTGCCGTTAGGTCTCCGAGGGTTAAAAATGTCGACTTTTAGGATTCGCTGATGGCGGCTCAGCGTCTCCAGCGTCTCCAGCGCCGTGTGCCCGTCCGACTCGTGAGCCGCTCGCTGTTGTGCAGTGCTGGACCTGGTTGCCATGGTTTGTCGGCCGTAACTATGACAACACCCAAAGTTCCTCTCCTCCTCTCTCTCCGTCTCTCCTTCCCTCCTCACACCTCTCCTGCCTCCATCTCTCTCTCCTATTCTCACTCTCTCCGTTCTGACGTCCTCTTCTGTCTCTCACCTCCTCCTCCGGTACCTGCTCTTCTCTCCCTTTCTCTCTCTTCCTCTCTTTCATCTCATCACTCCTTCTCTTTATACACTTCTTTTCTGTTTTTCACCCCGTCCTCGTACTCTCTCCTTCACTGGTCACAGCTCTCCTGCCTTTCTCCCTCTCTCTTCTCCTTCCTCTCCCTCCTTCTTCTCCTCCCTCTCCTCACCTTTCCTCTCCTCCATCTCTCCTTTCCCCTCCTCTCCTCTCTCTTTACCCCTTCCTCTCTCACACTTCTCCCCTCCATTTCTCCTCTCTCTTCTCTCTCTCCTCTCCTCACCTCTCCTCCCTCTCTCCCTCCTTCCTTCCTTTCCTCTCTCTTCTCCCCTCCATCCCTCCTTCCCCTCTCTTTCTCTCCCTCTCCTCCCTCTCTCCTCCATCTATCCTATTTCCTTCTCTCTCTTCTCCCATCCATCTCTCCTCCCTCCTTCCTCTCCTCCCTCTCTCCTTCTCTTCTCCCCTCCCTCTCTCTTCCCTCTCCTCCCCGTTCTCGTTCCTCTCCTCCCTCATCCTTCCCCCTCTCCTCCCTCCCTCTCCTCATCGCTCTCTCTCCTCCCTGTTTCTTCCCCCTCCCTCTGCCTCCCTCTCTCTCTCTTTCCCCTCCACCCCTCCTCTCTATTCTTTCTCTCTTTCTCTCCCTCTCCTCCTTCTATCCTCCCTCTCTCCGTGCACACATCCATCTAAAGTATTTCCACTGCTGTCTCACCTTCTCTTGTCCTTTTTCATCACTCTCTCTCCTCTCCTCCCTCTCTCCTTTCCTCTCCTTTCATCTCCTCCACTCATCCCTCTTTCCTCACATTCACATACACGTACATCCTCTTCTCCTTTAGAGTACCCTCCACTCTCTCTGCCGTCTTTTCTTTCACTTTTCGCCTCTCCCTCTGTAGTTCTCTCCATTCCTCTCCTTCCTCCTCTCCTTTCTCTCCTCTCATTCACTTTCAGCCCACTCATCTATCTCCTCTCCTTCGCTGCCCTCGCTCTCTTCTCCCTCTTTCTCTCCATTCCTCCCCTCTTTCTCTCCTCCTCTCATTCACACTTCTATCCTTCTCCTATCTTTATCTCCTTCCATCACCTCTCCTGACTTCACCCCACCTCTCTCTCTCTCTCTCTCTCTCTTCTGCCGTTCTGTCCATCCCTCCTCTCCTCCCTCCTCTCCTCCAGGACATGTCCCCCTCCCTCGTTTCCTCGCTCCCTCGTTCCCTGAGATGAGTTAGGGACGTGTCGACTTCCTCGACACTTCAAAAAAGAGAAGCCTGTTTCATTTAAGATCAGATCAGAGAGAGAAGGAGAGAGAGAGGGAGGGAAGGAGGGAGGGAGGGAAGGAGAGAGAGAGGGAGGGAAGAAGGGAGGGAGGGAGGGAAGAAGTAAAAACAAGAGGGGGGTAGTATAAGAGACAGGGAGGAAGGGAAAGAGAGGGAGAGAGAGTAAAAGAGTAAGAGAGGGAGTGAAAGAGAGAGGGAGGGAAAGAGAGAGAGAGAGTAAAAGAGAGAGGGAGGGGAAGAGAGAGTAAAATAGAGAGAGAAGGAAAGGGAGACAAAGTAAAAGAAAGAGAGAGTAAAAGAGAGAGAGAAGGAAAGGGAGACAAAGTAAAAGAAAGAGAGAGTAAAAGAGAGAGAGAAGGAAAGGGAGACAAAGTAAAAGAAAGAGAGTAAAAGAGAGAGTAAAAGAGAGAGGGAGGGAAAGGGAGAGAGTAAAAGAAAGAGAGTAAAAGAGAGAGAGTAAAAGAGAGAGGGAAGGAAAGGGAGACAAAGTAAAAGAAAGAGAGAGTAAAAGAGAGAGGGAAGGAAAGGGAGAGAGAGTAAAAGAGAGAGGGAAGAAAAGGGAGAGAGAGTAAAAGAGAGAGGGAGGGAAAGAGAGAGAGGGAAAGAGAGAGAGTAAAAGAGGTAGAGTAAAAGAGAGGGAGGGAAAGAGAGAGTAAAAGAGAGGGAAAGAGAGAGGGAGCAAAAGACAGAAGGAGGGGGAGAAAGTGTGTGAGAGAGTAAAAGAGAGAGGGATCGAGAGGGAGAGAGGTAAAAAGAGAAAAATAGAGGGGGCAAGAGGGGGGAGGGAGAGTAGGGAGGGTGAGATGTAGGGAGGGAGGGAGGGAGGGAGGGGGAAAGATGGAGGAGGAAAGATGGAGGAGGAAAGATGGAGTGCATATTCACCTGTCACGAAGGGAAAGTGCTCCATAAAACACGTCCTCCGTCTGCAGACACCAGAGCGTCGTTTCCTCTCATCCTTTCCTCTCTTTCTTTATTCTCCTCATTTCCTCTCGTCATTTCCTCTCGTCATTTTTTCTCATCGTTTCCTCTCGTCATTTCCTCTCATCCTTTCCTCTCGTCCTTTCCTCTCGTCCTTTCCTCTCGTTCTTTATTCTCGTCATTTCCTCTCATCGTTTCCTCTCGTCGTTTTTTCTCATCGTTTCCTCTCGTCATTTCCTCTCATCCTTTCCTCTCGTCCTTTCCTCTTGTCCTTTCCTCTCGTCCTTTTTTCTCGTCATTTCCTCTCGTCGTTTCCTCTAGTTGTTTCTCCTGTCATTTTTTCTCGTTGTTTCTTCTTGTCATTTCCTCTCGTCCTTTCCTCTCGTCCTTTCCTCTCGTCCTTTCCCCTCGTCCTTTCCCCTAGTCCTTTCCTCTCGTTGTTTCCTTTCGTCGTTTTTCCTTGTCGTTTCCTCTCGTCGTTTCTTCTCGTTGTTTCCTCTCGTCGTTTCTTCTCATCCTTTTTCTCATCGTTTCCTCTCGTCCTTTTTTCTCGTCCTTTCCTCTTGTCCTTTCTTCTTGTCGTTTCCTCTCGTTTCCTCTCATTGTTTCCTCTTGTTGTTTCCTCGTTGTTTCTTCTCGTCCTTTCCTCTCGTCCTTTCCTCACGTTGTTTCCTCTTGTCCTTTCCTCTCGTTGTTTCCTCTCGTCGTTTCCTCTTGTCCTTTCCTCTCGTCCTTTCCTCTCGTCCTTTCCTCTCGTCCTTTCCTCTCGTCCTTTCCTCTCGTCCTTTCCTCTCGTCCTTTCCCCTCGTCCTTTCCTCGTTGTTTCCTCTCGTCATTTCCATTCGTCGTTTCCTCTCGTCGTTTCCTCTAGTTGTTTCCTCCTGTCATTTTTTCTCCTTGTTTCTTCTTGTCGTTTCCCCTCGTCCTTTCCTCTCGTTGTTTCCTCTCGTCGTTTCCTTTCGTCGTTTTTCCTTGTCGTTTCCTCTCGTCGTTTCTTCTCGTTGTTTCCTCTCGTCGTTTCTTCTCATCCTTTTTTCTCTTTGTTTCCTCTCGTCCTTTTTTCTCGTCCTTTCCTCTTGTCCTTTCCTCTTGTCATTTCCTCTCGTTTCCTCTCATTGTTTTCTCTTGTTGTTTCCTCGTTGTTTCTTCTCATCCTTTCCTCTCGTCCTTTCCTCACGTTGTTTCCTCTCGTCCTTTCCACTAGTACTTTCCTCTCGTAGTTTCCTCTCGTCCTTTCCTCTTGTCCTTTCCTCTCGTTGTTTCTTCTCATCCTTTCCTCTCGTCCTTTCCTCTCGTCCTTTCCTCACGTTGTTTCCTCTCGTCCTTTCCTCTTGTCCTTTCCTCTCGTCGTTTCCTCTCGTCCTTTCCCCTCGTCCTTTCCTCTCGTTTCCTCTCGTCCTTTCCTCTCGTCCTTTCCCCTCGTCCTTTCCTCTCGTTGTTTCCTCTCGTCGTTTCCTCTTGTCCTTTCCTCTCGTCCTTTCCTCTCGTCCTTTCCTCTCGTCCTTTCCTCTCGTCCTTTCCCCTCGTCCTTTCCTCTCGTCCTTTCCTCTCGTTGTTTCTTCTCGTCCTTTCCTCCCGTCGTTTCCTCTCGTCCTTTTTTCTCGTCCTTTCCTCTTGTCCTTTCTTCTTGTCGTTTCCTCTCGTTTCCTCTCATTGTTTCCTCTTGTTGTTTCCTCGTTGTTTCTTCTCGTCCTTTCCTCTCGTCCTTTCCTCACGTTGTTTCCTCTCGTCCTTTCCTCTTGTCCTTTCCTCACGTTGTTTCCTCTCGTCCTTTCCTCTTGTCCTTTCCTCTCGTCCTTTCCTCTCGTCGTTTCCTCTCGTCATTTCCATTCGTCGTTTCCTCTCGTCCTTTCCTCTCGTTGTTTCCTCTCGTCGTTTCCATTCGTCGTTTCCTCTCGTCGTTTCTTCTTATTGTTTCCTCTCGTCGTTTCCATTCCTCATTTTTCCTCGTCGTTTCCCCTCGTCCTTTCCTCTCGTTGTTTCCTCTTGTCGTTTCCATTTGTCGTTTTTCCTCGTCGTTTCCTCTCGTCGTTTCTTCTCGTTCTTTTTTCTCGTCGTTTCCTCTCGTCCTTTTTTCTCGTCCTTTCCTCTTGTCATTTCCTCTCGTTTCCTCTCGTTGTTTCCCCTCGTTCTTTCATCTCGTCCTTTCCTCTCTTCGTTTCCTTTCATCCTTTCCTCTCGTCCTTTTTCTTTTTCTTTCTTTTTCTGCCGCTGGACTTATTTTCTCCGCTAAAGCGCACTCGTCCTTGAGCACAGCGCGGTTCTGAGGTCCTAGTGTGAGTGAACGAAGACAACAAAATATAACAAAACACACACATATTTACTCACACATGTTTGAGTAAATCTTTATTATTCGTCTGTCCACATCTCCAAAGCTCAAAATGTTCCACCTTGTGATGTCATGAGGTGGTAGTTTCCAGGTGAACGTTTAGTTCGGTCCAAATCGGCGACTCCAGGACTGAAATGATCCAAGGGATTCTGGTGAAGGTGTGTGGAGTTTAAAAACACAGCGGAGCACTTCCTGTATCGCCACACGATGACATCACGAGGTGGAGCAGAGCGTTTTCAGTTTTGATGTGTGAATGAAACAAAACACGACTCCAGGTTTGTGACGAGGGAACGACACAGACGCAGAGAAATACGAGCCCGTTACACTCGGAATTTCATGTTTTTCTTTTGTTATTGGAGCATCCCTCTGTTTATCTGTGATGTACAGAGTGAAAAGAGAGGAAGGAAGAGAGGGAAAGGGAAAGAGAAAGAGAGGGAGATCTGATAAGAGCCGGAGACAGGGAGGACGCGGCGGCCATGTTTGATTTGTTTAGCAGAAATGAAAGTGTCCAAAGAGCAAGAGTGAAAACTGATGGAATGAACTCACTACAGAGAGAGAGGGAAGAGAGGGAAGAGAGGGAAGAGAAGAGAGGAGGGAGGAAGAGAGAGAGGGAAGATAGTAAAGAGGGAAGAGAGGGCAGAGAGAGGAAGGGAAGAGAGTAAAGAGGGAAGAGAGAGGAGAGAAGAGAGAGAGAAGAGAGAGAGGGGAATGAGAGAGGAAAGAGAGGGAAGAGAGGGAGAGAAGAGAGAGGAAAGAGAGGGAAGAGAGAGAAGGGAGAGAGAGGGAAAAGAGAGAGGAGAGAGAGGAGAGAGGGAGGGAAGAGAGGGAGAGAAGAGAGAGAAGAGGGAAGAGGGAAGAGAGAGAGGGAAGAGAGGGAGAGAAGAGAGAGGAAAGAGAGGGAAGAGAGGGGAGAGAGGGAAGAGAGAGAGGAAAAAGAGGAAAGAGAGAGAGGGAACAGAGAGAGGAAAGAGAGGGGGAGAGAAAGGGAAGAGAGAGAGGGAAGAGAGAGAGAGGAAAGAGAGGGGGGAGAAAGAGGGAAGAGAGGGAGGGAAGAGAGAGAGAGAGGAAAGAGGGGGGAGAAAGAGGGAAGAGAGAGGGAGAGAAGAGAGAAAGAAGAAGGAAGAGAGAAGAAAGAGAAGGAAGAGAGGGAATAGAGAGCGTAAAATTCAGAGTGAAAAAATTAGCAGGAAAGCTCCAAGACGCTGAGGCAGAAGCAGTGGATCCAAAGTGATCCGATCTAACTTGGTCACAAACGAGGAAATGGAGCGGTGAAGCGACCTGATTGGTCAGAAATCGCCTCATCAAAACCTCAAGCCCCGCCCACGGATGAGAACCAACAGGAAACAGCCTCTGTCCTCCTCACTCTGGATCGATTGCTTCTGCCTTGGCGTCTTGGATTTTTGCTGTGAAAATTTACTCAGATTTTTTACTCTTGAATTTGAGGACTTGTGCTGAATATTTAAAATTTCAGCAACTAAAATTCAGAATAAAAATAATTCAAACATGTTTTTTTCAGAGTTAAAACATTCAGCGGTGTTTAAAATTCTAAATGGAGCAAATGACCTTCCATGTTGGACCTCTGAGCCTCATCAGGTCTTACTCACCGTAGTATTTGGAGTATTTGGAGTGATTCATGTTTGTGTAATCCTCGATTGTTCTGCTTTTCACAAAATGTCTGTTTGCTCCCACACACTCCTCTGGTCCGGCTCGAAAACGCCTAATCCAGAAGCATAATCTCATTTAAAGGGGTATGTGACTTGTGTGGGGTATGAACACAGAACACGTAGATCGCCATGTTACCTTTGCTTTGGAACATGCTGTATTAACATAACGCACAAATGAACCTGCTGCACGTCACGCCAGGTTAACGAGGCGACGAAGAGTCATTTTGTCTCATTTTTTTGGGTAACTGTAACTGTAAGGAAGGTTTGAATAGGGCCCAGGAGAGATCTCTAGATTACTCAAACATGCATGGAGGACTCTCACGCCTCTTGGGTTTGTTTTTGATGAGGAACAGGGTTAGATCACGGGACAAAACTGGCAAAAAGCTCATTCTGCATAAGATCACTAAGAACTCTGGATGAGGAGGATCTCTGTTGTGTGATGGTGATGTCATAATATCACAGAACAGTGCGATAAAACTGAAAGAGTTTGTGTGGTAAAAGATTATCTTGACTGAGCAGTTTTAAAAGCAGAATTTAAATGAGCGGTATCCAAATGTTGATCCCGTTAAACCGGCTCAGCATTTTCCCGGGTTTACGGTTTTACTGTGACTAATTCAGAATTTAGTATCTGCTCCTAAACCTTCAGAAACAGAGTCACAGTTTTATATTTGAAGATGAGGCACAAGTTCTGATCAAACCAAACTTTGCGGTGCGTTCGATCGCATCAGCATCAGCGCACGAGCTGTTTTTATCAGCGCTTATACTGTATGCAAATGAGCTGTATGCAAATGAGCTGTATGCAAATGAGCCACGCGGTTTGAAGTTTGGTTTGTGTAAAACGTAAACAAATGTGCCAAAGCTGCATTAAACACATTATTCCTCAGAGTCTAGAATGAGGAGGAAATGTAGAGCGGTGCAGAGGACCAATCACAGCCCTTATGTCTGCGGCGTTTTGAGGCGTCGTTAGAAAGTTCGGGAGGTGCAGGTCGGACGCTGTAGGAGCCGCACGTCCACACAAACACGTTTGGATCAGAACCATAAATTGTTCTTTACCGTCTCCTCCGTGAAAGTCTGACTTCGCCCTCGGGAACTTTCTCCTCTTCAGCCTCGTCCCCTCTCGACTCTCGGCTTCAATAAAACGTCTCCGTCACAAACTTTTGGGCTCAGCGTCGCACACGAAGCGTCAGTCAGGTTTTTTTCTTCTTCCTGCTGCGTGTGGATGGAAATCTCCGAGTGGAACCACGTTTGAAGAGGAGAGAGAGCGGAGGGAGAAAGTCCTGCTGTGGGTTTAGGTCCTGATGCAGATTTTTATAATGACGGTGATGAAACTGATACTGATGATACCGCGGGACACCGGATTACCGCCCAACTCTACTCTGAACTTTCAGATCCATGGGACCACACATGTACCTCAGAAAGTCTCATCCACCTTTTCCTTTGGCCCAGGGGGCGTGGCCTGTGGCTCCGCCCCATGTCCATATGTGGATGATGTTGGTTTAGTATTTAAAGGCCCTGTACCCATTGCTCACATGTGTTTGAGAAGTGTAAGTGTGAAGGGTGATCAGAAATTCTGAAGAAGTAGCACAAAAATAGCAAGAGACAGGAGTCAGCTAAGGCATAAATGTCCAAATAAAATAGAAAAATAAGTCATAAAAAATCTCAGCTCTACAAGACGTCATAAGGAAAACAGTGGAACAACGATATGTTCCACTGTATATATATATATATATATATATATATATATATATATATATATATATATATATATATACACCCCACGCCCACCGAGCCATCGTTCACTATAGTTCTAGTCCAGGGGTTGGCACCCTGCGGCTCTGGTGCCGCATGCAGCTCTTTCATCCTTCTGTTGTGGCCCCATGTGACTTTGGAAAATAAATAATGAATATTTAATTACACTGTTATTTTAGTTAGTTCATTCTTAAATGTACTTCTAAATTTGTAGATAATGGTAATCTTGTAACATTGAAATAAAACGTCTTTAATTTTAATTTAAAACCTACTTCTTTAAAATGGCTTTTAACACTTAGTGGCCCTTTGACACTTTCTTTTAATTGGTGTAATGTGCTTTGTTGACATATGTGGATGATGTTTATTGTTTTTTATCTTGTTTCATTTTTGTACAGCACTTTGTTCGGCTTTGGCTGTTGAAGGTGCTATAGAAACAAACTTCGTAAAGACCCCGTAGGTCCTCACAGTTCTGTTCCCATCAGCAGGGGAATCACTTTTTTGCTGTTGTTGTATATCAGGTCCTTTTAAAATAAATGTCATTTATAAATGCTGTTTGGATGAACTATGGGTTGCCCCTCTCCAGGGGCACGGGGTATTTATTTGGAGAGGTGACGCGCGCGGGCGCGCGCACGTAGAGTGACGTCACACGCCGTTTTCTGGAGCGGTGCCAGTGCTGCCTGTCCGTGGAGTCGATGTGGATTATATTCATTTGGGATTATTGCCTTTTGACCGCGCCATTTGGATTACTAACTCTCTGCGGGAGCTGCTGGGCTTCGCCCAACCTACAAAACTGAACTGAACTCTGAGTGCGGGAGTCGTGAGTATTGACTGCACCTCCTGCGCACCTGTTGAAGCGCGGCTCAGAACTTTGGGGCGGACTTTGTCGGGAGCTACGGGGACTCATTGTGGTGGTGACTCATTGTGGTGGTGACTGGGTGGAGGGGTTATTGTCTGTGGACTATTGTATTGTGTGTTCATGTTTGGTGAGGGGGAACCGGGGGGCGCTCCAGCGCGGGGTTAAAGGTGTTTACACTGGTCACATTTTTACGCACACCGGTCCTGTCAATAAAAGCCGGTGCTGGCGGCCGAAAGTACTGTTTGTTTGTGGTTCATTCAGTTCTGCTGCTGTGGATAGGTCCCCCCGCGACCTTAATTTGCGTTGTAGCTTTTCATTTCGTTTAGTGTAGGTGAACTGTTACAACTTTGATTTATTGATTAATATTTTTGTTGCTCAAAATATGCGTCAAAGCCGCAACGTGCGAAACCCGACACATCGCCTATCCCGCCCGGACTTACCCTCACCTACACCAGCAGCACGATTTAGTGAGATGTTTGACCCCTGGTAGGTAAATGATGGACAAAGAAAAGAAAAAAAAGTTTCTGAAGAAAACAGAACGTTTAATGCTCCGTGGGCAGATTCATTCATGCTCCAGTACAAGTGATAAAGTGATGACGGAACACGGAAGCAGATGCGTTTTAATCTTGGATTTTTATTTCCTACAGGCAGAACTCAAATAGACATTTAGTAATAATGTGTTTCATGCAGCTTTGCGCTTTGTTTCCGTTTTAGAGAAAAGAAACGTAAAACCTCATGGCTCATGTGCATAAACTGCGCTGAAAACACAGCTCGGTGCTGATGCTTCAGCTTCTGTCAGACTGAAGGACACAACTCAGTGGATTATTTGTTGTATTTTCATTGATTTCATAAATGCAACACACTATCGTCTTTTATACAGAGCAGCCAGGTAAAAAAAAATCATATGCAGTGTTCTCCTCATTTTAGGGTTTTGTGGCTCCACGGGTCTTTTTTCCCCGTGGGAGACGCTCCAAACGGCTCTGAGTATTTAAGGTTGCCGACCCCTGTTCTGGTCTAATGCTGTTTCAAGAAAACATTACATTTGAGAGAAACTTGGAATGACTGTTTTGACTATTACTTAAACACTAGACATCCAAATAAGTACAGTAGTAATTTACCAAAATTATACTGAAGTTAGGCTAATGAAACCTTGTGATTTCCACACAGGCACGTACACACACCTGGGAAAAAAGTGTCCTGCATTTGGGGTTGAGGAAGTTGGCAACCCTCCTGGTGACATATTTATACAGCGCTCACCCATTCACACAGCAGAGGTGGGTTAAGTGTCTTGCCCAAGGACCCAACAGCAGCATTTATCTGTAGGAGAAGGAATCACACCGGCGACCTGTGGGTCTGTGGATCTGACCGCTCAACTCACGATGTTTATGTCGAGAGCGGGATTCAAACCACCAACCTGCGGATCAGTGACAAATGCTCGACCAACTGAGCTACCGCGGTCCTAAGCTAAGTTCCAGGTCAGATCTGTGGAGAGGCGACCCCGCTCACAGTCAGAATGTTTGTTTTTTAGCTCTAAACCCACCTGTGACTGAATAAATGTAAAGTAGAGCTGTCTAATGTCGCACTGTGGAACATTCCAGGCAGAGCAGCGACGTATCCATAGAAACAAACAGGTGGCAGACCCCCAACTTAAAGTTATAGAGCGGCTTTAATCTTTATTTTTATTAATAAAGCATTTTTAAGAGCAAGGTTTACAAAACTGGCAAAAAACAGTACAAAAGTGTAAAATAGTGCAAAAACAAAGAGCTCAGTAACACAATCAACAAAGGAACAATTTAATCAATTATAATAAATTAATAAAAAATGATTAAAAATAAATAAGTCAAACTAAAACCAGTTAAAGGAAGGTCAGCCGATAAAAAATGGGCTTTAAGAAGTGATTTAAAAGATGATACTGACGGTGCAGCCTCATCTCCTCAGGCAGGTGGTTCCAAAGCCGAGGCCCCGGACGGAAAAGGCTCCAACACCTTCGTCCGGAGCCTGGACCCCGAAAGAGCCACAGGGACCTGAGGGTCTAAGGCTGAAGAGGAACAGCCACAGGGACCTGAGGGTCTAAGACTGAAGAGGAACAGCCACAGGGACCTGAGGGTCTAAGGCTGAAGAGGAACAGCCACAGGGACCTGAGGGTCTAAGGCTGAAGAGGAACAGCCACAGGGACCTGAGGGTCTAAGGCTGAAGAGGAACAGCCACAGGGACCTGAGGGTCTAAGGCTGAAGAGGAACAGCCACAGGGACCTGAGGGTCTAAGGCTGAAGAGGAACAGCCACAGGGACCTGAGGGTCTAAGGCTGAAGAGGAACAGCCACAGGGACCTACTTGAGGATCTAGGACTGTAGGAGGACTCATATGGGGTGAAAAGTTCTAAAATGTCATGTTTAGGTGCAAGCCCTAAACAAGCTTTAAAAGTGATCAGTAAAATCTTCTGAAACACTCAGGAGCCAGTGAAGAGAAGCTCAAACAGGGGGAACGTGTTGATGTCTGTTAAAACCTCGAGGAGCCGAGCTGCTGCTTCTGAACCAGCTGGAGGCGGGAGATGGTTTGGAGTTGAGGTTGGGGAGCAGGGAGCGGCAATAGTTTAGAAGGGAGAAGATGAGCGCGTGGATGACCTTTTCAAGATCAGGGCGGGAGAGGACAGTTTTGATTTTGCTACTTGCGCAGAGGTGGAGGAAACAGGATTGTCTGACTGTATAAAGGTGGAAGTAACGTGTTCCCGTAATCACCTCTGATCAGGACATGCTCTGATCAGGAGGGATGTTCACATCGCCGTGATTTTCTGGGTGTAATCTGGCTCTGTGCCTGCCCCAGATCTCAACACAGACACAAAACAATTAAGGGCCAACACGGGGCCCACCGGAGCAGAAAATGGCCCCCGTCCCCAGCCCCTGCAGGACTGATGTGAACACGGGGCCGGTACAGTCTGACGTGTGTGGATCTGAGCAGGAGAAGACTCATTATCTGCCAGAGGAGAGGGGATTAGTTTCAGAGACGGGATTAAATTTGAGTTGAATCCACTGAACACAATTTCACAGAGAAAAAGATGTTTAATATTCAAATGAGAAAGAGAGAAACAGAGGAGTGAGGAGCTGTTCATTTGTGTCCGGAATACACAAGAGGCGACCGCGTGTGACCTTAAAGAGGGACGGTTACACTTCTGTGGGGTTTTAAAGTGCACGGCGTGACTTTTTGGCTCCGCAGTTTAAAATAAAAATAAAAAATTCTGAATAAAGATGAATTCCGCTTTAAAAAGACCATGTAAACACTTAATTCCTGATGAAAATAATCAGAATGTTCCTTACAGCATCCATCACGCGCTTACTTCATTAAGGGTGTTGTATTACCATATTTTTCAGACTATAAGTCGCACTTGTTCAGGGTTTGGGTGGTTCCTGCGACTTATACTCAGGATGACTTATATATTACATACACTAACAGCCCATAGAATATATGAATCGTATAGATGAATCATAAATGAAAAAAACAAATCGTTATCCGTTTTTTTCATTTTGGTTTTAGAGACAAATAATAAAGAAAAGAGTTGTTTTTGCGTTTTCTTATTTTTGGTTCTATATTGAAAAACGAATGAACGAATGATCCATGGATTGTTTTCTATTTGGTTGTTTTTTATCACTATAACTTCTATAACTCGCCTTTCAAGATGAAATGTCAGTTCTTGGTCTCTGATTTTATAAAATAAAGTTCCCCCAAAAAGTGTGATTTATACATGGTTTTTTTCTTCTTCATTATGCATTTTTTGGCTGGTGCGACTTATACTCCGGTGCGACTTATAGTCCGAAAAATACGGTATATTGTTCAAAAATACCAATAATAAAACCGTGTATTCGTACTGGGAGCGGGGTCGCCTTTCCCTGGATCTTACCTGTAACTTGGCCAAGTGGAGCCACCAGGTTTAATGGCAAACTGTGGTAGAGAACTGCACAGGACAGTTTTATCATCCCACTCCCGCTGAATTTATAATCATTACCGCCCACACCCGCAACGTGACGCCCAATATCATGATGTGTGTCCGCTCGAGCCCGCAACCCGCCCGCAACCCACCTGCAACCCGCCCGCAACCCGCCCGCAACCCGCCCGCAACCCACCCGCAACCCACCTGCAACCCACCCGCAACCCACCTGCAACCCACCTGCAACCCACCTGCAACCCACCTGCAACCTTCCCGCAACCCACCTGCAACCCGCCCGCAACCCACCTGCAACCCGCCCGCAACCCGCCCGCAACCCGCCCGCAACCCACCCGCAACCCACCTGCACCCCCCCCGCAACCCACCCGCAACCCCCCAGCAACCCACCTGCAACCTTCCCGCAACCCACCTGCAACCCGCCCGCAACCCACCTGCAACCCGCCCGCAACCCACCTGCAACCTGCCCGCAACCCACCTGCAACCCACCTGCAACCTGCCCGCAACCCGCCCGCAACCCAACCGCAACCCACCTGCAACCTGCCCGCAACCCACCTGCAACCCACCTGCAACCAACCAGCAACCCACCTGCAACCCGCCCGCAACCCCCCCGCAACCCTCCCGCAACCCACCTGCAACCTGCCCGCAACCCACCTGCAACCCACCCGCAACCCGCCTGCAACCCACCTGCAACCCGCCTGCAACCCACCTGCAACCTGCCCGCAACCCATCCGCAACCCACCTGCAACCCACCTGCAACCCACCTGCAACCCGCACGCAACTCGCCCGCAACGCACCTGCAACCCGCCCGCAACCCATCCGCAACCCACCTGCAACCCACCTGCAACCCACCCGCAACCCGCCTGCAACCCACCTGCAACTCGCCCGCAACGCACCTGCAACCCGCCCGCAACCCACCTGCAACCCACCTGCAACCCACCCGCAACCCGCCTGCAACCCGCCCGCAACCCGCACGCAACCCACCAAACTCTGAGCATTATGTCCACACATGTGCAGTATCGCCCAATAGAGATGCACCGATTTCGTGTCTTTTCCCGCAGGAGAAAACATGACATTTATTCCAATAATAAGGACGTTCATGGGTTTGTTTGTTTCATTTTCCTCCCTGCATGTCTTTTGAAATACAAGGACACAGATGTCAAACTTGTTGCCCTTGGCTGATTTTAAATTAAAATATTTAAAATTTTCAGATTTTTCTGGTAATTTTCTGCGTCGTTTAGCATAGCAGCGTCTCCAGCGCTTCTGTGTGTGGCGCTTCCCAACAGAGCAGCACAAATGAAAACTCGCCTCTTTCCAAACGCTCTTAAAGAACGATCGTTTTGACTGTTGTGACGCCCTCATCAGCAAAATGTCCAAAATGAGAAAAGTGGAGCTGAGTGCAGGATTTTCCAAGAAAAACTGACTAATTCTTATTTGTTCACGGAGGTGAGTGGGAAACCTGTGCTCAGTGTGTTTGCAACAAGCGGCGATGCTCAAGGAAAATAATCTTAAACGCCACTACGAGACACAGCGAAAAATACAATGACCTGGAGAATTGAGAAGACAGAAGATAAACGAATTATTGCTGGACTGAAGAAACAGGAGCCGAGTAGTTAGTGATGCTGCTGTGAAAGAAAGCGACCAGACCTAGCATCATATTATAATATTCTGTAAAATAAAATCAAATAAAAAAGATTTCTGTAATAGATTTGCATTTCTCTGCAGAAATATTTGGACTTATTGCTATTTTTGGGGTATATACGCCATGAGTTTTCTGATCTGGGCCCCTTGGGATCAAAGTTGGTTGTCTGAGGCCCCCGGACCAAAATGAGTTTGACGCCCCTGCACTAGGAAGTCCAGCTCATTTCCATCGCTGTCACAAACCGCAGAGAATTATCTCCAGATGTCAAACTTGCCTTGTTTGTTTTTGGTGCTTGTATAACCCTTGTTTGATGCTCTTCTTTACTTTACGTTGGTTGACTGAATCGTCCTGTCGCTCGGCTCGTCTACTCCACACTCCCGCAGTGTTTCTTTTAGCCGCCCGTTCCTGCCCGCAGGTAAACTGAAACCGCGAGATTTGCTTTTACTGCAGGGTTCCTACAGCGTCTTAAAAAGTCTTAAAAGTGCTGAATTTATGAATTGGAAATAAATACCTTAAAAAGACTTGAAAACGTCTTGAGTTTTTATATCTGGGTCTTAAAATTTGTGCAGTTTGTCACTTCTCCGTATCACATTTTTCCTCCAAAAGTTTAATTTGTCAAACACCATTATTTGGTTAAATATCCATCCATTTTCATCCATTTCATCCGCCTAAATAAAGAGCCGAGAAAACCAATAATAACAGTAAGTCTCTGCAATCTCAGCAGAACAAAAGTTTGATTAATGCAGTTCTGTTGTTTTTTAACGTTGGTTTTACTGAGCGACACATTTTATGCTGGAGTTATGGGGAAGAGTCTCGACTCCCCAGATTCATTTGTTTGAGAAATAAAAGAAAACAAATTCAAGAATTTAGTTTTTCTTTGCCGGTTGGTTTATAAAATAGGTCGGGAAATAGGTATTACGTTTTCATATAAATGGTCTTAAAAGGGTTTTTATAAAAACTTAAATTTACTTGAAGAAACCTGTAGGAACCATTTACTGGGTTCAGCTTCTTAACATGAAGTCACAGCTGTGGAGAAGAGCCTGGTGCAGATATTTGCATCGCTCTCATTCATTTTAATGAGGCCCAAAAACAAAAGGACAAACAAACACAAACAAATGGTATGTTATATTTGCCAATGAGAATTAAGAGACGCTTTCCAACTCCCACATCCATTTTCTGTTCGCTCGTTTATGGAGAGTTTGTGTTTCTTTACAAAACAATGACAAAAAACACACTGTTGGTGTGTGGTGAGCGATATTTATTTATTGTTGCGATTTGTCCATTTAAACGTGATAAACGTTCGACCATTTCAGCGCTTTTCATTGTTTCTTTATGCTCATTTTGGTGCTAATTGTTACAATAAACTACACTAAATGATGCAGTTTCAAACTTAACTTCGAGACTAAGGAAAAGACTCGATACTGATTCCGATACCAGGATGATAATAGTGAAAAACCCTCAATCTTTAGACAACAGAATGCAATTTTCCACATTAAATAGTACGACTTTTCTATTCCCATTCTAAAGACACAGGAAAGGTTCATTTACGTCCTGATTTTCTAGTATCGATACCTGCTAGGGTTGGGCGGGAATCTGGTATCCGGAAAATGACAAGAAGGTTTAACGGGATCAAAATTTGGATACCGCCCAAACCTAATACCTGCTCAAATGAGGATCTAGTTCTGATACAAGTTCTTTTATCGATTACCTGAGTGTCGATACTATTGCCAATCCTTCTTTGGACCCTTCGCACACACAGCCTCTGCAGACATAAGCGTCCCGTTCAGTTTAATGAGATGACAAAGTAAAGAGATGGATTTTAGTGTTAAAGGTGCTAATCTCCTAAAACAACATATTCACATGTTTTATAAGTGCTGTTCTAGTTTTAAATGCTTCTAGTCCCCTGGGCCTAAATGTGCAGTAAACGTGTGAATGAAACAAAACACAACTCCAGGTGTGTTTGTAACGAGGGAACAACGTTAGAACAGATCAGAAAATAGCATCATACACGGGACCTTTAGAAGCAGCACGTTTCCAGAGAATCCCGTGTACTTCAGAACATATTTGTAGAAGTCTGAGTTACGGGATTTACCAATGTTCTCCTTAAAAAAACAGAATATTTCTTACTTTCAGGGATGTTTGATGATCAAATTACAGCTTCTCCTGATTTGATATGAGCAAAAGTGTGAAGTTATTATGATGGGCCGAATGACACTGAGGAGAGGGAGACCAAAGGGGAGATGTGAGAATACTTCTAAATCTGACTTGTGTTGGCTTTTAATGCTTTTAATTCTGCAGTTGTTTCCTCATCATTAGTTTGCTCAGGTTTAGCGTCAGCGTTAATCCTATTTTGTGCTACGTCTGCTGCTGGACCAGATGTTTACTGCAATAGTTTGAACAACCGATTCCCAAATGCTGTTAATTTTTAAATCTGCTGATGATGTTAAATATGGCACACGACATTGATGTTTTTAAAAAATATTTCTTTTTGTACTTTTTTACGGTCCAATATTACGTAAAACTGACTCTTGCAATCTTTAAAGTGGAACTCATCCCCGTTTGAAGCTAAAGTCCGTCACTAGAGGAGGTGGAATTCTGTCAGAAGCCAAAAATCGGCACAGATCAGTGTTTCCTCGGTGGAGATCTCACTGTGGCAGTGAGTCTGTCAAGGCAACAAACTAGTGTAGTGATGGGGGCAAGTTCTGAACTAGTGTAGTGATGGGGGCAAGTTCTGAACTTCCACGTAAAACACCAATTTGCTTCACACTGAAGAAGCTTAACTCCACTTTAACCCATCTGACAACAGCCACGAGTCTAACAAACCAAACGCTCTGCCTGGTTCACTCATTAGTGTCTGGAAACGTTAGAAAACAACTTTATAAGCACCTCACACTTCCCTCTGCTGATTTCCCACTGCACAGGCCAAAGCCCAAAAGACTCGATCGCCGATATCGTTTCTAATCCCATTTATTTACGAGAATTATATTTTTTGAAAACACTAAAAAATACATTCCCAAACCATTTTCGTTCAACTTCTTTCAGTTTCTCTTCTTCTTCAGCTTCAGTAGTTGATCATCACTTGTTTCTTCTGGCGGCTCGAGCCTTTCGCCGCCGCTGGAGTCGATGATCGAGTCTTTTGGGCTTTGGCCTGTGCAGTGGGAAATCAGCAGAGGGAAGTGTGAGGTGCTTATAAAGTTGTTTTCTAACGTTTCCAGACACTAATGAGTGAACCAGGCAGAGCGTTCCTGGAAAGGGGTGGAAATTGAGAATGTCATTTTCCAGGTCTGGAAAAGCCATGGAATTTTAGTGTCTCTTTCACGTAACTCCAGCGTTCTGTTATGTTCCCGTTAGGCAGCTATGATTATTTCTGAACGTCTGTGCAGCCGCTTCTTTTGTTGAAAAAAGACAGAATAAATGCACTGACAGGATTTAGAATGTTAAACTATAAACCAAACCATAAGGTGAGTGGAAAGGTTCACATTTCATATTTAGCCTGAAAGTCTGAGAAATTCTACACGTGTAGGTGTTGTAAAGTCATGGAAAATTCACATTAGGTCATGGAAATGTCAGTGAAAAATAGTGGTAACCTAGGATTTTATTCCAGACCCTGTTCCACCTCCTCACAGCGTCTCTCACCTGTTCTCCACAGACAGTAACTTCATCCTGGCGAACGCGCAGGTGTCTCAGGGCTTCCCCATCGTGTACTGCTCTGATGGCTTCTGTGAGCTCACGGGCTTCTCCAGGGGCGAGGTCATGCAGAAGAGCTGCGCCTGCAAGTTCCTCTACGGCCCCGAGTCCAGCGAAGGCATCATCATCAGCATCGACCAGGCCCTGGAGGAACGCAAGGAGTTCAAGGACGAGATCATGTTCTACAAGAAGACAGGTGAGTCCAGCCTGCACCTGTGGGGGGCGCTCTGGGGAGGGTCATCATAAAGAGCTGGTTTGCACTTCTCTGGGGCATCCACTGTAACGCAGAACACATTTAGATCATCATGTTCCTTTTATTGTTTTGAAGATGAAATATTCGCCAACATACAAAAACAAAACAACATATTAACATGTTTCATAAGTTTTGATTTTGACGCTCCGAGTTTCCCCTCCCTGTGCTCTCTGCTAACTCACTCCCCCTTCAGAGCACTATCACAGCACAGTCGGTGTGCATCCCTCTCATGCAGGGGTCACCAACACAGGGCCCGCGGGCTCCAGGTCACCCTCAAGGACCACAGCAGGTGCCCGCAGGCCAGTTCTAAAAATAGCACAACTCAGTAGTGAGCTGCATCTAAAATGTATTTGCATTCTGTTGCTGTTCTTTTTGAATCACCCTCATATTTATATAGAATTAAAAAGGACAATATTTTAAAAATATGTTCATTATACGTGAAGTTTAACTGAGCAGCTTTGTTAATGTGTAAAAGAGCTGGAGAAGACGCCGCCTCTGTCAGATGATGTGTGGCCCAGCGAGGTCCTGCAGCCTCATAACCCGCCGTGTTCTTCAGGGCGTCCACAGCTTTCACAAAGGGCGGATTTTGTAGGGATTCTTCTGTATTTTCTCCTCGCCAACTCTGAGCCTGCGCTTTGAGTTCTGTGCTCAGGACCCGTGAAGTGCCTTTCAGTTTCAAGAAGGTTCGAGACCCCTGCTCTAATGAAACTCCTGCATCACAGCAGCTTTGTCCAGGCGCTGGGTTCACTTTTGTGTCATGTTTTTGTGGATTTGTGGAGAATTGTCGTGTGGGAGCAGGGGGGACGTAGGCCTGTGGGCGGAGCCTCGTACTGGACCTTTGAATATGGAGAGAACAGGAAACAGGAATAATTTCACATTTTTAATTTTTTTTAACCATGATTAATAGATGATGATTAACTTGCAGTTCTATAAACCTGACCTTTATGTTCACGGATACAGACACGTTCAAATCAAATGAATATTTTACTGATAACAGCTGCTGATTTAATCATTACAAAACCATTACATCAGATTTAATAATCATGACAAAAGTTTTTATGTTATAATTATAGAACATTTGAAAAAACAGAGGGAACTACATAGACCATGATCCTTTGCTCCGTTTCAGTGCAGACGACATGAAGAAATAACTGTTCTAAGCACTTTTACATCTTCATTCTGTGGATTCAGTCTGAGAAGTGTTTTTAGAGGAAAAAGGAGCAGATTCACAGTTTTATATTGTAATAAATCTTGTATAGTGAGATATATAAGTTGAAAATCTGGTCCAGAGAGATGTGGATTTCGTTTCATCCCTAATGACAATAAATGTTGTACCAAATGACTGGTCAAAGCATTTTAGAGTCAGTCTTGTTGTTCTGTAGAATATCGTCATATCGTGAACTTTCCCACCATATTGCAATAAATATTGTACCGTGAGGTGACGATATCGTATCGTGACACTTGGATATCGTTACACCCCTAGTTTTTGGCCTGTTTTGCATAATTCTCTGTCAAATTCTGCAGAGGTTGGAACAATCAGACAGAAATCAGACGCATTTCATAATCTGATAACCTCAGAAATCAGATCATGATCAGATTTTGCTGTGTGTGTAAACTCAGTGGAGCCACGAGACTAAAATGTCAAACTCGATTTTGATACAACAGTGAAAATAATGAAGCGCCTTTTAGACAATAGAAGATCACAAAATATACATTATACAGATTTTTCTTGCAATACAGCGAGTTCTTGGGTCTGTTCATGCTTACTGGAAGACATTTTCCAAATATGCGGATAGTGACTCCAGGTGTAGTTCCCGACTCTGGGAATGAAAACTGTAGATTCGGCAGCAGCGTCTTCACAACCTGCAAAGCTTTCCACGGAGCACGGGACTAATCTTCAGCGTCAGTGTGGCAGATGGTTGGAACTATCGATCTGCCGAACATAACGGCACGCTAGTCTCATTTTTATGAAGTTAGACCATTTATAATGCACACATTAATAGGCAAAAGAAAGAACATTATGGCGATGCTTTCATGATGTTTTTAAATTCCAAATTAATTGCTCTGAATTAAATAGTTCGTAATTAAAATATTCTCTTTGGAGTTTACGTTGAAATAATAATTGTGAATTGAGGTTTCCATGGAAACAGGTTAAATGGTCTTTATTTAATAGTTCTCAGCGTCTGGGGGTGGGGAAGGTGCTGATTGGACAGCGACACAAACGTATTTCCGTCTTTGGGAAGAAAACCCACACTTCAGCTGCTCCCGGCTTTTCTGTCATCTCGGTTTGTCGTTTCGCCGCCGACACAAACACGATCCAAACTTTTTCCGCAGTGGTTCTGATGATAATGAAGCAGCAGCTGGAGAATTCTGTCCTCACGCTTTCCGTCTGTGAGCTGAGGAGGAGAAGGGAAGAGTGTGGGAGAAGGAGGAAGAAGACAAACTGAGTCTGAGGCTGCCACACCTCAGCCCACTCCCACATCCCGCTCACAAATCCAAAGAGACGTGGAGGAAAGTCCCAAGAGACGACTGGAGGAGCCGGATCGAAGGACGAGCCAACGAGCACCAACCACCGGGATTATTTTGAAGAAGAAGAAACATTTACATGATCCAGGAAGAAATTCATTCAGCTTTAAAATCAGAATAAACCCACTGACTTCAGGATTAAGTTTAATTCTGAATAATAATTTTAGTTAGGAATTAAATGTTTACATGGACTCAGAATTTAATAATTTTTATTCAGATTTAAAGGTCTCATGTAAAAGTGGAAGATGACATCTAGATGAAGAAAACCTCCCCATCCCTAAAGGAGCCCAATGGAATTTGTCATCCACAAGTTTCCAAACGTCTTCCGGGTTTGTGACGTAAGCGTGAATAGAACCTATAATAGAATGATCAGGTTCAGCATTTGTGGATTCACGTTTTGTATATTTTGCGACAAAATACAGCTCCGTCAGTCAGGAAATCTGTCTCCTGCCTCCATCTGAGAGTCTGATGTCATTTAAAGAAGTGCTCTGAGGGATTAGATTATTAGCATTAGAAATGTATTTATAGACACCTCCACCTCCCTTGAAAACACTGATCAAACTTTGCTCAGAACAGACGACTCGATCCACACGTCCACAACAAACAGAAACTGTACGATTCCACACAGATCCTCGGCCTTTGCACAGTCGCCTTTTCATTTCTACCTGTTAAACAGTGGAATAAACTTCCAGACTCTGAAACAGTCTGGAGACATTCATCATTTTACTCCGAAACCTAAAAAAGCACATTCTAGAAAATCAAACGCGCCGACATCAGTCGAGCTCATTATACTCGACATTTTTACGAACAAATTCAGCACAACTACATTTAATCTCATTATTGCTGTGATTTTAGGAAGTCACGTTTTATGAATTGTGATGTTTTATTGTGTATTTTTCTTGCTCTATTGTAATGTAAAGTGTCAGTATTTTGTGTGTTCACCTGCAGAGGGAAAGTAGCAGGAGCTAAATCTGCTGCAGTTCATCTCTTCTTTTATAAAGATTAATGAATTTTGTACATGGTCCCTGACAAATAAAGACTAAACTAAACTAAACGTTGAAATAAAAACCCCAGGATCATGTAGAGTGTAAATACGAAGATTTTAAGACCAAAAGGACGAGGAGCAGTTACAGAGCGAGGGCCACAGTTTTCAGTATGAAGTGATTTTGGAGGCCAGAGTCGATGGAGCCGGAATCGCCCCTGTGTTCACTTCCTGTCTGGAACACAAGCGGGTTAGTAAGCCATGTCCATTTACATACAGCCTGCGTCTCCAGGACAGATCTACATTTAAAGTTTCATGCGGTTGAATCCTAAAGGCCGTGACTGATGACTCCAGAATGGGTTTTTAATGATGCGTCAGACATTTTTCAGCTTCAGAGGGATGGAGCTTCTGACCCACTTCCACAGAGTGAAGAGGGAGGAGGAGCGAGGAGAGGGTTCGGTTTGGCAAAGTAAACACAGACTTTTCTTTAACCCTCGAAGACCTACGACATCCGAGGAATATGTTTCTATAACCGCAGAACTTTGTAAGTGTAAAAGACAGAAACGTCCTTTTCCCCTCTGAAAGTGCAGACATAGAGGTTTCCGTACATTTCTGCGGCTTTATCCTACGTCACACTCACGCTGTGTGATGACGGGAGCAAAACGAGTGTCCAATAGGAACTTTGTTTTCCCCAAACTCATGCGCTCCGTCCATTTTGATCGAGCCAAACTTTGCCAAAGAGTGAAGTGAGTCAAGATGGTCGACTCCTCTGACTGTGTGTGTTTATAACGAGGGAAAAAGTCACTCTAAGTGGAGTTAATTCTCACACACATGGAAAATGACACATCTTGGTGTGTGTAATTGTGCATCTCTTTCTATTTTTATTTAAAGGTTTATTTCAGTCCAAATGAACAAATCCAAATGTAATTTCCACCCTGGAAATGCAGAAGTGCTGTGGCTCTGGCCGTGGTCCTGACAGGAGCTGTTTCCAGGACTGGACCAGGAAAGTCATGGAGCCACTGCACTTTTTTTGTTTTTAGGGCAATAAGGAGATTTTTAATTTACTTACAGCCTTGAGATTTTGTGTTTTTGTAGCTCAGGCCCTAAATTAAGTATTTTTTATGTCCAAAAAGTTGTTTCCACATGTTTGCTGTGGGTTTTGTATAAAAGAGTGGGAATGTTTTTTTTTTTCATCTCTATTTCTGGTCCTGTAGCTTTTCTCACAGCCTCATGACACAACTACAGCAGCAGATGTGAAATAACAGGTTGGACTGAACAAAAGGAGGTAGAACACTTCATTAGGGGTAAAAGGGGCAGTTTTAAAAGAAACATTAAGAAAAAAATCCAGTCGAGGAGAAATGTACTTAAACTGCCCCCAGGTCTTCAGGGGTTAACAGTACCTTTTATTTTGGTACGAGCGTAAACTGTACATGTTGTGGCTTCTTTGTCATTATTATTAGTTTCTACAACCATAAATGGAAACAAAAAAGAAAAAAAAAATTCTCATTCTCATTCTGGTTTATTTCTGGTTCTAAAACATCAGGACATTAATGGGGGTCGGCTAATTTAAATAAATGAGTTTTGAGTCTGGATTTGATTTAGTTAATTTAATTATCTTAATAATTTAAGCTCACTTTAACTTGTGTTTGTAGCTTTATATTACATTTATTTTTATATAAACACACAGACTCTCCTGAGCTTTCTCATGATGATCGCAATAAAAACCGTACCGTGGGGTTCATACCGTGCGGTTATCGTATCGTGGCAGTTGGATATCGTTACACTCCTCGTTTCTTCGCTTCACGTTCTTTTCCAGAGGCGCTCTTGTCTGTGCGAGCAGCTCTGTAAATAAAGCCTTTGGTACAGGCCGCAGTATAATGTAAAAGCAGCAGTGACAGAATCTGACTGTGCCGTCTGTGTGATTTAAAACATTTTAGATGGAAACCAAAAACAGAAACCCTGACGTTGCTATGATACGTTCCCAGCCTCATCCTGAGCATATGAAAAGGCTGCACTGTGTCTGAAATATGTGGATAAAACCAGTGATGGACTAAAGGCGGATTATGGAGGACATCACCTGCATGATTCCTGCACCGATGCAAACAGAAAGTTAAAAGGACGGTGTGCAGCCTGTGCCTTCGCCAGCAGATATCTGTTTATTTTGTTCATTTGCGTATTTAAGGATCCGCTTTAGTCTCTGCAGTTGCACAGACGACTCTTCCTGGGGTCGACTCTCATCTTAAAATCACACAAAAACACACTGACCGTACGTTAACAGTCAGTCACAGAATAGGCAGAAAACTCCTACGCTCATCACAGTTTGGTTAGCTTTGACTTCCTGATGTTTTTGAAAAGAAACATTGTGTTTCAGCGCCATTTCTTGAGGCAGCTTATGACTGTGTAAAAGTGTTTTTCAGTGCATTACTTCTCGGTTTAGGCGAAGTAAAGATCGCGCAGGAGGCTCGTCTTGTGTTATTCCCGTGTCTGTTCCAGGTGGGCTGTAGCTGTGAGGCTCTGAGTCTCTGTGTCGTCCAGACTTTGTGCAAGGACAGAACTAAACTACATTTCTCTCTTTGACTTTAGTCTCTTATGCAGAACTAGGGACTAAATGCAAACCATAACATAATATGTTTTTAAAAATTGTGATTAGAGTTCACCATCTTTTTGTTTTTTACTCGCGGTTCGAGTGTGCAGAGTTTTCGTCCCTTCTACACATCCGTAGGCAGCTCCTCTGGCTGTTCGAACTTCAGAGCGCCGTGTTTCGGTAAACTTACCGCTGTGATGGAGAAACAGAGGAGCTTCTGGACTTTTGAACGGTTTATTTGACTTTTAAAAACTTCCAGATGCCACAATTTACAAGTCAAGAGTTAAATGCTGCCTGTGCCGAGCAGAGTTTCAGCACCACCAAAGTACGTCTAGTCTAAGTTAGCAGTTCCGAGCTAAAACCCCCGGGTGCAGCGACCGGAGCGTCTGAGCCAAGAGCCTCAGATCCGACAAATGACCGTTTGAATCACTACAGACCTGAGGATAATCCCACGGCAAAGAAAATAACTACAGCCATCGCTAAATGGGGAGGAACTGCTTTACGTTATGGCTTTAAAACTGCCTTGAAATGCAAAACAACACAATTTTGAACGTGCAATTCAATATGTGATTAATCACAATTAACTGTGGAATTTCTGATCTTAATCGACATTTTAAAAATGAATCGCTTGACAGCCCTGTGCAGAACATTAACACTATTTCTGAGAGGGCGTCTGAGAGCTCGTTCTGCAGCTCCATTCTGAACTCTGGGCAGTTTGTCCAGCTCTTTGTTGGCAGCAGCAGACCAACTGTCAGTCACTTTTCTCGCATCAGATAAACACATTCAGGTTTGTCTCATTCTCAGTTTATGTTCAGGCCTCATGTGGAAGTTCAGAACCTCCCGACTTCCCGCCCTGAGCTGAAGAAAATGTTTTAAAGGTTTTTAATGACCTGTTTTTAATAATAGATGCTGGTGATTTTGCCATTTTTGTGTACGTGGGACCAGCCTGGACGGGTTTAGGTTGTACACTGTAAAGCTCAGTTCACACCAGACGCGAACAAGGCGAGTGGTTTACATGTTAACTCTATGTAAAGGCACTGACACGCAAATACTATTCTGGGGGCTGCGGCTGCGTTTAGTCCTAATCCAGTCCTGATTTTGTCCTGGTTTAGTCCTAGTCCTGGTTTAGTCCTGCTTTAGTCCTGGTTTAGTCCACGGCCAACCTGCAGGCTCTGCGGTTGTATATAGTCCTGGTTTAGTCCTAGTCCTGGTTTGGTTCACGGCTGAGCTCTGCGACCACATTTAGTCGTGGTTTAGTCCTACTCCGAGTCTTGGTTTAGTCCACAGCCAAGATCCGGGCTCTGCGGCTGCATGCAATCCAGGTTTAGTCCTAGTCCTGGTTTAGTTCTAGTCCTGGTTTAGTCCTGGTTTAGTCCTAGTGCTGGTTTAGTCCTAGTGCTGGTTTAGTCCGCGGCCGAGCTCCGGGCTCCGCAACCGGAAAACTTAGTTTTCCCCAAACTCATGCGCTCCGTCCATTTTGATGGAGCCAAACTTTGCCAAAGAGTGAAGTGAGTCAAGATGGTCGACTCCTCTGACTGTGTGTGTTTATAACGAGGGAAAAAGTCGCTCTAAGTGGAGTTAATTCTCACACACATGGAAAATGACACATCTTGGTGTGTGTAATTGTGCATCTCTTTCTATTTTTATTTAAATGTTTATTTCAGTCCAAATGAACAAATACAATATATATTTTGATATTTTGCATTTTTGTAGCCAAGGCCCTAAATTAAGCATTTTTTAATGTCCAAAAAGTTGTTTCTACATGTTTGCTGTGTGTTTTCTATAAAAGAATGTGAAATTTATCTTCTGTTTTTTTTTTTTTTTTTCATCTCTATTTCTGGTCCTGTAGCTTTTCTCACAGCCTCATGACACAACTACAGCAGCAGATGTGAAATAACAGGTTGGACTGAACAAAAGGAGGTAGAACACTTCATTAGGGGGTAAAAGGGGCAGTTTTAAAAGTGAAATTAAGAAAAAATTCCAGGCGAGAAGAAATGTACTAAAATTACCCTCAGGTCTTCAAGGGTTAAATCTGAGCACTTATTTTATCTTTATATAATTATTACTCTGTATTTGTGCAGCACTGGAAACTGTTTATGAAATGTATATATAGAAATAAAGTTGATTGGAATAAATCCTCAGTACAATTTGAACATGTTTAGCTCCATTATGGTTCAGCTCAGGAAAAACCTGGTTCACCGTTTTGAACTGGAGCATGTTTCATCTAAATACATGTTTTTATAGATGGATGAATCTAAAACAGAATTAAAATGGGACAGGAGGAAATCACTGCTGCAGTTTTCGACCAGAATCCGAGGACCATGTTCTCTTATTTCTGTTATTTTAGCTCCAAATGAAAATGTTCCAAACAACATAATTACGCTTGTGTCATAGATTATAACTGGACCTCAGACAAAAGCAGTCTGTCCTCTCTAACCTGAGCTCATTATAGAGCGGAAGACGGAGAGGCTCCAGAGGGCATAAACATATATAATAAATAAAAAAACCCAAATACAATATAATAAAGTGGCCGTCTATCCATCCGTTCATTCAGAAAAACATGTCCTTCAGTGAAACAGACGGGGCCCACGTGAGTCTGGACACAGATACGACAAACACTAAACCTCCAAGTACATTTAGTTTAATTATTTCTGCTTTTGTTTTTCTTAGTAATTATGGACCTTTCACCACCTGGGTAGAATATTCTGGTACACAGTGTTGGGGAGTAAAGGATTACATGTACCGGTGTATTTAGAATCCAAATTATGAGTAACTATTCCGTTACGGTTACTGTTTCAGTGAGTGGTAATTGGATTACAGTTACTTTGTTGAAATAAATGGATTACACGGCGGTAATTTCCTGTTTTCACATTTTGGGATATAACCCTTTTTATTTCGGTAATTCCACTTTGCCTGAAACCCAAACAGAACAATAAGAGCTTCATAAACGTCCTGTTGACGCCGGTGACGCCGCGTCAGTCACACAGTGGACGAAGTTGAGTTCAGTAGAACAGAGGCAGCAGTGCACAGGCAAAACGCATTTGTGTCTTGGAAATTCAGCATCACTTTGATTTAAAGGAGAGAGAGACGAGTGGAATCTGAGCGTGCAATGCAAACTCTGCTGCAGCAAAGAGCGGCTTTCGACGTCGAGATTTTTAAAATCTAATGTGAGCTACTGAAAGTATGTAGGGGATGTGTCAGCGCCGCTTCAGGAACATAAATGTACTATTTGCTATGTGCTTTTAATACGTGGACCGCACCTCCTCCTGTGCGCTGTGTCTTCTCGCATGCACTTTGTGAACCCATAGACTGTGTGCACCTCCTCCCGTGCGCCGCACACACTGCGTGTGGATCGTGTCTTGTCGCATACGCTGCGTGGACTGTGCTTCCTCCTGTGCGCCTCTAAACCAGAACTAAGACAGGTCTAAAGCGCATCTAATCCAGGTCTAAAACCAAACAAGAATTTGCAGGAGTTGGTTGCTACAATCATGTAGTTTTAAAAAGTCTGACAATATCAAGTAACCCAAAGTAATCAGATGACGTTACTCACTTTAAGTAGTTTAATGGATTATGTTACAAACTACATTTTGGAGTATGTAATCTGTAATCTGTAATCTGTAGGGGAATATAGTTTAAAACTAACCTTCCCAACACTGCCGGTACGTGGAGTTGTTTTTCATGTATTTCACGCTGGTTTCAGTAATCCTCTGTGAAAAGTCTTTTGCCTCTGAGCCTCGGCAAAGCTCTCTTTGAAATTTACCGGGATTGTGATGTCATAGATAAAAGCTCTGCTCAGTTTTTAAGGAATTATTTGCGCTGTTCCCTCTGCTGCCAGTAGATCAGAGTAAAGGAAGCACTAAAGCTGAAATTGTGTCTATTTTAAAGCCGACTTGTCCTGCAAAAATGGTCTTTTCAGAACTTTTAACCATGTCATAGTTGTTTCCCATCTCAGAGTTGTGTCTGGAGTGATTCATGCACGTTTGAGTCGTCTTTAATCATTTTCAAGACACCATTTTGCTGATCAACCTCCGTTTTCACCATCTCCAGTGCACTTTAAAGTCAAAGTCATGAAATTCCCAAGTAAATGTTCTCAACTAAATGTTTAACAAGATAATTAATGCATAGTATGAATTCTTTAAGAACTACTGGAGAATTACACTTTGCAAAAACAAATGATAACATCGATTTTACGGGTCCCAGGTGTGGCGACCGCAGTAATAAACCGAATGCATCTGTGGAATACAGAAATCTTATGGACAGAACGACAGGAGCACTTTTTTCCAGATTGCGTCTCTTATTTCAATATCAAAATGTAACATCAATACAAGTCATATAGAGTCCTGTAACACAAATAAAATCACATCAGGAGGTTTTTGACAATAAATGAGAGCAATATCCATTAAACGTACAAGCTCAATACTAATGTACTTTAAGAACAGCACGAGCCGCTGAACTCTGGCGAGACTACGGCACCATACGGACTGGTGCTACTTAGCCATGGTTCAACAAACTTTAACCAACTCAACCTAAAGTTACACAAATCGCCACAACCATAATCTCTTTTAACATGGTGACACGGAGCTTCTATTCCTGACAATAATGAACAAACCTGTGGAATAAAGGCAGAGTCTTAAGACAGACCGACAGGAGCACTCATACCGTTTCATACATAAAGTGCACCGCATTATAAGGCACATTAAGTGAGACTGAGACCTTCACCCGGGCGTTCTCGATCCATCGGCAGATCGTGGTGTAACTCATTCGCCGTTGCCTCTGTCTTGGTGAATGTGAGTTCAGCTTCTGTCGTCCACAGCTGCAGTTTAACTCTGAACGACCTGTTGACACCGATATCGAGAGGTTGGAGTTCTTTGCTTAATCCACCCGGAATGATCACACGGAGTTAGTTCACTTCACTCGGGCGTGTGAGTCATTGTCTCTGAACAGGGGCCATTTTGGGCCCCCATACACCATAATATGAGGTTAAAGCACAGTACGTATTACTTTGTGAGGCTCCTGACTTCGTAGCTTAACAAACTCGTACTAAAACATTTTGACAGATTTTTTAGTGCCGTGTACCACATAAAATCGGTTTGAGGTCAGTAAACACAACCATTTTTGAGAAAAAGGATTTTAATTGCGCCTTAAAGTCCCCATTTTCTTCTGCGTATAATAGGTCTTTTCCACCGGCACTGTTTAGCACAGCACAGAACAGCACGACACGCTTTGTTTGCTTTTCCACTGGGGATGGAACCTGGAGGATTTTCTGTACCTGCTTCGGTTCTAACTGCACTGAGCCGATACGACGACATGACGTGGACAGACTCTGTCCACTGACTGGTCAGAGGAAATGTGAATCTTTAAATAATCCCCCGCCGTGTGTAAAAACACACTGACGACACGTCAACAGAGGAGAAACAATGGAGCCGATTGTGACGATGGAAGACCAGCAATAATGTCGCCTAAAAATGATGTCACGGCAGTGTCGATCCTGCTACTCCACCCACTTCCAGGTGGTAACGACTACACAAAAAAGCTTCACCGTGTAGTGGCGTGCTGAGCTGAGCTGAGCTGAGCTGAGCTGTGCTGAGCTGTGCCGTGCCAGTAGTGTAGTCGAAAAGCCCTATAAGGTGAACAGGAGCTTGGTCTGTAATAGGCAACGGGGGACAAGGAACGACAGTGCCAACAGTTCCACTTGCGATTTTACTCCTTTACTCTCCAATATTCACACAAGATAATGTTTTACAAATGCAAAATAATTACGGTCTTAATTACCAGAGAATATTTGCAGAAAGTAAATCACAAGTGAGAACTACCAAATGTGGTGGCACATATTTGGGTGCACCACGTCGACCGTATTCAGTGATTTGAACGGAACAAGGCGCCGTCAGCTAAAAGCACCATTTTGGTCAAATCTCCTTCATCAGACAGAGCACAGAGTCTGAACAATCTGTGAGAGAGAGCGGGGGTAACAGGCTGCAGGGACGTGTGCAAAGACATCCATTTAACAGGGGCCCCGAGCTGCTGCCTCCTGAGTCTGGGGCCTGGGGGACTCGGGGACTGCTGCTGCCTCTCTGTGTGTGTGTGTGTGACCACTGACTTCCTGTTTAAACCTGCAGAACAGATAGGCCCCGTCTCCTCATAGAAGATTTCCTCTGCAGCAGACTGATTTAGGCGAAGTGTTTAGGCGGTGTTTTGTTTTCGAAAAGTGGCTGTGACATTTCATAATTGTTTTAATTGAAGCGGCATCCTTAAATCAATGCTAAAAGCTCGTTAGAGTTGATTTGCATAATATGTCTCCGTTGGGGTTAGAATCTGTCTCCAGGAAATACGTTTACATCAATATAACATTCCACAAAAGCGCGGAAGCCCAGCGTGGACGTGAGTGTCTGTGAGAGTGTGGAGCGGTCTATTTAAAGGCGCTGTGGCTCTGGGGACTGCCGTGTGCTGGTCACTAACAATGGGCTCGGAGGAGGCTAATGACAGATGAAACTCGGAGCTTCCATTCAGTCTATTTTTGTTGGGTTTATTACAGGAGTTAACGCTCGCTGTCTGAATCCTGATGACCATTTTCACTGATCACAAACTAGGGCTGCCAATTGTAAAATCAGACGGATAATGATTCGTTTTTTCGGTTTTTGATTTTGTGTTTAAATGAAAAATGGGGAAAACGGATAACGGCTGTTTCCCGTTTTGTCCAATTTTGATCCTTGAGCGAGTTGCGTAAACCGGAGATGAACCTTTACTCGGAGCAGAGACACGGATATGACGAGTGCAAAACAAACCTAACGGCCGCTGGACTTGAGGATCATTATCATAGGATTAAACAGCTTTTTGAGGACGGAAAAACGCTGAGATTTCTAACACGCTGCGACAGTTCGGTATTAAGATCCTCGGAAATGTCGATGAGAAGATTCGTAAAAGACAAACTGCACCTGTCATCAGTACATGAGGTAAGTGCTGCTGTAAGTGCAGCCAGTGATTTTCCGCGATCACGGAAAACGCGGATTCGTCATCGTGAAGCGGACTTAAAACTGATTACCGATGTGTAGCAGGCGTCTTTTCCCCGTTTTGGTGCACATATAGATGAGTACGCTGTGTGAACCCATAGACCTAGACCGTATAGGGCCTACGCCTCCTCCCGTACGCCTCAGACACCGCGCATGGACCATGTTTAGTCGCGTAAGCTGCGTGGACCGCGCTTCCTTCTGTGCACCTCTAAACCAGGTCTAAAATCAGGACTAAACGCGCATTAAACCAGGTTTAAACTGCAACTCGCTC
>CM060669.1:35550780-35625780 GCA_030686955.1 Odontamblyopus rebecca
GCTCCGTCCATTTTGATCGAGCCAAACTTTGCCAAAGAGTGAAGTGAGTCAAGATGGTCGACTCCTCTGACTGTGTGTGTTTATAACGAGGGAAAAAGTCGCTCTAAGTGGAGTTAATTCTCACACACATGGAAAATGACACATCTTGGTGTGTGTAATTGTGCATCACTTTCTATTTTTATTTAAAGGTTTATTTCAGTCCAAATGAACAAATCCAAATGTAATTTCCACCCTGGAAATGCAGAAGTGCTGTGGCTCTGGCCCTGGACCTGACAGGAGCTGTTTCCAGGACTGGACCAGGAAAGTCATGGAGCCACTGCACTTTTTTGTTTTTAGGGCAATAAGGAGATTTTTAATTTACTTACAGACTTGAGATTTAGCTTTTTTTATATAGCTAAGGCCCTAAATTAAGCATTTTTTATGGCCAGAAAGTGGTTTCTACATGTTTGCTGTGGGTTTTGTATAAAAGAGTGTGAATTTTATTTTATTTTATTTTTTTTTCATCTCTATTTCTGGTCCTGGAGCTTTTATCACAGCCTCATGACACAACTACAGCAGCAGATGTGAAATAACAGGTTGGACTGAACAAAAGGAGGTAGAACACTTCATTAGGGGGTAAAAGGGGCAGTTTTAATATCAAAATTAAGAAAAAAAAATCCAGGCGAGGAGAAATTTACTAAAATTGCCCTTAGGTCTTCAAGGTCTTCATAAAACCATTTTTTCGGTTGGGGTCCAGGCAGTTTTTTTTTAAAATATGGCTGCCAAAACCGATTATTCTATAGACTTTTGTACCATTTCGACCAACTAGGGCATGTAATATGTCCTAGAATAGGTTTTTAGGGCTGCTCAATTCTATTCTGACATCAAAAACTGTGTATGATGAATCCTTGATGTCCTTCTTGCTTTAGCTGCTGCTTACTTCATACGTTTTTTTTTTTTTTTAATATGTTTTTTTGTTTTTTACCTTCGGCACCATTTCGTGCAACTATAGCATGTATAATATTACACGCCATATGGTGCTGAAGTCCAAAAATAACTCATCTTGGCAGCCTTATATTGAAAAACTATCAGGCAGGTCAACAGGACTGAAATGCGACACAAAAACACCGTCAAACACAAAATCTTATTTCAGATCAACAGAAAGTGTCCTAAGGCTAAATATGGCAAATCAGGCTGATAAACATCAAAGGAATATAAGATGTATAATGCAAACTAAAATATCTTCCAAAACTGGGAAATTCTTTAATATGAAAACAGGCCCAGGATGCCAAAGCCCAAAAGACTCGATCGCAAATGTTGTTTCTAATCCCATTTATTTCCGAGTGAATTATATATATTTTTTAAAACGCTGGAGTCGACAATCGAGTCTTTTGCGCTTTGGCCTGTGCAGAGGGAAATTGACAAAGCTAATGCTAAGGCTGCTTATAAAGTTTTCTAATGTTTCCAGACACTAATGAGTGAACCAGGCAGAGCGTTTTGTTTGTTAGACTCGTGGCTGTTGTCAGATGGGTTAAAGTGGTGTTAAGCTTCTTCAGTGTGAAGCAAATTGGTGTTTTACGTGGAAGTTCAGAACTTGCCCCCATCACTACACTAGTTTGTTGCCTTGACAGACTCACTGCCACAGTGAGATCTCCACCGAGGAAACACTGATCTGTGCCGTTTTTTGGCTTCTGACAGAATTCCACCACCTCTAGCAACGGACTTTAGCTTCAGATGTGCCGGAGATCCAAACGCTCAAATCCAACAGTGTAAGAGAATAAAGAGAGCTTTTTCCCCCATCCAGCAAGGAGCAGAAGTGCATGGAAAGATCGTCCATGGAGTGCCTTTCTCCCGCCATGTTCGTCAAAATATTTTTAAACAGTTCTTGCTATTGTGGCGCATTTCAAAATAAAACAATTGTCCTTTAACTTCTTAGGTTCCTTTCTAAGACAATGTAGCCAAGTGTATTTGTACCTTGTTGACATGTTTCGGCTGCTGTCGTCTTCAGAACTGTCACCGGTGTTGGTGGTGACGTGTCATATATCAGCTGTTGTTACTTCCTGTAGGCGTGGTCAGCCTGATGGGACCTGCAGGTCGCCCAGACTGACCACGCCTCCTGTCGCCCGGTGCTCTCTGGAGGAGGGTGTCCCAGGTGTGTGAAAGGAGGAACGCGCCGTCATCACGGTTGATGCTGTCAGTGCCTCGTTTCCTGATCTCTCCGTCCTCCCTGATCCAGCGTTTGAACTTGTTGTTCTCCGATCCAATGACCCGAGCCCCGTCCCGATCCAGAATGTGGTTATTTCTTTTACAGTGGTCTGATATGGCAGATTTTAGGTTTTCCTGTTCTGCTTTGTCTCTTTGTGTTCTGGTGAGTCTCGCTGCTGTTTCTTTTTCCCATTCTTTTTGGTGTTCCTTTTTTCGGATGTGAAATGCCCGGCCTGTTTCCCCTATGTAAGATTTATTGCACGATTTGCACTGGATTTCGTAGATGGCGTTGCATTTTTGTTCTGGTGGTATTTTATCTTTGGGGTGGACTAACTGTTGGCGGAGTTTTGTGTGTGGTTTGACTGCTGTGCTTATGTTGTGTTTTTTCATGGCTCTGGATGGGTTCTGTGATTCCTCTGATGTACGGTAGTGTGACTGTGTTTTGGTCAATCACTGTATATTGTTGTAATCTTGTAAATATTCGTATATTTTAATTTCACTGCTGAGTGAGATTTTGCACTTTAAACATCATCACTTAAACTTAAACTCCAGGTCTGTTTTCCAAAAGTGGATATTAAAGCAGAGTCATATCGCTGGTTAATGATTAAAGTTAGGTCCCCTGTTTGTTT
Organism: Odontamblyopus rebecca; assembly: GCA_030686955.1. Classification (NCBI taxonomy): domain Eukaryota; kingdom Metazoa; phylum Chordata; class Actinopteri; order Gobiiformes; family Gobiidae; genus Odontamblyopus; species Odontamblyopus rebecca. Next base: position 35,553,594 of record CM060669.1, read on the forward strand.
TAAATGCTCTTTCCTGCTCTGGATGTCAGGGTCTCGAGGTGGAATCATCACAACTTCAGCAGAACCGTGTACTTTCTGTAAAAAAAACACCCCAAAATCAACTTTAACCCTGTCACCTGTTGTCGTAGCCTCATCTGAAGTCCCTGCAGCACTGCGAGGGCCAACCCCGAATCCTGCAGATACAAACTCCACCTGACCTCAATTAATGTTTCTGAACAAGAGGACATAAAATGTACTCACAAACTGCACCTGCAGAGCAGGACGTCCTTCCCCTGTGTCCCCTCACAGACTGTGGAAAGAAAAGGACTGAGGGAGTGCGAGGTCACCACAGCGTTCAGCTCCAGTCAGATGAAGCTCATGAGGTGAGCAGTTATAGGACTGAATTTGGAGCTATGCTGTGTTTGATTATTCTGTGCGAACCCACTGAGCTCTTGGACATGACGTCACGTCCACACTTCAAGCGTTTTATTATGTTTCGCATGTCCGACCTGGAGAAAAACATGGACACGACTCGGAAAGCTGTTATTGTTTATCTTCTGTTAACGACCCCAGGGACATTTAGCAACACCGTTTAAAACAGTCTTTGTTCAAAATTGGCCTCACCACAACACCGACCACCAAACCCACAGGCCGTGATACAGATGCAGTAAAGTACTGCAGTGATACGAGTGACTGAAATTGTCATTTAAACCACCCAAGTGTCCAAACACAATGAACACAGTTCATATAAGTGACACTGGGCACAGCCGTGTGGGATTCTGTCTCCAAATTCTTGCTCAGTCTCCTCTGAGTTCTTCTGAGCAGCAAGTTCGTCGTCTGAGAAAAAGCGGCGTGTCATTGTGTGTCACTGGGCAACGTCCTCACATCTCATGTGGATAATAAAGCATTAAGTTTCATATTTGGAATTTTGACCACGCGTATCATAGCAAACAAAGAGCCAGTGAGGAGTGAGGTACTTGAAGTTAATGTCCATTTCCATCCACACTGCTGGTTTGGCAGGAAGCGGTACATCGATCAGACTTTTACTAACACTAACTTGAGCGACCAAGAGGAAAAGAAGGCACCTGAGAGCCGAAGTGTCCCGCTGTAGGGCTGAGGACCTTCTGGTTAAAGGCTTTCTGTAACAAAATGTGTGTCTAAATGTCTGTCCACAAAGGACTAATGTTATGGTCCTAGAAATGTCTCGCATTCCAGCTGCACAAATCTCTCTCTTTATGCTGATATCGTTAAATTGATTTTTAATTTTAATTGTAGAATCAGTCTGAACAAGTTCCTTCTGTTTTCTTCAGGACCAGAACGTTAGTGTTGCTCAGTCGTTTCACTGATGCTCGTCATTGTTTCCTTCAAGTTTTCATCTTTCTTCCCTTGATCGTTGTGGATAAATTCTTCATGAAGAATGTTTCTCCTTTGTGGACCTTGTTGGTTGAAGATTTGGTGATGGGGCAGATTTATGAAGCTGCTGGAGAATACGCCACATTTACACACACATTTATCACAGAAAAACATGAACTGGAAGATCTGCAAACCTACAGCGGGACACTTCAGATCATTGTGAAAAAGGTTTTTTGGTCCAGACAAAAGGGAAACAGAAATGAATCCCCGAGGATCCTGTGTCGCGGGTTAATAAGAACATTTTAAGACCGAAATGACGAGGCCACAGCAGCGGGTACAGAGGGAGGAGCCCCGGATTTTCAATGGAAACTGAACTGGAGCCAAAGTCACTGCAGCCAGAAGCGCCCCACGCTCACTTCCATCTGAAACGTGGCGGCTCGCGGGTCCGTGCAGCAGCGTACGACCCCCTCCCAGCTCCGTCTTATATTTAAACCGTCCCATGAGCCTTTTGTCCCCCGTCCCGGTCGCAGCGTCCTCGTGTCCTCGCCTAAACTTATGTCCGTGAAGTTTGCGTCCTTCTCCCTCCATCCCCATACGTCCTCTCTCACCTCTACGCTCGTCCTATACCCCCTCCCCCCTCACACACACACACACACACACACACACACACACACACGCACACACGGCGCCCCCTCCTGACGGGACGGGGGGAAATTCATGAGCTCTATAAATAGCGTGTTGGGGGTGGGGGTAGAGCGTCCCCCAAGGCTGCACGGTTATGGATGGGCCCTGTCTGCGCTCTCGTCTGGGGCCCGTACATTCTAACGTACTGTAACGCACACATGTACATACACACACACACACACACACACGCACACACACACACACACACACACACACACACACGCACACACAGTTGTACTCAGTCATACATATAAGGTGGGACCAGCTGACAGTCAATAGTGGCCCATCCTTGAGCTTTGTCGTACACTATTTTTCAATTACTGATACATTCAAAACAGGGAGAAGTGTTTGTGCCGCGCGGTCTTAAGAACATCTTATATTTCATGTTCCTAAATTAAGACCTTAAACAGTCTTAAATTATGTTGTCCAAGTCTTACTTTTTTCACAAAAGTCTTACATTTCATTAGCCTATCATATACTCACTGGGCCGCAGTGCAATGTTAAATGAAAGGAGGAAAAAAACGTCAATGAACGTCTAATTTGGAGAATGCGCAAACAATACTTTGGATTCTGGCGCCAGTGACAATGAGTAAACAATAGACGATTATTATCACGACAGCAGGAAGTGCGATGTTGAGTCGCGCAGCTTCCGGTCGATGCTTTTCTACAGCAAAATCCCTGTGGAAAAGTGTCACAGTTTTTGAGCAGCTTCATAAATCTGCCCCAAGACCAAATCTTCATCCAACAAGGAACAAAGATTCTGTCCATGAAGAATTTATCCACAACGATCAAGAAGAGAAAGACGAAAACTTAAAGGAAACAACGATCAGCATCAGTGAAACGGTCCTGAAGAAAACAGAGAGATTTGTGCAGTTTGCTACAGATGTTCACAGACTAAATGTCGACCATTTAAACTGCACAAACCTCTCAGTCGGTGCTAATATATCGACATCACAAAGTGAGTGAAGAAGTTATGTATGTTTTCTTCATGACTATAATGTTAGTTTTGATTTTACCTTTGTCCTTTTGTGTTTCGGTGAGTCTCGCTGATGTTTTCTTTTGGTGTTCCTTTTTGTGGATGTGAAAATGGCATTCAGCCCGTTGTATGATTTATTGCACTGGATTTCGTGATATTAAACTCAAATTCGCCCCATAACCACCAAACGTATGCAGTTGGAAAAGTACTATGCACAGTTTCTTTAATGATGCACAGTGTAGCTTTTTTGCCATCTGCTTGTCTCCATGGAGGTGTTATTGCTTTGGCTGGTATATCCCGCAGTGTAGCATTAAGCACTGAAATGTGGATTGGGCTGATTTTTTCTGTCGGAGACCGGCCCTTGTACAACAGAGCAATGACTGAATCTAAACTGAGCCAGAGAAGCATAAAGATATTTGTGTCCGAACTTGACCGAACTCGACACAATTAAAATCACACTATTTTCACAAAACTAACGATGCACACAGGATATTGTTTGTGTGGCTTCTAATGGACACAGAGACACAAAATACAAACTCAGGAAATAGCGAAAATAATTAGAAGACTTTATTCCTCCTCTCTTATGAAGTGGTCAATTTAAAGTGCAGCATCTCATCCACATTATCCATAGAAATTGTCCAAAACTGCTGTGAATCCAGTTTGAGGCCATGTTTACACAGAAACGGTCTGAAGCAACAATGCAAAAGTGTGTTTTCATTCTCACTCTTATTCCGCGGGGAATTCTGCTGCAGATGAAGATGCAAAACTTGCAGTTTGTGGATGTAGTCTGCACGCCCAGTGCGTAGGTGAGTAAAACCCTTCTGCTTCTCCACTTCCTCTTCTCCAGTGCCTCAATTCAAAACAACAAAGAAGTGTAATAACACCACCAATTTCATGTGGACGGACGAGGAGGTGGAGCTTTGCTCAACCTCACGCTGGTTATAAAACCAACAAGGCTCTTGAAAATGTGGACTGGGAGTCATGCCAGGCCAAGTACTCGCATATGGGCGGAATTCCTAGAACGATATTCCAACGATGATGTCCAGAAATATGTATTTATAATAATAATAATAATAATAATAATAATAATAATAATAATAATAATAATAATAATAATAATAATAATAATGCATCAGTTTTATACAGCGCTTTTCTGGACACTCAAAGACACTTTACAGCATTATTCATTCACTCCAGACCCGGTGGTGTAAACTACTATTGTAGCCACAGCTGCCCTGGGGCAGACTGACGGAAGTGAGGCTCCAATCTGCACCATCGGCCCCTCCGACCACCACCAACACTCACACACACACCACTTTCATACTAGGCAATGTGGGTGCTGTGTCTTGCCTAAGGACACTACGGCAGTTTTTGCTACTGGCGCCCCCCTGTGGCACCTGGAATTCCCAGTGTCTCCATCCAAGTACTAACCAGGCCCTGAGCTTCTGAGATCTGATGGGATCAGACTTTGACGAGCCGGTATGACCACATTATGAACTATAACTTCAACCTGCCAGAGGACGACAGGTGGAAATTAGCACTGGCGCTACAGCCTGGTACAAGCATCTCTCCTGCTGAGTTTAATGTAGATTGTGCACTGTCCCTGTCTAATGAAATAATTAAACTAAACTAAATACCCTCATCAAAAAGAGGAATTCACCAAAACGCAGAGAGCATCCAAACTGAAAGGAGTTTGCATAACATGTTTGTTTTTTTCCTGAACTGACTGTGCTCAGGATGTAATCTCTACGCCACGACCCACAAAAATGCAGTTTAACCTTTTCAACCATTTACACTGCGACGTCAGGGCGGAGCGTTTTCAAGATCTCCACTCTGGAGGGGTTCAGATTTTTGCATCTTTCCAAAACGCTGTTTTTTACTGTTGTGGTGTAAACGGCCCCTGAGGCGTTCTTTAAAAAGTAAAAAGTCTGGTTCCTCCTGTGTGTCTGTTTCCATCCACACAGCGCACGGATCGAGGTGAAGCTGCAGATCAGCCACAGTGACTCTACTTCCTGTGGACTTTATCTCCTCTTTTCTGCTTTAAAAATCCTGGATCTGAAGTATTGCTCCACATTTCACACATAATAATCCCACAGTTTGACTTGTGTCTAAAGTGGAAGTGCAGAGTCTGATCTTTGAACACTTCAGAGTCTCAGAGCGACTGGTTTTACTGCAGACAGGAAACAGCTGAGGCCATCGCGCTCACAGCTTTATATCCTGTGCTCCACACACAGATCCTGCTGCATCTGGGAGAGCAGAGATTTAAAGTCTCTGCAGATTCTCCTCGTGTCTGTGGAGTTTGTACTTTGTGTTGCACATTTAAAAATCGTTTAAGACTGAAGTAGAGTGTAGCGTGCGGCGAACTTCAGCTGTGTTTAATTTTACATCTCGAATGTTTTATGGCGCTGATGTGTCTGAGTCTGACCTGAGCCCAAACATAAAATTTTGTCTGAATTTGGTTGGGTTTTGGGTTTTCTATTTTCATGGAAAGAAGCCAAGTTACAGGTCAGATCTGTGGAGATGTTTTTGTAGTTGAACTTGAGCAGAAAAACGCACTGAAGATTTAAGTTTGATGTCATACTATTGGGAGATTGTACTTTCCAGAGTAATTTTCAGATTGCATACTTTTACTCCAACTTGGGTAAAGAGTAAAACAGTATATCCTGATATTCAGTCGTTTTGTTTTCCAGATTATGATGTAAAGTCTCTCTACCTGATTTTAAAACGTTGCCGTAACTGAGTAAATGTAAAAGAGCACGACCACCTCTGCCGACATTTTAACTTTAGTCTTTTTTGGCGTGAAAAGCTCAAACCAAATCTCAATGTGATTGTCTCCACTTGGCGCCCCCTCTGCTCCCGTACGTCTCCGTGGTACATTTCTCAGCTCCGTCCCTCTCCATCACTCTTCGCTTTTCTCAAATCCAATCTGGCCTTCGTTTGGAGCGGCTGCCTTTTCCCATCGCCTCCACACTCCATCCAAACGACCCCCCCTCCCCACAGCCCCGCCTCCTTTCGCCCGCTCTCCATCCCAGACCCAATCTCCCCGGACATCTCTTCCTTAACCGCCTGCTCGTTTTCCTCCATCCGTTCTATCTGTCTATTCCTCACACGTTCACATATGTTCGGAGGAGGAGGAGGAGGGGATAAGTGGCCCGTGCGTTCTGACATTTAAGCAGACGGTGTGGTGTAAACAGGGTGATTTAAAGGGCCGTTCTGTCCCCCCTCTGCTGCATATGTGCTGTGGTCTTCATCAGATGGAGCGAGCGAAGGGAAGAGGTGAACGTGGACTGCCAAGGCTCTTTCCTGGAGGACTTCGGTCTTATTGCTATTGAGCTTTAGGAGATTAGACGAAAACACCAACCAGCTATTTATCCCTTCAAACATTTTAAAACATAAGGATCTGATAAGCTTCCAGACAGTAACAACAACAGAGTCCTGCACGGGTTCAGGTACTCGCGGATACCCGACAGGTGAAGCGCAAATTTTAATGAAGCGGGTAAAAAATATTGAGCGCGGGTCTAATCTGCGGTTTACAAAACATAGTGTGAACAAAAAACAGCATCACAAAAAAGGCCTATCAAAAAATAAGGGAAAAAAAACACTAATTTTGAGGTAAAATGCCCAATTTTAAGTGAAATTATCTCCCAGTGCAGTAGGAAATTTTTTACTTCCCAAGTTTTCTTAAAACAAGACGAAATACGAACCTTGTTCTAAGCAGAAAATACGAGTTTCAAGTATTTATGGCAATATTTTTCACCTTATTGGTTTGAGAAGGAAGTTAAAGAGGCTTAACCTGGACTGAGTTAATATAAAAAGTGCTTAGAATAAGCAGAGTCGGCGTCAGAGCACATCTACTGGAGGGGCGTGGGTCATCAGCAGGGGGGGCACTGCCATTTGATAACTATTTTAATGCAGTGGAGTCAAACACCAGAAATGCTATCAAACACGTTTTTCTTTATTAATATAAGGCTAATTATTAACAATAAGGCCACTGATTGTAAACATTAAACAACAGCCTCGCACTCATCAAAAACACCCATTAACATCACTGAATGGCCAATGGCCGCTAGGTGGGGCACGGCCCACAAATGCCCCACCTTGCCGCCGACACCGAGAATAAGTTGTAATATCTAGATAAGATATATCAGGATGGAATATTTTGAAACCAGTAAAAAAAAAATCATCTTAAGTAAAAAAATCTTAAAATTGGTCTTTTAAGATGAATCTGCTTAATTCAAGTCAGTTTAACTGTGCTAGAAAATCCTTTTTTGTAGTGAGGGCTGTATTTTAGTGAAATGCAAAAGTACCATTGTTTTTACGATTAAATGTAAAATCCATGTTTTTGCTGCACGCATTCCCACAAATCTCTGCCACTTTCATTTTCAAACCTCTCATGCGACGTCCTGCAGCTCAAAATGACTCCAGAGAAGCTGAAAAGAAAATTAGCGAGTGGAGAGTGTAAAGTTGTGGTTCTATTTTTGGCTCTCGGACTGATTTTTGTTTAGGTGTTGGTGTGTATTTACAGCGGGTCGGATCGGGCGCCGAATTTTATTTAAATTCTGTCGGAAAACGGGTCGGGTGGCATTGAGGTATGACGTCAAAATCAGACCTGCGCAGGACTCTGATGTACAAAGCAAAAGGGAAAGAAAAAAAATTCAGAAACATTTTATTGAAAGAGAAAGTACTTATAATTTAAGGGGAACGCGTCTCTTTAAAATGGCCCGAGTCCGAACAACAAGGAGAAGTTTTTGTGTTTCAGTTTGTGAGGTCAAAATCTGGAACTCAAAAAATGTGAAAATGATCCTAGCCAAGTGTGTAGAAGAAGGAATCGACGTTAGTTTTCCATCTGAATGTGCACTAAAACATTTTGAAATGCAGCTATAACGTGACATACTCCAGATACTATTGAATCTAACCTGCTATTATAAGAGTCTGACAGAAGCACATTATTGTTTTAAAACTAAAATAAACGTTTGCTTCTCCCCGCTCCATTTTGGAATGATTTCTTTTTTTTTTCCCTGTAGATTACATTTGTGATTAGTAATGAAAAATAATTGCCTTTATGTATCTGCTGATTACAGTTGGAAAATAATGCAATTTGCCATTTGTGAAATATCAGAATAAACTTGTTATTATCATTATTATTATGAAAACAAGGACGTGATTTCTGGAATACTTTGCTGGAGGGAGGCGGGAGTGTCGGATGGTTTGGAGGAGTTGTATAGCTGGGTATCGTCTGCATGGAAAGTTACAACAGAAATGTAGAGAGTTTGAATGACAACAGCCAAAAGATAATGAGGAAATGTTTATCTGGCTCCACCACGTCCACAGTTGATGGATTTTCATTGTTATTATTTTTTTTGGTCGTCATAATTATAAAGTTTGAAATGGAAAAAAAAAAGGGTAACCTCACCTTGCCCATCCCTCCACCGTCCTGTGTAAATGTGTCAAACCGGTGTGTATTTTCAGAGAGGAAGAGGGAGCGGGTGAAGAGCAGCTCCCCCTTCAGTTCGGCTCGTCTCCGCAGCAGCACCGTCCTCTACCACATCTCCGGGCACCTGCACAGCCGCGAGAAGGGCAAGATCAAACTCAACAAGGTACGGGCACCACACGGGCACCACTCGGGTGCAAACACATCGGACTCGACAAGATACCAGCACCACACGGGCACACAGACATCTGACTCAACAAGGTACGGGCACCATATGGGCACATGGACATGAGACTCAACAAGGTACGGGCACCACATGGGTACAAAGACATCAAACTCAACAAGGTACGGGCACCACACGGGCACACAGATATCAGAATGAACAAGGTACGAGCACCACACGGGTAAAAAGACATCAAACTCAACAAGGTACGGGCACCACACGGGTACAAAGACATCAAACTCAACAAAGTACGGGCACCACACGGGTACACAGATATCACAGTCAACAAGGTACGGGCACCACACGGGCACACAGACATCTGACTCAACAAGGTACGGGCACCATACGGGTAAAAAGACATCAGACTCTACAACGTACGGGCACCATACGGGTAAAAAGACATCAGACTCTACAACGTACGGGCACCATACGGGTAAAAAGACATCAGACTCTACAACGTAGGGGCACCATACGGGTAAAAAGACATCAGACTCGACAAAGTACGGGCACCATAAGGGCACACATATATCACAGTCAACAAAGTACGGGCACCATATGGGCACACAGATATCACAGTCAACAAGGTACGGGCACCACACGGGCACCACTCGGGTGCAAACACATCAGACTCAACAAGATACCAGCACCACACGGGCACACAGACATCTGACTCAACAAGGTACGGGCACCATATGGGCACATGGACATGAGACTCAACAAGGTACGGGCACCACACGGGTACAAAGACATCAAACTCAACAACGTACGGGCACCATACGGGTAAAAAGACATCAAACTCAACAAGGTACGGGCACCATACGGGTAAAAAGACATCAAACTCAACAAAGTACGGGCACCATATGGGCACACAGATACCACAGTCAACAAGGTACGGGCACCATATGGGCACACAGATATCACAGTCAACAAGGTACGGGCACCACACGGCCACCCAGACATCTGACTCAACAAGGTACGGGCATCATACGGGTAAAAAGACATCAGACTCTACAACGTACGGGCACCACATGGGCACACAGATATCACATTCAACAAGGTACGGGCACCATATGGGCACACAGATATCACAGTCAACAAGGTACGGGCACCACACGTCCACCCAGACATCAGACTCAACAAGATACGAGCACCACACGGGCACACAGACATCAAACTCAACAAGGTACGGGCACCATATGGGCATATAGAGGGTACCAACAGACTGAACAGGGTATGAACTCTATGGGTTTTTTAAACAGTAAAAAAAAAAATTCAAATCCACTTTATTTCTACAATTTAACACAATAAAAACAACAAACAACATATAAAAACAAGTAAATAAAACGGTAAAATAGGCCCACAGGAATAAATACATAAAATCAATAAAACAAAACGATAAAAGATGCAGAGGACCAGCGTGTTTATACTCGTTTTGTTGGCAGAATGTGTTTGGAGACCCGCCCGCGCTCCCGGAGTATAAGATCTCGGAGGCGAAGAAGTCCCGGTTCATCCTCCTCCACTACAGCACGATGAAGGCCGGCTGGGACTGGCTCATCCTCCTCGCCACCTTCTACGTGGCCGTCACCGTCCCGTACAACGTCTGCTTCATCGGAGACGCCGAGGAGCTGACCAGGAGCACCACGGTCAGCGACATCTTCGTGGAGATCCTCTTCATCATCGGTGAGGGCCTGGTCAACCGTTAGCATTAGCAATAGCATTAGCAATAGCAATAGCATCCTCTCAAGTCTCCATTGTTTTATCATCTCACATTTACATTTTGTCCTCTCAGTGAGTGCGTTTCCGTACACATCAGTATCCTAATTACAGCCGTATTCTAGATGTGCTGTTTACGTGCGCGCTGAGAAACCGGGATACTCGTGACTAAGGCCCGACCGATATGGATTTTGTTGTGGCCGATTTGATACCCTTACAATGGGAGTTGGAGCTTCCGATATAATCGCCAGTAACATATATACGGCCACTATAGTCACTTTACAGTCGCTAACAGAAGAGAAAACAGCCTGTTTATGTGTGCGAGCTACAGCAGCTAATCGCTAACCAATGAGAAAGAACCAAAACGAGCTTCAAACCGACACATTTCAACACTCAGCCTCACACAGGCTCCTCTCAGATCAGCACTAAGAACTGTCCTTTAATCCAGACTCACACTGAGCGGCCGCAAAAACAACACAATCTCAGTGTTGTGCAGGTGGATCTGTGGCTGCGGCTGGAAACAAACGCACATGGTGACAAATGACTCCTCAGATAAACCCTGATGCCCCGCCACAGATCAGGACATTTATCTGTCTGTAAACTGGATTAAATGGGCAGAATACAGAGAGTCTAAGCTTTAGAACAAGGTAAAATGTCCACGTGGTATATTGGCAAAATTTTGGCTGATAGCCGATATGTTTCCAAAAGCACATATCGGCCGATAATATCGGCCAGCCGATATATCTGTCGGGCCCTACTCATGACTAAATGTTTATCCCGGATTCTGGACATAATCTGACAAATGTGCAAGCGCAAAAATGATTTATTTAATAAACCAGGAAAAATACAAACTACCATGAGCTCCTTTAGTACAGGAAGAGGTGAGGAGCGATGAGGCATCCCACAATCCACAGCGAAGATCAAACCGGACACTGTTGTACAAGTTCTACACTGCAGCAGATTCAGTCAAACCTTCTGCAGAAATAAACTTCAAAACATAGAAACCAGAACCACGACAGAACCACATGAGCCTGTGTGAGATTAGAATGTGTTTAATTCAGCTTTGGCACATTTGTTTGCAGAAACGAAACTTAAAACCACATGGCTCATTTGCCAAAACTATAAACGCTGAAAAAAACAGCTCTCTCACCCTGTTGCGGTCAGCTCCTGTGGGCCTAAAGGACACAACGTTCTGTGCTTCTGTGGCGTTGGAGATGGTTCACGTTAAACTTTTCAGAGCTCGTACGTGTGCAGGTTCAGTGTCGCTCTTTAGTTCACTCACGTATGGCCACTTCATTTATGTCGGCTGCTGTTGTGATGAATAAATAATTCACATCGGGCACAGCGTATATAGATCCATGGCTTCTCTTCTCTCGAACTTGCCGCAGCACTCTGCTTTGTTACGTGCCACAGTATCTCGGTTAATATCGAAATATCTCAGCTCCAGTAGCCCGGTTTCTCATAACCGGGATATTGGCTTATTCGGGATACTGAAACTGGAATACCTGCACCGTGGCGAAACGGGGATAAAACCCGATCATAACCGGGCTGCTGATGCGCAGGTAAACGCACTCACTGTCCCCTCCTCGTCTCACTGTCCTCTCTTCTCTTTCGCAGACATCGTGTTTAATTTCCGCACCAGTTATGTGAGTAAATCGGGTCAGGTGATCTTCGACGCCCGCCAGATCTGTTTCCATTACCTGACCACCTGGTTCATCATCGACCTGGTGGCGGCGCTGCCCTTTGACCTCCTCTACGCCTTCAAAGTCAGCGTGGTGAGTGGCTTCATCGTTCCCGTCCGCCGTAACGCCCGTCGGAACTTTTGGGCATAAGTCGTGTTCTTTGGCGGAGTTAGAAACGTGGTCCGCCGCCTATCCTGACATTCCTTCATGACGACGTGCCTCTGTTTAGACGTAGTTTAGTTTCGCTATTCCGACACGGTGTATTTTTTTGAGAGTTGTCATGTCATTGAGCGGGTAAAATGAACTCGACTGGTTATTTATTTAGGTGATACGGTGTTTTCCACAGATCACATACATGACCGAGTGAACTGGGTTGGGAAAGTTCATTTTCTACACTTCAGTTCACAAATTTCAAAATTAACTTGTTTATTCGTGGTTCATAATTGTTTATAGTTAATAGTTTGTTCATAGTTCCAAAAAATTAACTACTTCATCGTTCTTTTTTGTTTGCTTATCTGTTTATCAGTAAGTGATAAAATAAGTTCTGATGCTAAGTGGACATTAGTGAGTGAGTGTAAATAACAAGAAGAAACGTCTCAAACTTCAGTAGCCGGACATCCGCTTGTACCTGATCGATGCACCTATCCCCACCCCCGGGAGAGAAATCCTCCGAGACACTGAGATGATTCCAGACAGGACAGAGTAACAGATCCATGGGACAGCGGCTCTTTCTGCAGGAGACATGTGCAAAGTGTTTTGTCTTGTTTGGATGATGCATGTGGTGATGCGACGCTGGGGGCTCGTGCTGTTGCCAGATTGAATGTTTTTCTGTTAAATATGAAGGGTTCTTTACGATGTGTTTAGCCGGGTTTTTGCCGACAACAGAAATCTGCTGCCCTTTTGAACAAAGGTAAATAGACGCACACGTTCACAGACACCAGAATGATCGATCACAGTTCGTTCATCAGGCAGAAATACAGAGCGTTCAATTCATGCTCACCCAAAATATGAACCTGGTACAAAACTGCAAATAAATGAAGCACAAAGGGCCTGTGCAGCCCACATTTTAGATGAGATATTTACGCTCTTTTTTAAAATGCAGGACTGTTTCCCACGGCTCTCAGTAGCTGTTTTCAGGCCAGAGCGGTGCTGGTGCCGGTTCCCGCACCAGTTCCACTGGACCCAAGGTTCTCACCAGCGAATGACCCACGTTCAAACCATTTAAGTGAACCCAGGATGCATCATCGAGAGAGGGCATATACTAAATAAAAACAAGGCCGTAGGAAAGCAGACGTCAGAACATGGAAAATAACAATCAGGGATCACATATGGATCAATATAACTTCCTTTTTCTTGTGCTGCTGTCGAGCTTCTGTTGAAATTCCATATGGCAAATATTTCGTCTCCACATGTTTTCTTTGTACCGTGTGTGACCCAGAAGAACCTGCTGATGTCTGCGATGTCACGGTTCGATTGGAAAAAGTATTACCTGGTTCCCGTCAGGAACTAACTTTTTGGATCCCGAACGCTCTGATTTGCGGCGTGAAGTATTTTCTGATCAAGCGTCTTATGATATATGGGAGTGTAAAGTATAATAGGGTCACATTCATGTCGGAAAAGAGGAATGTTTGAAAAATAGTAAAGTACCGCTTCTCTGACAATGAAAAAAAAATCGAAGTAGAAATTTAAATAAAGTTTATGTCGATACTCCAACAATTAGATGTCAATGTCTAAAAAACAGTTTGTCGCAATTGCATCTGTAACCGATTTGGGGCTGAGCGAAATAGTAAAAAAACAAAAACAGAATCATGTCGAGCGGGTTAATATGAACATGACGGTTTTTCAGGGTAAAGTCGCGGTTCAGCCACGTCCATTTACATCAACAGTCGACCGTAGACCTCCACGTTGACCCCTGGATGTTCTGTGCAGTTTTTTCCTCCTCCCGTTTGTTTTCCGTTGCCGTTTCGGCCGTTACAGCGCGTGGACTCCAGTGTGCACAGAATAATCTGCTCTGAGCGATGAAATCCCAAACAAACAAAGGGCCCCGTACCGCTCCCCATTTAAGCGAATCTCCCAGAGTTTAATGACGCTCCCGTACCACAGGCGCAAGGACCGTCTGAAGCGCCTTAGTGACATTGTTAAAAGTTTGGAGACACAAAACGGGAGCGAAAGTTTGTCTGAGGTTCACTTTCTCTTCCAACTTTCCACATAAGTTCACCTCCAGCAGCAGCGATATGGAACTTTAATTTGAACTGAAATCACGGCTGTGAGAGAAATGGGCACTTCACAAACATCAGCGTGAAGAGACGCAATTAGCAAATCACAAAGGCGGCGGTTTTCCTCCTCAAATGACAAAATCTCCTTTCTCCTGCCTAAAGTTTAGGTCTGTAAACTGTAAACCAGAACAATTAAGCAATAATTTGTAACACTGAGGGAAACGGCTGCTTAACTTTTTTTTATAGTTTATCGTCTTATTGTTTTTAATTAAGGTAAATAATAAAAGAGTATCAAACAAAATATTTAATTGCATTTAGTATTTAATTAAAAATGATAATTTAACTTGCCTTAAAATATTTTATTTAAGTTTTTTTTTATTAATTGATTTTACTATGATATTTGCACATATTTTCAATTTACAGTAAAAGTAGGATTATAAAACTTTAAAAAGTTAGGAAACATTTTACTTAAATTAACAAAATGTTTAAAGAAATCTGCTTTTACCGTGCTTAATAAAGAGTGAAAAACATTTTAAATTTCAAATCCTCATATTCATTGCTAAGAGGATAAATATTCAACAATAGATTTACTCCATTTCAGTGGATAGAATAAACTGTAAAGTGGCACAAACACTTTTCCCCCACATTTTCCAAACAGTTTTAACATTTTTTTCTAAGAGTTGAAGAGTTAAATAAAGTTGACAAGAATAACAGTATTAAATTTACACTTTCAAATCATTTTTAAAGTCTGCAGTCTGAGGGAAGTCTCCCATAAAGTCCCTGAAATACTCACAAATATGTTCTGAGAAGTCCCTGTGTGTGTGTGGGCGATATCCAAATTCTGATCCCATTAAACCTCAGCGTTTTCCCGGGTTTACGGTTTTCCTGTGACTAATTCAGAATTATTCTGTAGCTGCACCTAAACCTTCAAAAACAGAGTCGCAGTTTTATATTTGAAGATGAGGCACAAGTTCTGATCAAACCAAACTTTGCAGCTCGTTCGATCGCATCAGCATCAGCGCACGAGCTGTTTTTATCAGCGCTTATACTGTATGCAAATGAGCTGTATGCAAATGAGCCATGAGGTTTGGTTTGTGTAAAACGTAAACAAATGTGCCAAAGCTGCATTAAACACATTAGATTCAAGATTCCAGATTGTTTCTTTGTCATATGCAGGTTCAACACAAGGTCGACAGAGCAGTGAAACGCTCAGGATGAGAAGAACCGTTTGACTCGCTGAGATATTCAAGAAGTACTAACAGCAGCAATAAATAGTACTGGTAAAAAGTGTTTGCAAATACAAGGGAAATAGTAAACAATATAATAAAAAATATAATAAAATACAGATATAATTAAAATGTAATAAAATATAGTAACATACAAAGGTGCAGGTGGGATTAAATAAGCTGTGGAGTATTTCACAGATGAGTTCCATATACGTGAAGTCGCCCCATCAAACACAAACCAACACAGAAAATTATTTTTGTGCTGCTTTAGTTTTGGAGAAATTAACGATTCTTTTACAGGTCAAATTGGGGTCAGACCCACAGGAAGCTTCAAAATGCTCGAAAACGCCCAAAATGGAGTCAATCGTTTGTGCTACAAAAAGTTTTGTTTGTGTGATTCTGGTTCTTCAGATATTTGCAGTTTTATTTTCGGTCGATGACGTCGTCCAGAACCTCAGAATGAAACAGCCTCAAAAACAGAAGAAAATGATGTCAAACGTTTGTATTTGGTTTGTGCTGTTTTGTGCTGTGACAGTTTCATTTGTGTGAGTTTATTTATAAAATGATTAATTATTATTTCTGGTAATTACAGGACGCCATTTCTGCTCAGCTGACGGAGACAAACTCCACAAAACTAGAGAAGAGAAATGACCTGAGGCTGAGGAAAAGTCTGTTTCAGTCTTTAGTCTTTTGCTTTTGATTCAGATTTTATAATAACACAGACTTTTCCTCAGCCTCAGGTCGTTTCTCTTCTCTAGTTTTGTGGAGTTTGTCTCCGTCAGCTGAGCAGAAATGACGTCCTATAATTACCACAGAAATAATAATGAAGAATTTTAGAAATAAACTCACACAAATGAAACTGTCACAGCACAAAACAGCACAAACCAAATACAAACGTTTTCTATAATTTTCTTCCTGTTTTGAGGCTGTTTCACATTCTGAGGTTCTGGACGACGTCATCGGCCGAAAATAAAACTGTGAATATCTGAAGAACCAGAATCACACAAACGAAACTTTCTGCAGCACAAACGATTGACTCCATTTTGGATGTTTTTTGAAGCTTCCTGTGGAACTGACCCCAGTTTGACCTGTAAAAGAATCGTTAATTTCTCCAAAACTAAAAAAGCACAAACAAAACTTTCTGCAGCACAAACGAGTGACACAGTTTTGTGTAGGTTTTCGTTTGATGGGGCGACTTCACGCGGGTGCTCCGTATTGCACATAATGGTATTGCACGTGTGTTGTGGAGCAGGTTATTGCACAGATGACGGTGGCAGTGGGAGTGACGTCCATGACACATTCAGATTCAGGAAGAGTATTGTGCATCACAGACAGTGGTTCAGTGCAGTGTTATTGAGTGTTCAGCAGTCTGACAGCCCGGGGATAGTCGCTCTTTCAGTCTCTTTCTGCGTGCTGGGAGGCTCAGAGTCGATAATGAGCGGAGTATCAGAAATGTCGAGCGGTGGAGAGGATCACAGTTTTGATGCAGAACCATAAATTGGGCTTTACCCTCTAACCCTGTAGTTTAGAGCTGCTCTGAAATGTGATTCTCCTTTTGTTTTCTAAGTTCAGATTTCAGTCTTTTTGATGCGTTTGAAAAGTGTCTCATTGTTCAAACGTAAATTTAAAATCTAACTGCAGTGTGAAAAAACAAAACAAAATCATACTTATTTGTCCAAATTGTGCAGCTCGAATTTAAATTATGAAACGTCTTTAAAAACTCTGAATAAACGAGTTGAAGATCAAATAAAACCTGAACAGAAGATCCACAAAAGTGTCAGACTCCATGAACCAGGTTTTCATGAATATAACTCTCCCTCTCTCCTCCTCCTCCTCTCCTTTCTCCCTCTATTTCTTTCTGTCGTTCTCTCCCCCCTTTCCTTCCTTTCTCTCAGCCCCTCTCTTTCTTTCACTCATCTCCCTCTCTCCCTTCTCCTCCTTTCTCTCTCTCTCTCTCTGTCTTTCTGTCATTCTCAGTTCTCACTTTCTTTCTCCCACCCTGTCTCTTTCACTCTGTTCTCGCTTTCTCTCACGCTTTCCCTCTCTTCCCTCCCTCACTCCCTCTTTCTCTCTCTTTTCCTCCTTCTCTCTCCCTCTATCCTCTCTCTTTTCCTTCTTCTCTCTCCCTCTATCCTCTCTCTTTTCCTACTTTCTCTCTCTCTGTCTTTCAGTCAGTTCTCTCTTTCTTTCTCTCCCTCCTCTCTCCCTCTCTTCCCTCTCTCTCTTTTCCTCCTTCTCTCTCCCTCTATCCTCTCTCTCTCCCTCTCTCTGTCTCTCTTCCTCCCTCTCTCTCTTTCCCTCCTTTCTCTCTATGTCTTTCTGTCATTATGTTAGTTCTCTCTTTCTTTCTCTCACCCCATCTCTGTCTTTCACTCCTCTCTGTCTCTCTCTCCCTCCCCTTCTCTCTCTTTCTCTCATTCTTTCCCTCTCTTTTCCTCCCTCTCTCTCTTTCCTACTTTCTCTCTGTCTCTGTCATTCTGTCAGTTCTCTCTTTCTTTCTCTCACTCCATCTCTTTTTCACTCTTCTCTGTCTCTCTCTCCCTCCCTCTTCTCTCTCTTTCTCTCATTCTTTCCTCTCTTTTCCTCCTTCTCTCTCCCTCTCTCTATCTTCTCCTTCTCTTCCTCTATCTCTCTCCCTCTCTTCCCTTCCTCTGTCTCTCTCTCTGTCTCTCTTTCCCTCCTTTCTCTCTATGTCTTTCTGTCATTATGTTAGTTCTCTCTTTCTTTCTCTCACCCCATCTCTGTCTTTCACTCCTCTCTGTCTCTCTCTCCCTCCCCTTCTCTCCCTCTCTCTTCCTCTCTCCATCTCTGTTGAATGACCTCCTTGTTTCTGCATAAACCAGTGCTCTTTCTTTCTTTCTCTCTCTCTCTCTCTTTCTTTCTTTCTCTGTTGCACTTTCTTCACTGTAAAATGTTTGAGGCTGAAGCAGGAGCTCGGTCCTGAACCCAGAGCCTAAAATAACACAGACGTGTCTTGGGAGAACCGGGCAGAGTCAGACTCGGTCACTTCTGAGGACCTGGAGCAGAGGATTCTGGGTAAATCCAACAAGTCCCAAACCAAAAATGCGTCTGCTCCTGTTCCGTCATCGTTACATCGCCTGAATCTGCCCACGAGGCCTTTACCTGCAGGGGAACAGCTCAGGCCCCGTCCGGACATCTTCCAGTCGTTTTCGGATGCAGAGTTCGTCCACTGATCCGATGGAAAACGGCTCCGGAGACAGAACGATCTGATGTGACTTGCTCCTTCCTGATTCGCGGGTTTGTGACATCAGTTGTGCGACGCTATTGCGGAAAACAGTTTAAACAAACCCGAGACAAACGCGAAACAACGTCGGTCCATGAAAAGACTCGTTCCATCAGGGTTTGGCGGTAATACAGTAAAATCAAAAAGTTGCAGCGGTATTAGTTTCATTAGTGTCATTTCTCCCTCCGCTCTCTCTCCTCTTCAAACGTGGTTCCGCTCGGAGATTTCCATCCACACGCAGCAGGAAGAAGAAAAAAACCTGACTGACGCTTCGTGTGGACGTTGAGCCCAAAAGTTTGTGACGGAGACGTTTTATTGAAGCCGAGAGTCGAGAGGGGACGAGGCTGAAGAGGAGAAAGTTCCCGAGGGCGAAGTCAGACTTTCACGGAGGAGACGGTAAAGAACAATTTATGGTTCTGATCCAAACGTGTTTGTGTGGACGTGCGGCTCCTACGCACAGCGTCCGACCTGCACCTCCCGAACTTTCTAACGACGCCTCAAAACGCCGCAGACATAAGGGCTGTGATTGGTCCTCTGCACCGCTCTGCATTTCCTCCTCATTCTAGACTCTGAGGAATAATGTGTTTAATGCAGCTTTGGCACATTTGTTTACGTTTTACACAAACCAAACTTCAAACCTCACAGCTCATTTGCATACAGCTCATTTGCATACAGCTCATTTGCATACAGTATAAGCGCTGATAAAAACAGCTCGTGCGCTGATGCTGATGCGATCGAACGTTCGGTTTGATCAGAACTTGTGCCTCATCTTCAAATCTAAAGCTGTGACTCTGTTTCTGAAGGTTTAGGTGCTCTACTTTCCATCTTCCTCGGCTCGAAATCGGCTGCTGCAACTTCCATAGAACTACGGCAACTTCCTTGTTTTTACGTTCATGCGGTGATTCGTTTCGGTGTAAATGTAACGTCGTGCTGTTGGTGTAGGTGTCGGTGAGTCCGGCCTCCAGATCTGAGCCGGTGTCGCACATCAGTGGTTGTGACGCATATTTTGAGCTTCAAAAATATTAAAAAACGTTTTGTTTTAATGTGTATCTACAAATTTAGAATTACATTTAAACAACGGCGTAGATCTGCGTAGGGACAGTGGGGACATGTCACAACCAATATTTGTTAAAGACAAAATCAGATCAATATTTGCCATTTTATTTTAATAAACAAAAATATACATTTATTCCGATATTTTCCCAAACTCTGTCGTATTAATTGAACACATTTTAGTTCTCATTTTGTTTATTAGACGTTCTGAGATGTATTCAGTGACATGAAAACAGGGTTACCCCTGCCGCTGTTCACTGGTCACAAGTGCCGCAGGGTAAACTTTCTCTCCAGCGACGAGCGACCACGAAGCTGAGACCAAACCTACGCCCTTGCATTTAAAGTAGATAATGGTCCTGTAACATTCAAATAAAACGTCTTTAGAGCCGACGGATGGAAAACGCAGAATCGTCAGCGTGAAATAGAACAAAAATCGACCTGAATTCTTTAAAATATTTGAAAAAACACCACTTAAAACTGATAATCAAAGTGTAGCAGACGTTTTCTGGTTTTGGTTTACGTATAGATGGATATGGTGCGTGAACCCGTATGCGCCTCCACACAGCGCTTCCTCCTGTGCGCCTGTAAACCAGGACTAACACCAAAACCAGGACTAAGCCAGGTCTAAAGCAGGTCTAAATCAGGTGTAAACCAGATCTAAAACCAGGACTAAAAGGAGAAATGAAACTTAAGCCGCATGGTTAATTAGCATAAACTGCGCTGAAAACAGCTCAGTGCTGATGCTTCAGCTTCTGTCAGACTAAAGGACACGACTCAGTGGATTATTTGTGTTGTATTTTCATTGATTTCATAAATGTGACACACTCGAGTCTTTTATACAGAGCGACAGGTAAAAAAATCATGTGCAGTGTGATCCTCATTTTAGGGTTTGTGGCTCCGCGGGTCTTTTCTTTTCTGTGGGAGACGCTCCAAATGGCTCTTCGAGTGTTTAAGGTTGCCGACCCCTGGACTAGACGTACTTCGGTGGTGCTGAAACTCTGCTCGGCACAGGCAGCATTTAACTCTTGACTTGTTAATTGTGGCGTCTGGAAGTTTTTTAAAGTCAAATGAACCGTTCAAAAGTCCAGAAGCCCCTCTGTTTCTCCATCACAGCGGTGAGTTTACTGAAACACGGCGCTCCGAAGTTCGAAAGTGAAACGACGAGAGGAGTTTTTAGAAGGGACAAAAGGCTGAAGAACTCACATTATGGATTGCATTCATCTAGTCGCTTGTTAATGCTGACGGGCCTAGAAATACTCGTTATTTATTTTCCAAAGTCACAGGAGCCACAACAGACGGAGTGACGACTGCTGTTCTAGGACCTTTAAAGTACATTTTGGAAGCAGCAGATACTTTTACTTCCGTATTTTTTTGCTGCTATATCTGTACTTTTACTTGCACACTGGAGTAAGTCTCCCTAAACTCCACCATAAACAACACGGCAGATTCTTGTGCTAATGACCGTGAGTGGACGCTCTGAGCCTCGTCTCGCATCGATCGTCCGGCTGCCTCCACACCGTCCACGCCGTCCACACACTCACCGCATCATTAAACACACCCCGGGTTCTTCAGGGGACTCACAAGACCAATTAGCCCCGGCTCCGGTTCGGACGCGCTGACCGATGGAGCTGACCGTGGTGCTGACCACAGGGAGCATCTGACTGGTTGCTTATGTCGTGATTTCCGCTCTTCAGTGCCTAATTTAAAGGAAGCGCCGGTGTTTCGAGCGCAGAGGTTCAATAATAAAGACGCAGCGATTTATGACATAATGAGAGGGGCGGGGTGTGGACGGAAGCAGAGGTGTGGACGGAAGCAGAGGTGTGGACGGAAGCAGAGGTGTGGGGAGAAGCAGAGGTGTGGACAGAAGCAGAGGTGTGGACGGAAGCAGAGGTGTGGACGGAAGCAGAGGTGTGGACGGAAGCAGAGGTGTGGGGAGAAGCAGAGGTGTGGACAGAAGCAGAGGTGTGGACAGAAGCAGAGGTGTGGACGGAAGCAGAGGTGTGGGGAGAAGCAGAGGTGTGGACAGAAGCAGAGGTGTGGACGGAAGCAGAGGTGTGGACGGAAGCAGAGGTGTGGACGGAAGCAGAGGTGTGGACGGAAGCAGAGGTGTGGACGGAAGCAGAGGTGTGGACGGAAGCAGAGGTGTGGGGAGAAGCAGAGGTGTGGACGGAAGCAGAGGTGTGGGGAGAAGCAGAGGTGTGGACGGAAGCAGAGGTGTGGACGGAAGCAGAGGTGTGGACGGAAGCAGAGGTGTGGACGGAAGCAGAGGTGTGGACGGAAGCAGAGGTGTGGACGGAAGCAGAGGTGTGGGGAGAAGCAGAGGTGTGGACGGAAGCAGAGGTGTGGACGGAAGCAGAGGTGTGGACGGAAGCAGAGGTGTGGGGAGAAGCAGAGGTGTGGACGGAAGCAGAGGTGTGGGGAGAAGCAGAGGTGTGGGGAGAAGCAGAGGTGTGGACGGAAGCAGAGGTGTGGACGGAAGCAGAGGTGTGTTCCAGCATTTGGTGAAGCGTTTGGACCAATCAGAGCTGATTGATGTAGTAAAATGTTGTCGTATTAAGTTTGTAGCTGAATGTCCTTTAACGGCTGTAGTTGGAGATAAGCGTCGGCACATTAAGCTTCAGCTTCTGCTTCACCTGCTCAGTGACTCAGTGTTTGATTTGATTGTACTACAGACTGAATATGTTTTTTTCATATATTGTATTTAGTCTGTAATGAGTTAAACATTGACCATTGACTAGGCCCCATTTAATATAAAACACACTTGTTTGGGTAGGGGGGTCCCTGCTCCAGCTCTCCATCAGTTTGGGGGTCCCTGGGAAACATTGAAGGCCCCTGCTGTAAAGTTTGCTTGTGTATTTCGTGTCACTTGGGGCCGGAGTCTGTGCCTCTGAACCTCCTCCGGGCGACTCTTCCTGTTCTGATAAAACGGTGTAAATGCTCGTCTGCTGCAGTTGTCGGGAGCACCTGTTCTGGGGCCGGGCGAGGACAGTGACAGCTCCAGGCCCGTTCGGCTCCTCTCTCTCTCTAATAATGGAAATACCAGCCTGTCCCGGGGGCCCGTGTGTGTGGACGGGCCCCGTACAGTCACAGTGGAGCAGACATTCTCCACACCGTCCTCTCAGGGCCCTCGTCGTGATGGGCCCATCCCACAGAACGCACACAGATCTGGGGTTTACACTGTCCCCGTCCTCCTCAGCGCCAGGACCGAGGACAGAGGAGGGAGGGGACGAGAGGAAAAGAAAAAAGGTGTGACTAAAGAACGCCACAAACTACAGGAGAATTTGCTCGATTTTGGCTGCGATTTCTTCTCCCGACTTTGTGTGTTCATGTGTGATTTTGAAGCCTCTAACTTTATCTCCTCTTTCCTGCTTTAAAAATCCTGGATCTGAAGTGTCGCTCCACATTTCACACATAATAATCACACAGTTTGACTTGTGTCTAAAGTGGAAGTGCAGAGTCTGATCTTTGAACACTTCAGAGTCTCAGAGTGACTGGTTTTACTGTAGACAGGAAACAGCTGAGGCCCTCACAGCCTCACAGCTTTAGATCCTGTGCTCCTCACACAGATCCTGCTGCATCTGGGAGAGCAAAGATTTAAAGTCTCTGCAGATTCTCCTCGTGTCTGTGGAGTTTGTGCTTTTTGTCGCACGTTTAAAATTAGTTTGAGACCGAAAAACCCTGTAGTGTGTGCCATCCTTTAGATGGTTTATCTTAAAGAGCTTTCTCTCTCTCTCTGTTTTAACAATGTTCCCTCATCACAAACCTGCCTGAAGAGGTTTGAGACTCCTGCAAGCATGTTTGAGTCATCTAGAGATCTCTCCTGGGCCCTATTCAAACCCTCCTTACGGTGAGCAGTACGAGGCTCCGCCCACAGGCCTACGTCCCCCCTGCTCCCACACGACAATTCTCCACAAACACACAAAAGAAGAATATGTTTTCTGTAAATTTCTAACGGTAAAAGACAGAAAGGTCCTTTTCCCCTCTGAAAGTGCAGACATAGAGGTTTCCGTACATTTCTGCGGCTTTATCCTACGTCACACTCACGCTGTGTGATGACGGGAGCAAAACGAGTGTCCAACAGGAACTTTGTTTTCCCCAAACTCATGCGCTCCGTCCATTTTGATCGAGCCAAACTTTGCCAAAGAGTGAAGTGAGTCAAGATGGTCGACTCCTCTGACTGTGTGTGTTTATAACGAGGGAAAAAGTCGCTCTAAGTGGAGTTAATTCTCACACACATGGAAAATGACACATCTTGGTGTGTGTAATTGTGCATCTCTTTCTATTTTTATTTAAAGGTTTATTTCAGTCCAAATGAACAAATCCAAATGTAATTTCCTCCCTGGAAATGCAGAAGTGCTGTGGCTCTGGCCCTGGACCTGACAGGAGCTGTTTCCAGGACTGGACCAGGAAAGTCATGGAGCCACTGCACTTTTTTTTGTTTTTAGGGCAATAAGGAGATTTTTAATTTACTTACAGACTTGAGATTTTGTGTTTTTGTAGCTGAGGCCCTAAATTAAGCATTTTTTATGTCCAAAAAGTTGTTTCTACATGTTTGCTGTGGGTTTTGTATGAAGGAGTGTGAATTTTTTTTCTTCTCTATTTCTGGTCCTGTAGCTTTTATCACAGCCTCATGACACAACTACAGCAGCAGATTGTGGAATAACAGGTTGGACTGAACAAAAGGAGGTAGAACACTTCATTAGGGGTAAAAGGGGCAGTTTTAAAAGCAAAATTAACAAAAAAAACCAGACGAGGAGAAATGTACTAAAATTGCCCTCAGGTATTTCGGGGTTAAAAATACACTGAAATGCTGCGTCTTACTGTGTCTTACTGTCTTACTGTGAGCGGGTTCGACTTTGACTTTTCACATTTCCATAAAAACAAGAATGTGACGCCCCTGGACTAATATAATACCATAAGCAATAGCATCTCCAGGGAGACAAGTGGTGAAAAGTTACACAGTGCACTTTAAAAACTGACTCTGCTCCAGGTTTGTTTTTGCGTTCGACATTAAGCCGGAGTAAAAAGGTCAGAGAAGTCATTTAGCGGCACACGTCTCCTCTGTTCTGGAAGCTCCACTCCTCCCACTGCTCGGGTGCCGGTCTGTGCCAGTGTCTGATGCTCTGCTCCGTCTACAGTCACACCCGGCTCTCCATTTCACCCGTCTCCTCGGGAAGGGCACGATCCAAGGACTCTCTCCTCATCCCGGACCCTCAGTGGAGCTCCCTGGCACGCCCGTCCCTCCCTGACCTTCTCTGGCTCCTCCTCATTTCTCCACATTTCTCCAGACGTCCAGATCGTTTAGACGGCAACAGCGTTTTGAGGGGCTGAAAACGCAAAAATATGAAAACACCCTCCAGAGTGGAAATCTTAAACGCTCCACCCTGTCGTCTGCGTTTTCGTGGCCGTGGCGTAGAGATTACTTCACGATCACGAGTCAGTTCAGGAAAAAAAACCAAACATGGCAGAGCTTCAACCGAGAAGCTGCAAATGCCACAGGACTCGAGTCAGAAAGTGACTCCACTGGTCACACAGAGTCACTCAGAGCCTCGTCCGTCCATATGAAATCGTTGGTGTTATTACGCTTCATGTTGTTTTGAATCGACGCGCTGGAGAAGAAGAAATAGAGAAGCAGAAGGTTATTTGCAGCATTTGGTCTTGCAAGTTTTGTGTCTCCGTGTGCAGCAGAATTCTCCAAAACGCTCGCGTAAACGGCGAACAAGAGTGAGAACAAAAACACACTTTTGCGTTTTTGCTTCCGACCGTTTCCGTGTGAACGTGGCCTAAGTCTTGTGAAGGCATTTTTAGAGGAAAAACATGAACAGTTTTGTGCCTCCACAACATATTGTAATAAATCTGGTGCAGTGAGATGTTTATGGTGAAAATCTGGTCCAGACAGATTTGGATATCGTTCCATCCCTAATGACAACACTGCAAAAAAGGATTTTCTAGCACAGTTAAACTGACTTGAATTAAGCAGATTCACCTTAAAAGATCAATTTAAAGATTTTTTTACTTAATAAGATGAGATTTTTTTACTTGTTTCAAGATATTTCATCCTGATTTATCTTATCTCGATATTACAACTTATTCTAAGCACTTTTTATATTAACTCAGTCCAGGTTAAGCCTCTTTAACTTCCTTCTCAAACCAATAAGGGGAAAAATCTGTCCATAAACACTTGAAACTCGTGTTTTCTGCTTAGAACAAGATTCATATTTCATCTTGTTTTAAGAAAACTTGGTAAGTGAAAAAATCTTACTGCACTGGCAGAAAATTTCACTTAAAGTAGGGCATTTTTTTTCTTATTTTTGATAGGCCTTTTATTCATCCCCAAGGCGGAATTTTCTTCTTTCCAGATGCATCCGACCAAGAACATGTGGTTAGAATGAAAATATGAAGTGTAAAAGTGAAGCACCAGTGCAAAAGGATGTAAACATCGTGAGCTTTCCCACGATATCGGAATAAATATTGTACCGTGAGGTTCATACGGAGACCGGGACTGTGTCGTGAGACTTGGCTGTGGTTACAGCTCTACTCATTATTACTCACTGTTGGTTGTGCCCGTGGCCCAGGCCTGCGGTGTGGTGCTGGGAGCGCCAAGGATCACCACAAAGAACTGCACCAGAACAGAGGAGCTGGCCACGGTTTACAGTTCATGACATCAGAAGGTGGAACGGAACATTCGGAGCTTTGGAGATGCAGAGAGACGAATAATAAAGAGTTACTCACACGTGAATGAAACAAAACGACTCCAGCTCTGTCTGTGAGGAGGAAACGATATTAGAACATGACTTAGAGCTCACAGGCGTTTGGTTTATTATCTGAATGTTTTATTTAGAAAAATGACTGAATTCGCTCTCTCTATGACTCACTCTTGACGTCCAGATGTTTGTCTCGGTCACGTGACACATTAACGCTGATATTAAGCCTCAAGCTGCAAAATGAGTTCAAAATCCCACCGTTTTTGTGTTGGTGAAATGTATTTTGTCGTGTTTATGCGCCGCACCTTAAAGCTGATCCGTGAACAGTTTGTCTGACATTAAACCGTCCCGTGGCGCAGAAAAGGTCGCGGCCGCTGTGGTTTCGGCCGTTTAAACCGCACGAGTCGCTCTTTTGTGTTCGCACGAGTCTGTGGATTCGCTCTAAAAAAAAAACAGAGTCAGTTCTTTTCTGTGAACGTCTCCTCCTCCGCTCTGACAGCACCTCCCCGAGAGAGGGCAGAGGGCAGAGAGAGAGGGAGGAGGAGAGAGGAGAGAGGGAGGAGAGGAGAGAGAGGGAGGAGAGAGAGAGAGGGAGGAGAGGAGAGAGAGGGCAGCTCACAGAGAGAGGGCAGAGAGAGAAGGAGGAGGAAAGAGGAGAGAGAGGGAGGAGAGAGATGGCAGAGAGAGAGGGAGGAGAGGAGAGAGAGGGAGGAGTGGAGAGAGAGGGAGGAGGAAAGAGGAGACAGGGAGGAGAGAGAGAGAGAGGCAGAGAGAGAGAGGAGGAGGAGAGGAGAGGGAGGAGAGGAGAGAGAGGGCAGAGAGAGAGGGAGGACAGGAGAGAGAGGGAGGACAGGAGAGAGAGAGGGAGGAGAGGAGAGAGGGCAGCTCACAGAGAGAGGGCAGAGAGAGGGAGGAGGAAAGAGAGGGAGGAGAAGAGAGAGAGGGCAGAGAGAGAGGAGGAGAGGAGAGAGAGAGGGAGAGAGAGAGAGGAGGAGAGAGGGAGGAGAGAGAGGAGAGAGAGGGAGGAGGAAAGAGGAGAGAGGAGAGGAGAGGAGAGAGAGAGAGAGAGGAGAGGAGAGGAGAGAGGAGAGAGAGAGGGAGGAGAGAGGAGAGAGAGAGGGAGAGAGAGAGAGAGAAGGAGGAAAGAGGAGAGAGGGAGGAGAGGAGAGAGAGGAGAGAGAGGGAGAGAGAGGAGAGAGAGAGGACAGGAGAGAGAGGGAGGAGAGGGAGAGGAGAGAGGGAGGAGAGGAGAGAGAGGGAGGAGAGGAGAGAGAGGGAGGACAGGAGAGAGAGGAGAGAGGGAGGAGAGGAGGAGAGGAGAGAGGGAGGACAGGAGAGAGAGGGAGGAGAGGAGAGAGAGGGAGGAGAGGAGAGGGAGGAGAGGAGAGAGAGGAGAGAGGGAGCACAGGAGAGAGTGGGAGGAGAGAAGGCAGCTCACTGAGAGAGGAGAGAGAGAGGAGAGAGGTCACTGGCTGCTGAGGGGAGAGAGGGAAAGAGGGAGGAAGGAAAAGTGAGGAAAGGAGAGGGAACAAGAGGAGAGATGGAGGGAGAGAAAGTAGTTTGTGAAGAGAGAGAGGGGGAGAGGGAGAGAAAGACAGAGGGAGATAGAGAGGGAGGAGACAGAGGGAGAGAGGAGAGAGAAGGGAGGGAGAGGAAATGAGAGAGAGATGGAGGGAGAGAGGAGAGTTTGTGAAGAGAGAAAGAGAAAGGGGGATGGGAGAGGGAGAGGGAGGGAAAGAAAGAGAAGAGAGAGGGCATAGGTCATTGGCTGCTGACGGGAGAGAGGGAAAGAGAGGAGAGAAACAGGCAGAGAGAGATAGTGAGAGGGAGGGAGAGGAGAGAGAAAGGGAGAAGAGAGCAGCGCTTGTGAAGAGAGAGAGAGAGAGAGAGAGGAGAGAGAGAGAGAAAGAGAGAGAGACAACAAGGGAAAGGGAGAGCAGAGTTTGTGAGGAGCCGGAGCGAGGGAGTGAGTGGGAGAGGAGAGATTTGGAGCGTGAGGAAAATGTTGAACGTTTTCACAAAAGTCCAGGGTCGAGTTTAAGGCCAAACGCTGTGTTCAGAAAAGTTCCATTTAAAAGCTGAAAACGCTGCAGGAGAAAAACGACCGAATTCTCCAAACGTCTGACTGAAGGGTTCTGCTGGAGAGAAAATCCCAAACCGACATTTCTCCTCAGGAAGAACGAACTCAGCCCGACGTGTAACAGGACCTGGGCTCCAGCTCCAGGCTCATGTTCGGCTCTTTGACCCCAGTTTAAGTTCATTTAAATGACAAAATAAACACGTTTTATCATTTTCCCTCAGGCCTGGATCAAAGCTGCAGTGAGTTTTCCTGAGTGAAGTCGAACACAAAACTACACAAGAACTAAGTCAATCATTTGTGCTGCAAAAAGTTTCATTTGTGCTGCTTTAGTTTTGGAGAAATTAATGATTCTTTTACAGGTCAAACTGGGGTCAGACCCACAGGAAGAAGAAAAATGGAGTCAATCGTTTGTGCTGCAAAAAGTTTTGTTTGTGTGATTCTGGTTCTTCAGATCTTTGTTTTATTTTGGGCCGATGACGTCGTCCAGAACCTCAAACTGTTCAATAGTCTCAAAACAGGAAGAAAATTATAGAAAACATTTGTATTTCATTTTGTGCTGTGACAGTTTCATTTGTGTGAGTTTATTTCTAATATTCTTCATTATTATTTCTGTGGTAATTACAGGACGTCATTTCTGCTCAGCTGACGGAGACAAACTCCACAAAACTAGAGAAGAGAAACGACCTGAGGCTGAGGAAAAGTCTGTGTTATTATAAAATCTGAATCAAAAGCAAAAGACTAAAGACTGAAACAGAAGCGGAAGCGGAAATGACGTCCTGTAATTACCACAGAAATAATAATGAAGAATTGTAGAAATAAACTCACACAAATGAAACTGTCACAGCACAAAACAGCACAAACCAAATACACACGTTTTCTATAAAACTGCAAATATCTGAAGAACCAGAATCACACAAACAAATCTTTTTGCAGCACAAACGAAAACACGACTGACACAGTTTTGTGTAGGTTTGTGTTTGATGGAGCGACTTCACGGAGGTTTACTGCAGGCTGAGAAACCAGGATACTCAGGTCCCTGTGCACATAACCAAATGTTTATCCTGGATTCTTGACATAATCTTACAAATGTGCAAACGCAAAAATTATATATTCAATAAAGCCGGAAAAATACAAACTACCCTGAGCTCCTTTAGCACAGTGTAATTTAAGGCTACGCAACACAGCAGCGGCTAAGGACGTCCACGGACACAGAAGAGTGGCTCAGGAAGGAGCCTGAGGCGTGAATGAAATACAGACCACAGGATCTGTAGTGATCGTATGTATCCTGAGATGGAGGCAGTGAGTATTTTATTCACATGAGTACACAGTAATACACAAACAGCCAAAACAAAAAAACAAAAGATCAGCTCCCAGTTTTCTTTGACTCTTTCAAGAGGGAAAAAAGTGAGTCTCTCTTCATTAGAGTTCAGTGTATAAATTGCGGTTCGAGAATCGAGTTTATAATCCACTGAGTAAACTGCAATGTTCATGATCGACTATTTGAGAATCTCATTGCTCTTATCCACAGGTCAAGGTGAAGTATTTATAATCCAGGGTTAGGGGTCAGTTTTATGTCCTCGCGCTCTGTGGTCTAACTCGCCATCGGTTTATGTGTTGGGTTCAGAGTTGTCGTTGGAGCTGTAGGTCGTTTCCATCCACACAGAAAAAACCTGACCGGGGTTTCCGTGGGCGAACACAACACTTGACCTGTTTACCTGCTCGGAGGCTCTGTGGAGGATCCTAATATGCAGGGTGAAAAGTTTAGTCACTTTGTTTGGCTCCACAGACCAGGCCACAGCCCCAGCAGAGGGAGGGGGAAGTAAAGTGCGGTAACTTAAAGGAAATGGAAAGTTTGGGCAGCGCCACAGGAAGTGGACCCGCCAAAATAAAAGTCCCCGTCTTAAATACGGGCTACAATAGGAAGTGGTTCAGATCTGTAAAGGAAATGAAAATATGGTTATGATTATTTTATCTTTGAGAAATCTTTGATCTTGTAACTAAAAGTCATTTGGTCGGTTGATTAAGTGAAGACTCTTCAGCGTAAATGCTTCTGTTTCCTTTTGCTTGATAATCTTGCACATCAGATCAAGCAGTCGGCTTTCACGCTCTTCCTCTCCTTTAAAATATGTCGCACCTCGTGTTGTTTTAACTCCACATCCGACGTCCTGCTCAGAAGGAACACGGCCGGTCACACCTCAGGAGTCGTCACCTCCTCCCTTTGAAATGTACGTCCTCGGGTCATCCCGGCCTGTATAAACCTGGTGCTTGTATCATTCGGGGTCTAACGTGCAGGAGACATGCTGCCGGATGTTCGTTTCTGCTATTCTGGTTCTTCAGATATTTGCAGTTTTCGGCCGGTGACGTCGTCCAGGCCCTCAGAATGTTAAATAGAGCTCAAAACAGGAAGAAAATTGTAGAAAACGTTTGCGTTTAATTTGTGGTGTTTTGTGCTGTGACAATTTTCATTTGTGTGAGTTTATCTCTCAAATTATTCATTAATATTTCTGCAGTAATTACAGGACATCATTTCCGCTCAGCTGACGGCGACAAACTGCAAAACTAGTGGCGAAAACGAACTGAGGCTGTGGAAAAGTCTGTTTCAGTCTTCAGTCATTTGCTTTTGATTCAGATTTTACATAATAATACAGACTTTTCCACAGAGGTTTATATTTTTGAGTCGTTGCAAAAAAAGAAATGAGAAAAGTCAAGATTTTTTTTCTTTTTTTGGGGGGAGCCGTTGGTGGAAAAACAAAACACTTAGAAAACACAGCCCAAAAGACGCGCCTCTGTTTTATTCTTCTTCTTCTTCTGCGCTCGCCGCTCGGAGCTTCCGTCCACAGCCCTGTCATTTGTCTCGAAAGCTGAATGGGTTTGTCTGAGTCACGGCACCGTCGCACTCGCGCCGACGGTGTGTGCGGAGCGTGTTGCTCGAGGACACGGTGGAGGCCCTCGGGTGAGACCGGCTGGCGGTCGGACGCCTCCTCGGGTGCTGAGAGCAGAGAACTAGAACAGCAGGTGAAGAAGTGCGAGTGTGAAAGTGGATCACAGCACAGGAGGAGCTGAGCGGAGTTATTTTGGACTGATCCAGGAGCTCAAACTACAGCTGCACCTGCCCTGCACCTGCCCTGCACCTGCTCCTGCCCTGCACCTGCCCTGCTCCTGCCCTGCTCCTGCCCTGCTCCTGCCCTGCACCTGCCCTGCTCCTGCCCTGCACCTGCTCTATTTCCAAATGTACATTCAGATCTTCTATGGATCGAACTATACGCGGACTTATCTCTTTACTGTGTTAAAAACGTCAAAAACAGAAGGAGTTCATTTTTCTTTTTCAGTTTGAGTGGTCCACAGTTCTTCCTCTCCTCCCTCGTTCTCTCAGAACATCCTCATCCGTGACACAGCTGCAGGTGTCGTCACCGACTGCAAAGAAGAGTCATCTCCAGTCAAATGAAGCTCACTGAGGCTAGTAACGGGCGAATTTGCAGCTCCGTATCAGGAATATGGATTTATTTACGGACGAAATGGCGAAATACAAACCCTCTTCTCCACCTCCTCTACCTTCTACTCTCCTCCACCTTTTCCTCTACCTTCTACTCTCCTCCACCTTTTCCTCTACCTTCTACTCTCCTTCACCTCCTCCACCTTTTCCTCTCCACCTTTTCCTCTACCTTCTCTTCTCCTCCATCTCTTCACCACCTTTTCATCTCCTCCACCTCCTCCACCTCTTTTCCTCTCCTCCACCTCCTCTTTTCCTCTCCTTCACCTCCTCCACCTTTTCCTCTCCACCTTTTCCTCTACCTTCTCTTCTCCTCCATCTCTTCACCACCTTTTCATCTCCTCCACCTCCTCCACCTCTTTTCCTCTCCTCCACCTCCTCTTTTCCTCTCCTCCACCTCTTTTCCTCTCCTCCACCTCTTCCACCTATTTTCTCCTCCTCCACCTCCTCTACCTTCTACTTTCCTCCACCTCCTCCACCTTTTCCTCTCCTCCACCTCCTCTTTTCCTCTCCTCCACCTCCTCCACCTCTTTTCCTCTCCTCCACCTCCTCTCTTCCTCTCCTCCACCTGCTCCACCTATTTTCCTCTCCTCCACCTTTCGAAATACAGGATATGCTTCTTTGGATAATTCATAAATACCAAACCAACTTTATTCATAAACACTTCAAAAACTTTACAGTCAAAGTTCTGTACAGAAATATAGAAAAGACGAGGACCGTACGACACAAACAATAAAAACAGAATACACCTACTGAAAACATAGAAAACAATGCAATACCCCCCTACCCGATTTACCCCAGATACAAAATAATCATAATCTAGATAGTTAGAATAATTTCTTTATCTCTTTGCTTAAACATTTTCATATTTCGCATTATTTTTTGAGCTCATCACTCAGAGTTCCAGACTTTGACCCCACAAACTGAAACACAAAAACTTTCATTTTAAAGAGACGCATCCCCCTTAAATTCTAAGTACTTTCTCTTTCAATAAAATGTTTCTAAATCTTTTTTGGGTCTTTCCTTTTTGCCTTGGACATTAGTTTTGGGGTCTGGAAGCATTATCCGATCCTTAAGTTTTCACATGTTTGAAGGATCATGTAGAGCGGCTTAATACCAACACTCGAGGCCACAGCGGCAGACACGGTTTTTCAGTCAAAAGTGAACTGGAGCCAGAGCCGATGGCCCCGAGAGCGTGTCCTCTGACCCAAATGTTGGTGGTTCAAATCCTGCACTTGACATGAAGATCGTTTTTTAGTTTGGCAACATCCACTGACTCACAGGCTGATCTGGCCAAGATTTTAAAACTTTTACCAGGTTATTTATCTTGTTTTCAGATTTATTATCGACTCGTTCTGAGACGCTTCATTCTCGTCTAGAGGTCGTTTATTTGAAAAGAACTTGTCCAGTAAAATGATTTTGCTGCATGAACAGATCATTTCACTACTTTTCAAGTCATTTTTTGCAAGATTTAACGGTTTATATCTTACATTTTGGCCAATCTTTTTTGCAAAGTTTATCTGAGTGGGGGAGGTGTTCCTTGGTTTACTTAAACATAATTTTGAAGCTAAAAAATAATAATATTTTCAGTCTCCTATCAGACAAATAAACAAACAGACACTTTGACAGCGGAAATTACAGATCGGAGTTTATTTTGGTAAATTATAGTTTGGGTGGGATGTCAGTCAAACCCTGAATCTGTGTTTCGGTCTGTTTCTCGCCTCATCACAGACTGAAGATTCTGATCATTCTGATATTTGAACAGTTCACATCAAACCTGGTGTGAAGATCCGGGTTCAAAGAGGTGAAGGTTTGGATTTAGGTCAGACAGGTTATTCTGCAGAGTGGATTTTTTGTCTCCTCCTCTCGTGTTCTAACGTCGTTCCTCATCAAAAACATCGTCCGAGCTTCTTCAGTTCTGAACTTTCAACATCGAAACATCTTTCACCAAAAACTCTTGCCCAGTTGGCAAATTGAACTTTCTCCTTTACCGTGGATTCTACCAGGACGACTGACGGATTTTACACAT
This sequence comes from Odontamblyopus rebecca, assembly GCA_030686955.1. Classification (NCBI taxonomy): domain Eukaryota; kingdom Metazoa; phylum Chordata; class Actinopteri; order Gobiiformes; family Gobiidae; genus Odontamblyopus; species Odontamblyopus rebecca. The sequence continues at coordinate 35,587,677 of CM060669.1, forward strand.
ATTTTGAGTAATCCAGTGACCCACCAGGCTGTTAGGATGATGAACTCTCTCCCTCTCTAACCACCAGGCTGTTAGGATGATGAGCTTTGAACTTTTCCTTTTATTTTATTGTTATTTCATTTAAAAGACTGAACCTGAGAACATCATTTAAAATGTTCAATTTGACAATAAACTTTCAGAATCTGAATCTGTTTGAGCTCAAACCCTCCTGATGATTCACAGGGTGATCCTGGTGGAGGAGAGGAAAAGAGGTGGAGGAGGTGGAGGAGAGGAAAAGGTGGAGAAGAGATGGAGGAGGAGAGAAGGTAGAAGAAAAGGTGGAGGAGAGGAAAAGGTAGAGGAGGTGGAGGAAAGTAGAAGGTCGAGGATATGGAGGAGAGTAGAAGGTGGAGCAGAGATGAGAGTAGAAGGTAGAGGCAGTGAAGGAGAGAAAAAGGTGGAGGAGGTGAAGGAGAGGAAAAGGTGGAGGTGACGGAGAGGAAAAGGTGGAGGAGATAGAGGAGAGGAAAAGGTAGAGGTGGAGGTGAAGGAGAGGAAAAGGTGTAGGAGGAGAAGAGTTGGTGGAGGAGAGGTGGAGCAGAGAGAGGTGAGGTGGTCACACCAGTTTGTCAAAGCCTGATCCCGTCAGGTCTCAGAAGCTCAGGCCTGATCAGGACTCGGAGACACTGGGAGAATCAGGCCCAGAGCGGAAATGACGTCCTGTAATTACAGCAGAAATAATAACGAATCATTTTAGAAATGAACTCACACAAATGAAACTGTCACAGCACAAAACAGCACAAACCAAATACAAACGTTTCTATCATTTTCTTCCTGTTCTGAGCTTTATTTCACATTCTGAGGTTCTGGACGACGTCACCGGACGAAAATAAAACTGTGAATATCTTAAGAAACAGAATCGCACAAACGAAACTTTCTGCAGCACAAACGACTGACACAGTTTTTGTGTAGGTTTGCGTTTGATGGGGCGACTTCACGCATATGGTGTTGAATCCAGAATCTTCTCAGCGACATTTCCGAGGATCTTAATACCGAACTGTGGCAGTGTGTTAAATCTCAGCGTTTTCCGTCCTCAAAAAGCTGTTTAATCCTATGATAATGATCCTCACGTCCAGCGGCCGTTGGGTTTGTTCTGCACTCGTCAGATCCGTGTGTCTGTCTCTGAGTAAAGGTTCATCTCCGGTTTACGCAACTCGCTCAAGGATCAAAATTGTACGAAACGGGAAACGGGCGTCTTTTCAATTTTTCATTCAAACACAAAATCGAAAACTGAAAAAAACAAATCGTTATCCTTTTTTTTTTTCATTTTGGTTTTGGAGACAAATAATGAAGGGGAAAAAAACGGTTGTTTTTTCGTTTTCTTATTTTTGATTTTATATTGAAAAACAAATGAACAAATTATACACAAATTCTCCATGCGGCCGTTTCCTCGAGACGGAGAAAATCAGGTCTTTATGTGACTGGATATCGCTGTGTAATTAGATGCAGACGGGTTTTCGCTGATATACTGTGTTTTTCAAACCAATAAAAGGTAACATGGAGCTCTAAATGTTAAGTGTTGGCAGTGAATACCCCATAGAAGTCAGTTTCCCCCTCTTTAATACCCCAGGCAAGTGTAATACCGCCTCTTTAAGGTCACTTCAGCACATTTCTCATGGTGCACTCTTCCTGTCGGAGTCGTGTTTGTCTGAGCTCTGCAGAAGAAGAAGAGCGTTTCCAGTGCTCCGTCGGGGCGGTGTTGTGTTGTGTTTTGTGTTGTTGTGCTGATTGCGCTGCCCCCTGCTGTACGCTCCTCTGCCTGCGTGTTTACCCCGGCTCCAGCGCTAATTTTAGCCTCTCCGCTGATGAGCGCTGTGCCCGGATGTGTCTGGATGCTAACGCGCCGCACACATTATTATTACTGGAGTGTTTGGGCTCCCTGACCCGCCCTGGTCCCGTCCGTGTGCTTTGGTTTGAGGGTCAGTGACTCCTGGGCCCTTCAGCTCCACCGTTCTAACATTTTTCTCACATTATTCTAACAAAAGGCGGTGATCAGGATTATTAATCATGCAAATTACTGTGCACCAACAAATCCTCTCTTTGTTGTTGACCAGAGTTCAGCCGTAACATCGTGTTTGGACAAAAATGAGTTCATGTAATGTTGGGGGTATCTGAGCCCGCCTTTATCATGTGAAGACATATGTGAGCCAGTTTCATTGTTTTAATCAGGAAATAAAGGGCGATGACAACCGTAACATCCAAAACCACAAGAGAAACCGCAGCGTAACAGTTATTTTCTCAGTTTCACACTCTGGTGAGTCAAAGTTGAACTCGGTCATGTTTGAAGCTAAAGTCCGTTTCTAGAGGTGGTGGAATTCTGTCAGAAGCCAAAAAACAGCACAGATCAGTGTTTCCTCGGTGGAGATCTCACTGTGGCAGTGAGTCTGTCAAGACAACAAACTAGTGTAGTGATGGGGCAAGTTCTGAACTAGTGTAGTGATGGGGGCAAGTTCTGAACTAGTGTAGTGATGGGGGCAAGTTCTGAACTAGTGTAGTGATGGGGGCAAGTTCTGAACTAGTGTAGTGATGGGGGCAAGTTCTGAACTAGTGTAGTGATGGGGGCAAGTTCTGAACTAGTGTAGTGATGGGGGCAAGTTCTGAACTAGTGTAATGATGGGGCAAGTTCTGAACTAGTGTAGTGATGGGGGCAAGTTCTGAACTAGTGTAGTGATGGGGGCAAGTTCTGAACTAGTGTAGTGATGGGGGCAAGTTCTGAACTAGTGTAGTGATGGGGGCAAGTTCTGAACTAGTGTAATGATGGGGGCAAGTTCTGAACTAGTGTAGTGAATGGGGGCAAGTTCTGAACTAGTGTAGTGATGGGGGCAAGTTCTGAACTAGTGTAGTGATGGGGGCAAGTTCTGAACTAGTGCAGTGATGGGGCAAGTTCTGAACTAGTGTAGTGATGGGGGCAAGTTCTGAACTTCCACGTAAAACACCAATTTGCTTCACACTGAAGAAGCTTAACACCACTTTAACCCATCTGACAACAGCCACGAGTCTAACAAACCAAACGCTCTGCCTGGTTCACTCATTAGTGTCTGGAAACGTTAGAAAACAACTTTATAAGCACCTCACACTTCCCTCTGCTGATTTCCCACTGCACAGGCCAAAGCCCAAAAGACTCGATCACCGATGTCGTTTCTAATCCCATTTCTTTACGAGAGAATTATATTTTTTTTAAACGCTAAAAAATTACATTCCCGAACCATTTTCTTTCAACATCTTTCAGTTTCTCTTCTTCTTCACTGTCAGTAGTCGATCTTCACTTGTTGCTTCTGGCAGCTCGAGCCTCTCGCCGCTGGAGTCGACAATCAAGTCGTTTGGGCTTACACTAGTACTTACACTAGTACTTACACTAGTACTTACACTAGTACTTACACTAGTGCTTACACTAGTACTTACACTAGTACTTACACTAGTACTTACACTAGTACTTACACTAGTGCTTACACTAGTACTTACACTAGTACTTACACTAGTACTTACACTAGTACTTACACTAGTGCTTACACTAGTGCTTACACTAGTGCTTACACTAGTGCTTACACTAGTACTTACACTAGTACTTACACTAGTACTTACACTAGTACTTACACTAGTACTTACACTAGTACTTACACTAGTGCTTACACTAGTGCTTACACTAGTACTTACACTAGTACTTACACTAGTGCTTACACTAGTACTTACACTAGTACTTACACTAGTGCTTACACTAGTGCTTACACTAGTACTTACACTAGTACTTACACTAGTGCTTACACTAGTGCTTACACTAGTGCTTACACTAGTACTTACACTAGTACTTACACTAGTACTTACACTAGTACTTACACTAGTACTTACTACTTTTGGCAAACCACAAGTAACGATAAACAAATATGTGCAGGAATTCTGTAATATTCATGTCGTTTGGTGGATGTCTGTGCCGGGCTCGTCATTTCTGCTGCACAATGAGGCTGGTGCTCATGTCGGTCTGGGTCATACAGTTCTGTTCTACGGCCCCGGCCCCCATCGCAGTCAGGAGCGATACTGTGGCCCTCAGAGAAAAAAAGTTTGGTGACCCCTGGCCTCGAATCATCAGCTCCCTCTTTGTGCAGGAGTTATTAGAGCAGAGTCAGCACAGCCTCAGAACAGCACCGTGACAGCATGTTTGGGCAAAAGTGTGTTGACGTCAGAGCACAGGAACTGCCAAATAAGGGTCAAAGGGCAATTCTGAGCTCAATGTTTTCCGCATACAAATATTTCTACATTATAAGAACTAGGTGTCAAACTTTGGGAGCCCTGCTTATTATACTTTTGTCAGGACAAAACAGAAACTTTGAAGTCGTTTTTCTCAGAACTAAGAAAACAAGTGATTGTATTTCTGCCAGACGGGTTAGTGTACGGAACAGCAAAGCTTAGCCAAAATGTAAGATATAAACGCTTAAATCTATCAGAAAAGGACTTAAAAGTAGTGAAATGATCTCTCCATGCAGCAAGATCATTTTACTGGACAAGTTCTCTTAAAATAAACGACCTCTAGACGAGAATGAAGCGTCTCAGAACGAGTGAGTGGATAAAAAATCTGAAAACAAGATGAAATAACCTGATATAAGTTTTAAAATCTCGGCAGTGAACAACCTGAGTGATGATTTTAAAAAGTCTAAAACTGTAGAAGCCTTTAAAGAAGAGTAGAAACCGTTATGTTTTGAAAGATATGCAGTTTGTTTTAATTCACATTTTGTCTTAAATTTACAGTAAGTCAGAAGTGAAAATGGAAACTCAAACTTGCTGTTCAGACACAGCTTTTCTTACTTGGAATTCTGTCATTGTTTAATCGGGTTTGACGTTAGAAGAACTTTTACTTCAGCCTAAACCCTTTCGGTCCTGATCCATGGGGTTGGAGTCTCAGGCCTTGTCCACACGTATCCGGGTATCTGATAAACCGAAGATGTTTTGCTGCGTTTTGACCTGTCGTCCACACGAACACGCATCAAAAACGAGTATTCAGGGAAAACTCCGGCCAAAGTGAAGATTTTTGAAAACTCCGTTTATGCCTGTTTGTGTGGACAGAGATAACTGGGGTTTTGCGTTTTAAAACGTCACTGTCTGCGCCAAAAAATATGAATCTGCCCTGACGTCAAACGTGCGACATTTGTTTAGGCGACTGCAAAAGCCAAAGCCAAAGCCAAAGCAGACTATGGACCGGAGTCGTTTCTTCAGAGCTGTGGAGCATTAATTATTGTGCAGGTGCTATGTACATGTTTAATTGCAGAAGTCCAACTACTGCTCCAAGAGCAATAAGATAAGTTTAGGCGGAAGTGACGGTGAAGTGAGGGCTCAATGGAAATAACGCCATCTACAGGTTTGGAATGTGTATGAATGTGGTTGAAAACGCAGATGTTCGGTTATGTGTGGAAGGTGTTTTTTTCGAAGACGAGGTGGTGTGGATAAAACTATTTTTATAAACGGAGGGGGGGAAATGTTCGGTTTTAAAAATACCCGGCTACGTGTGGACATGGCCTATGTTTTGTTTTGTAGTGCTGCAAAATGACCGAATAAACTGGTTCGACTACTTTGTTCTCACATTGTTCCAACATTGTTCCAAGTGCAGGTGAACAGAAGAGTCCCACAGTGAGCCGGTGTGAGGGGAGCTGCTTTGTTCTAGGTCAGACTAATGATTCTTTCCTGATTTTGTGAGGATTCGTTGACTCTTTCGTACCAAACACACCCCACACCTCTATCCCAGAGGTCGGCAACCTTAAATACCCCGAGCCGTGCGGAGCGTCTCCCACAGAAAAGAAAACAAAATACGAAAACCGGGAAGGCTCCCAACAAATACAAAACGCCACAACACAACAAAAATCCACAACAGAAGTGGCCACGGGACTATTTTCCAACGGACCAAAGGAGGAGGATCAAGCGGAAAATGATTTACGACGGTCAGACAGTGACATCGATCCTGCCACAAAACAAGAAATTACTTTTACTCACGTTTCCAACTTTGTTCACTTCTCCATTCCTTTACTTTTCACATTCTTCAACTTTTTCTTCAACTTTTTCGATTTACTTCCCGCTTGGTCCATCGGAAAATAAAGTCCCGCACTTCTGTTGTGGATTTTTGTTGTGTTGTGGCGTTTACACTGAGCCTCCCCGGCTTCTATAACAAAACCCTTTGACTCTAAAATGAGGAGAACGCTGCGTATCTTTATTTTACCATCAATGAACCGCGACAGAGAACACGGAATTATGTTTCTGCATGCAACAAACACATTTTGAAAAAGACACCAGGTTGATACTTTTAAATGAAATACTCAATGTCTGTTTGAGTCCTCGTAGGAAAGAAAAATCCAATCTTAAATTATCCGCCTGCAGCGAACCAAAAATGCGTCTGTTCCATCACCGTTGTGTGGCCTGTACTGGAGCGTGAATCTGCCCACGCAGCATTAAACGCTCTGTTTTCTTTAGAAACTTTTCTTTTCTTGGATTTATCCGTCATTTACCTACAGGGTGGAAAAGCTCAGTAAATCCTGCTGCTGGTGCAGGTGCGGTGAGTCCGAGCTGCAGATCTGTGCCGGGAGTCGCACATCGGCGGCAACAATATTGAAAAGGTTTTATTTGAATGTGTACCGAAGTTAGCATACAGCTAATTTACATTCGTAGTCCCTTGGCAGGTTACTTACAAGACAGACAACATGTACTGTTACAATTCCTCACAACATTAAAATATTTCAGGTACACACAACGGGTGCTGTGGAACGAGCAGCGGTGTATTCTGTTTTTAAAGCCGAATGAATTTCTTCCTGGATCATGTAAACGTTTCTTCTTCTTCAAAATAATCCCGGTGGTTGGTGCTCGTTGGCTCGTCCTTCGATCCGGCTCCTCCAGTCGTCTCTTGGGACTTTCCTCCACGTCTCTTTGGATTTGTGAGCGGGATGTGGGAGTGGGCTGAGGTGTGGCAGCCTCACACTCAGTTTGTCTTCTTCCTCCTTCTCCCACACTCTTCCCTTCTCCTCCTCAGCTCACAGACGTGAAGCGTGAGGAGAGAATTCTCCAGCTGCTGCTTCATTATCATCAGAACCACTGCGGAAAAAGTTTGGATCGTGTTTGTGTCGGCGGCGAAACGACAAACCGAGATGACAGAAAAGCCGGGAGCAGCTGAAGTGTGGGTTTTCTTCCCAAAGACGGAAATACATTTGTGTCGCTGTCCAATCAGCACCTTCCCCACTCCCAGACACTGACCCCAAGTAAACAAAGACCATTTATTGTTTGTTTTCCATGGAAACCTCAATTTGGAATTAGTATTTCCATGTAAACTCCAAAGAGAATATTTTAATTCTAAAGTGTTACTCAAATGTATGTGACGGAAACAAAACACAACTCCAGGTGTTTTTGAGGAGGGAGCATGAGAACATTTCCATAAAACAGGATCTTTAAATATGATCAAATATATGAGCCGGGTTTGTTAGCGATGTCTTACTTTCTGACACTTATTTGAGGTGTAGAATGATCAGCTCCGTATGGTACCTGTCACCACCTGTCACCACCTGTCACGACGGCGTACAGCTCCACAGCTCCCTGCTCCTGTCGCCGGCTTTTGTCACCCGCCGACAGGAGACAAACGGGGCGTGTCTGTTTGAAACTCACAGGGAGCGTTCAGATCTTCGTGTGGCTCCGATTCTCCGAGTGAGTAACGAGTCTGAGGCGGGTTCTGTACTGACGTGAGTCTGAGTGCGAGTGACGGGCGCATGAGCCAACCACCGTCCATCTGTATCCAAACAAACATGTCCACTTACGAGGGGAAAAAAAGGGACAAAAATCACAAGAGACAGAAAAAACAACAACTTTATCATACAAAAGCTTTAAGTCGTGTTCTGATGTTGTTCCTTCCTCACAAACAGACCTGGAGTCATGTTTTGTTCCATTCACACGTTTGAGTAGCTCTTTATCTTTCATCTGTCTACATCGCCAAATGCTCCGTTCCACCTTGTGATGCCATGAAGTGGTCATTTTTAAAGGGACATTACGAGATTTTGGCCACAGAGCCTCATTTCCTAGTGAGCCAGAGTATAGTCGATGTGTGGAGACACTTTTTAAAATAATTAATCGAGTCCTTATATTTACTAATGCTAATGCTAAGCTAGTGGATCTGAAAAGTGCGTGTTGTCCTGCCACTAAAAACAGTCTTATCCACTCCACAAAGCACCCGAAGCAAATGTGTTAGAATCAGAATTCAGAATCAGAATTACTTTTATTAATTCCCCGAGGGGAAATTTTCTTTGTTACAGATGCAACCGACCAAGAGCATGTAGTTCGAAACAAGTTACAAAATAAGCTAAATACAATAAGATAAAAGATAAAATAGCTCTCTCTGGGAAATTATTTACATCATTGACCTATTTATGACTATATACATGTGTGAGCAGGGAATAGGATGAAAGGATTGAGTAGTTTGTGAGTTAAAGTGCAGCGTTCAACAGTTTGATGGCGACAGGCAGGAAAGATTTCCTGTGTCTCTCAGTGGAGCAGCGGCAGCCGCAGTCTATGGCTGAAAGAGCTCCTCTGATTGGCCAGCACCTTGTGGAGGGGGTGGGAGGGAGAGTCCAGGATAGTCCAGATTTTGTCCAGCATTCTCCTGTCCAACACCACCGCCAGAGAGTCCAGCTCCTCCCCCACAACATGTCCAGCCTTCCTAATGATCTTCTCGAGTCTATTAGTGTCCCTCACGCGCAGACTGCTGCCCCAGCAGACTACAGCGTACATGATGGCACTGGCCACCATAGACTCGTAGAACATCCTGAGCATTGTCCTGCAGATGTCAAAGGACCTCAGCCTCCTCAGGAAATAGAGGCGGCTCTGGCCCTTCTTGTAAACCGCGTCCACGTTATTACGCCAGACTATCGATGTAAATGTCTGTGTGGATAGAATAATGTTTGAAGTCAAACCGACCGTTGCATTTGAAGGATTTCTGTCTGAGCAGCAGCAGCGAGTTGTACTTCCTGATACCCACTGCGGCCTGATATACCGAGCTGCAGGTAAACAACTTCGCCAGTATCTTCCCAGCGAGATTGTTTACCTGCAGCTGCCAACACGTAGAAGACACGAAGAAGCCTGTTCCAGATATGGTCACGTACAGAGGACCCGATGATTATGAGGACGACGATGAACAATCGCGTTTTACCAGCGAACCTGTACGAGGCGGAGTCCACAGATGAAGACGAGAGAGATGGATACGCAAAGGGCTGAACGAGAGGGTCTCCGCTGAAGCTGCTGCAGAAAGACATGACAGAAGAACCGGAGATCGGTGGTGCCTCCCTAGAGAAGATGTGCATAACGGAGCACCAGCACTTCTTCCCCCTTCTCAATCGCTGGAAAGCCGGAGCACCGCAGTCGTTATTTTGGACCCTGTGAAATCGTCTGGACTGAAATGATCCCTACAGACCACCCGGGAACGTAGAGTCTTCAAACATTCTATCAACACAGACATTTGCATCGATAGTCTGGCGTAATAACACATTTGCTTCGGGTTCTTTGTGGAGTGGCTGCTCTTCAGATCCTCTAGCCTAGCAAAGTTCCAGAATGTCCCTTTATGTTAACGTTTTACCTTTTGCCTTTAGTTCATTCGAGATCGGCAACTCCAGGGCTGAAATCATCCAAATGATTCTGTTGAAGGTGTGTGGAGTTTGAAAAACACAGTGGAGCACTTCTTGTATCACCACATGACATCACAAGGTGGTTTCAGTTTGAGAGGAGAACTCAGCCTAAAATATTGTTTGTAAAAGGCCTGATTTTTGAACATTCAAAATGTCACTGTTAAAAGTTGGGAGCATTTTTTATCATTTATTTATTTGTATCATTTGTGTTTATTTGAAATCTTAAACTCTTCAGAATCATTTCTGAGTTTTCCGTCTCCTCTCCAGACTCTGCTGCATCTGTGCCTGTGCCTGACTCTGTCTTTGCCAACCACAGAGATTATTACAGCTCAAAAGATTAGAATAAATAACACAAAGTGCAAAGTGATCTTCTTGACTGTTTTATTTTTGTATTTCCCAGAAAAACGTAAAAAAAAAAATCCTTTGGTGATTATACAGCAGGACACCATTTTACAGCAGAAGTGGGACACTGCTTTTTATTTGCATGAGCTTAGCTTAAAACCCGCGTGTGATGGACGTTCGCCGGATTAGTCCAGGAGAGAAGAGAAGGAGAGGGGTGGAGGAGAGAAGTGTGTGATGAATGGGGCTGTTGACTTTCTTTCAGGTGTGTGTTGAAAAGGGCAGGCTCGGCCCTGTCACACAGGCTCAGGAGGAGACAGGTTCAGGGATTCATCAGAGAAACTCTGCATGTGTCATGCAGATGTGGAGAGGACTTTGTGTTTCCTTTGTCTGATAATAGCCCCATTTCCCCACAAAACCACACCCAAAACACACACTGGGACATTGTCACACATCCTCAGTGTGAAAACGATCAGGAAACGTGGAGCATCATGAAAAATCAAACTGTAGTTAAATCCAGTTGAGAGAAAAGCTCAGACTTCTTTCCTTTGGTTCGTCCCTCAGTCGTTCAGGTAGAATCCACGGCAAAGGAGAAATTCAGTTTGTCAAGTGGACAAACGTTTATTTAGGTCGAAAACGTTTCTCAGCTCATCCAAACTGTTTCTTCAGCTCTGGTCAGACGCAGGTGAACACTGCGTTATATCGGCCTGAAGGGGGCGCTAACTACACTGAAACTCCTCTGAAACTAACACACACACTTGTTTACAGGGCAGAAAATAAACATTTGTCCAGTTGACAAATTGAGTTTCTCCTTTTCCTTCCTTTCGGTTCATCTGAACACTTTGGCCTCAGTGCTGCTCTGTGATTGTTCGCCCACAGCTGTCGGGCCCCACAGCTGTCAGGCCCCACGGCTGTCGGGCCCCACGGCTCCAGCGGCGCCAACGTGGAGTCTCAGGAGTTTGTGACTCATGAATATGTCGAGAAGCTCTCGTACTGTGCAGAGGTCAAAGCCGTTTACTGCAAAGAGAGTTCAGAGGTTTAGACGTTGGAACAGGCTGATTCTCATTATGTCTCTAATGAAATAAACAAAATGCCAAATATGTTAATACTGCGGAACATTCCAGTCAAAAAAGAAAACTGCCTAAAAACTCTTTTGTTAATTCTTTCAGTGCATTCTGTCCCATCATGACTGATATTTGTGCAGTTTAAATGCTGTAGATGTTCACAGATTAAATCTCGACCATTTAAACAGCACTAATCTCTCAGTCTGAGCTAATATCGACATCACAAAATCGATTTTTAAGTTTAATTGTAGAATCAGTCTGAGTGAACAAGTTCCTTCTGTTTCCTCCAGGACCAGAACGTTAGTGTTGCTCAGTCGTTTCACTGATGCTCGTCGTTGTTTCCTTTAAGTTTTCGTCTTTCTTCCCTCGATCGTTGTGGATAAATTCTTCATGGACAGAATCTGTTCTTTGTTCCTTGTTGGATGAAGATTTGGTGTTGGGGCAGATTTATGAAGCTGCTCAAAAACACGCCACACTTTTCCACAGGGATTTTGCTGTAGAAAAGCATCGACCGGAAGCTGCACGACTCAACATCGCCGCACTTCCTGCTGTCGTGAGAATCGTCTGTTCTGCAGGTTTGGAGCTTTCACACTTTTCAAACAGAGCTACAAAAAGTCCCTTTAATCACATGGCTGTTTTGTCTCTCGGAGTCTCTTCTTCTACAAAAAATGAACATGGCTCTGCAGCTTTGCGCTTTTTTACAAACTCTTTCTTCTTCATTTGTAAAGGGACCGCATGTAATAATGGACATTTAAAAAACACTCCTCTGTTTAAAATGAAATAATTCTGTTTTTGACATTTTTAATATGTTAAAATCAGGTTCAGAGACTTTTATTTATAGCTCATATGACATTACAGACTTGTTTTTTTATTTCTTTTATACAGTTTTTTAATATGTAAAGATTAAAGCAGCGCGGATCTTTTCCATCTTCAGTCGCTCGGCCTCAGGTTGATGTGAAATCCTCTACAGGAAAAGTACCACAACAATCACACAAAAGGACACGACACCAGCACACTCACTTATAATGCAACCAGGAGCACGGTCATGATCTGTAGGACCAAAGGACACGAGCACATGAGGTCTCCTGACTTTCACCTGTCAGATGTCGTGTGACTGTTACGACAGAAATGAAATCTCCTGGGCGTATCATCACTGTGGACATGGCAGATGATGATGATGTACAGACAGTGTAGGGCGCTCTGTGCTCAAGCAAATCCCCTGTGTAAGTTTGGCTCTTGCACAAATGATGTAAAGTTATTGTTTAAATCATATTGTTCACTGTTGTATTCAGTCCACCTCTGAATTCATTACAAAAAAGCCATTTGTAAAGGCTGCAGGTGCCACAGTGACACTTTGTGGAGCTTTTGAGGCCACGATGGACGAGAGTGACTGAGATGATTGTTACTGCTCTGCTAAGAACTTTAATGTACAGTTTTATTTGCAGACTGAACAAATCGGACAATGAAATAATAACGTCACTCACAAATCTGGGATTCAGTGCAATAATATCTCCGTCCAACCTGTGGAGACACTGGTGTGGCTCTTTTAAAAACAGATTTTTTTTTTTTTTTTTTGTATTTTCACTGTCCTTGTTTTGAGGTCAAGAGTTAAAGAGTTAAACCAACAACCCCTCAATATATTTATATATATTAGGGATGTACCAACCCTCCTGTGGGCTCAGCACCTGCAGAGGGGTTCATAGGGGGGGTCAGGTGTAACAATAACTCAAATATGGTGATATTGCATCATCTAAGGTCGTACAAGTCTCTTTGCTTAAATGAACAGTTCTGATGCAGAAATGGCTAAAAAAAACAAACAGAGGGAACTACATAGACCATGATCCTTTGCTCCGTTTCAGTGCAGATGACATGAAGAAATAACTGTTCTAAGCACTTTTACATCTTCATTCTGTGGATTAAGTCTGTGAAGCATTTTTAGAGGAAAAAGGTGCAGATTCACAGTTTTGTGCCCAAATAGACTTTAGACTTTATTGTCCCCAAGGGGAAATTCATTTTCACGCACACAGAGCTCATTTGACACACAATGACAACACAACACAACAGACACATTACATTAGGCATTACAGTGCACTCATCAGGGCCGAACATTCAGAAACGTAATGGCCGAGGGGATCAGGCTTCTGCCAAAGCCTCCTGCACCTGAGCAGCGTCCGATGGCCCTGTTATTGAGATCTGCAGGTTGGGTGTGGGGAGTCCTGTCATTTTTAGCAGCCGTGTGAGTTATCTTTGTGAGTTTAGAGCATTTTTGTGAGCAGATTGAAAAAGCAGGTGGAACAATACAACACAATGGACTGTTTGATAGATTTGTACAGCAGTAATAGCAAATATGGAGAAACATAGAGTCCTTTGAGTTTTCTGATCATTGACAGTCGTTGATGGCTTCTTTTGTAAATGCTGATCAAATGTAAGTCCCTTGTCTCTACTGTCTGGTTGCTGATGATGACTGGTGGCTGTGGTGAGGGAGGGGTTGAGTTCCTTTTAGTTCCTTTGTTTTACTGACACCGAGGTGGAGATGGTCGTCCTTCCATTGCATTTAGTGAAGTTTCTGATTGTGTTGTGATAGTCCATAACTGAATAACTGTCTTTGAGCAGAGCTAGTGTCATCTGAGTGTTTGTGGTATGTTATGTTTGTGGAGGGACTGTCATTTGTGTAACGAGTGTAAAGGAATGGGCAGAGCACACATCCCTGCGGAGCACCCGTGTTCATGGTGAGGGCAGAGGATGTGGTCGCGCCCAGCCGAAAATACTGTAATAAATCTGGTACGGTGAGATGTTTATGGTGAAAATATCGTACAGGGAGATTTGGATTTCGTTCCATCCCTAATGACAATAAATGTTGTGCCAAATGACTGGACAAAGCATTTTAGAGTCAGTCTTGTTATTCCTTTATTTTCCATTGTAACAAATACAATGAAATTAAGTGCTTTCCTCGTTCAGTGCAAAGGTAGTAAAATGGTAAAATAGTAAAAAGGTACAAATATACAGACACTATGTACAGTAGATAAAAAGTGCCTAACAACCTCACCCACCCACACATGTCCCAGCCACAGTCTTCCACATTCATCAATCTAAAAACTATGTGGCCCCATTTAGTAAAAGTAAAAGAATATCGTAATATCGTGAGCCTCCCCACCATATCGTGAGCTTTCCCAGGATATCGCAATAAATATCGTACCGTGAGGTTCACACTGAGACAATACCGTTACACCCCTTATATATATAAAGGTAATTTCTTCAGATATCTCTCTCTCCAGGTCTGTGTGGTCCACCTCCTGAAGACCGTCCACTCACACGGCTCCTCTCACAAAACACATACCTGCCTCTCCGTCTGATCCTTGTGCTCCTTCACTCATTCACTCTTTCCTCCATGTCTCCAGTGTCCATGGTCCACCTCCTGGAGGCCACGCACCTGCTCCGCACATCACTTCTCTCCACCAGATCCTTGTGGTCCTGTTCATTCACTCTCTTGTCTGCCCTGTTCTCTCCAGGTGTCCGTGGTCCACCTCCTGAAGACCGTGCGTCTGCTGCGTCTCCTGCGCCTCCTGCAGAAGATGGACCGTTACTCCCAGCACAGCACGGTGGTCCTGACCCTCCTCATGTCCATGTTTGCGTTGCTCGCTCACTGGATGGCCTGTATCTGGTACATCATCGGCAAAATGGAGATGGAGGCCAACGCGTACAACTGGGACATCGGTGAGTGACGGCGCGCTCGCTGTGAGGAGCACCCCGGGGCCTCACGTCACATCAGGCTGTAATTAACCGGAAAAGTGATCAGGCTTTAATGAATCTGCTCCAAAAACACTCATGAGCCTGACGGAAGCAGATGGAGAGAATGTTCAATTCAGTTCCACAGTGACCCGACTTTTTGTCTCCGTGTGCGATTTTGAAGCCGCTGCTCCTCGTGGTTGTGGAGTCAGTGTCAGATCAGAACCTCCAAACATCGCTACGATAACAGACGATAAAACAGAGCGTCAGGGGCAGAGGAGCGACATACAAACTCAGGAAATAATGAAAATAATGTTCAGACTTTATTCCTCACCTAATGTAAAGTGGTAAATTTAAAGTGCAGTGTCTTATCCACATTATCCATAGACTTTATCCTCCACAAATAATGAGGCCACTCCACAAACCCGCTCTGTGAATCCAGTTTTCTTCGTTCTTTAAAAGTAAAAAGTCTGGATAGTTCCTCCCGTGTGTCTGTTTCCATCCACACAGCCACGGATCGAGGTGAAGCTGCAGATCAGCCACAGTGACTCTACTTCCTGTGGATTTTATCTCCTCGTTTCTGCTTTAAAAATCCTGGATCTGAAGTATTGCTCCACATTTCACAAATAATCACACAGTTTGACTTGCCTCATTTCCTGGTGAGCCAAGAGTGTTGGAGACGTGTGGAGACACTTTTTTTTTAAAATCTTCCCTCCAGTCCTTGTATTTGCAGAGGTGCTGGTGCTGGGCTAGTGCAGGTCAATGGCCACAGTCGTCCTGCCACTAAAAACAGTCTGACCCACTCCACAGACCCGAGGAAACTATTAGAACTCCAGACTGTCCCTGTGAACGTCTGTGTCCATTAGAGTTGTGTGATAATCCGGTATCTCGCGTATCAGAAAGTAGCAGTGGTATCAGTTTCAACACTGTCATTAAAAAATCTGGGCCTAAAACCACAGCAGGACTTTCTCCCTCCGCTCTCTCTCCTCTTCAAACGTGGTTCCGCTCGGAGATTTCCCTCCACACGCAGCGAGGAAGAAGAAAAAAACCTGACTGACGCTTCGTGTGCGACGCTGAGCTCAAAAGTTTGTGATGGAGACGTTTTACTGAAGCCGAGAGTCGAGAGGGGACGAGGCTGAAGAGGAGAAAGTTCCCGAGGGTGAAGTCAGACTTTCACGGAGGAGACGGTAAAGAACAATTTCTGGTTCTGATCCAAACGTGTTTGTGTGGACGTGCGGCTCCTACAGCGTCCGACCTGCACCTCCCGAACTTTCTAACGACGCCTCAAAACGCCGCAGACATAAGGGCTGTGATTGGTCCTCTGCACCGCTCTACATTTCCTCCTCATTCTAGACTCTGAGGAATAATGTGTTTAATGCAGCTTTGGCTCATTTGTTTACGTTTTACACAAACCAAACTTCAAACTTCATGGCTCATTTGCATACAGCTCATTTGCATACAGTATAAGCGCTGATAAAAACAGCTCGTGCTCTGATGCTGATGTGATCGAACGCGCTGCAAAGTTTGGTTTGATCAGAACTTGTGCCTCATCTTCAAATATAAAGCTGTGACTCTGTTTCTGAAGGTTTAGGAGCAGCTACAGAATAATTCTGAATTAGTCACAGTAAAACCGTAAACCCCAGGAAAGCGCTGAGACGGTTTAACGGGATAAAAATTTGGTTACTGCCCAAACCTAGTGTCCACAGAATCTTGTCTGAAGTAAAATTAACTTTGCGTTGCCTGAATCCTCGCATGTTGAGGGACTTTTTTCTCATATATCAGTCGCCGCTGTCGAGCTTCTATCAGGAAGAACAACTCACTGCTGCTCAGACAGAAATCGTTCAAATGCAACGGTCGGTTTGACTCTAAAATGATTCTGTGACACAGACGTTCACAGGGACAGTCTGGAGTCTAATAGTTTCCTCGGGTCTGTGGAGTGGGTCAGACTGTTTTTAGTGGCAGGACGACTGTGGCCATTGACCTGCACTAGCCTCAGACTGAAAAATCCTGTCGTGTGTGGCGGCCTTTAGGTCTGAACTGTAGAAAATCGCAAAGAAATAGGTTCCTGGCAGTTCTGTGTTATGTCACGCACTTAAAATCACAGTGGTCGGTGAGGCCAGGACACATTTGCATACGTTTTTGACCAGAAAGCCGCACATTTGCCTAGTTTGTGCAAAAACTACAAAAGAGCACAAATCCAGTCCAATCCACTTTATTTCTCCAGCACCTTTTATAAACACGATCGTTTCCAAAGTGCTGAACAGACAAATGAATACAATAAAACACAGGAAATCATGAATAAAACAATAAATAAAAATGTGTTCAAATGCATAAAGCTAAAAAAAATATAAAAAACGAATCAAATCAAATTAAAAAGGGATTAAAAAGAACCACAAAACTCACACGGTGCTGAAAGACAGAGAGTAAAAGTGAGTCTTAAGAACAGTAGATGCATCACACAGGAATCTGCGCCGGGCTGTAATTAACTGGAAAAGTGATCAAGCTTTAATGAATCTGTTCCAAAAACACTCATGAGCCTGACAGTCTGAAGCAGATGGGGAGCAGCTTCAGTTCCACAGTGTCAGTCTGGGATTCTTGATTGGTGCTGATAGTGAAAAATGAGCTGGATTTGTGCATCGGCCTATAGTAAACAGACTGGGCAGGTTTTAGGCCAGAGCGTCTCGTAATGTTTGAACTTTTACTCACATGGAGCCGTTTGGTCGTTTATTTGAAGGATGAACAGTCACTTAACACAGTTGGTTTTCTTGAGTAAGGAGGTAATTGTGTTTTAGGGAAATAAATTAGCTTTTCCTGTCCCTGCTCTGGTGTCGGGAATGTAATATCAGGTATCAGCAATTTGTCAAAAGTGAAAGTGTTAATATCGAAACTGAAAATGTTTGGATCGGTGTGTTTATATAGTTATACACAACAAAAAAGGATTTTCTAGCATAGTTGAACTGACTTGAATTAAGCAGATTCATCTTAAAAGATAAATTTTAAGATTTTTTTTACTTAATAAAATGAGATTTTTTTTACTTGTTTCAATTCAATTTCAATTCAATTTTATTTATAAAGCCCAGAATCACAACAAGAGTTTCCCCAATGTTCTTCACAGTGAAAAACATGGAAACATGATCTGACATAGACATCAGCAAACACATTGTCCCATCCTCAGTCTCTCGATAAACACACGATCCTGGTGCCAGAGCAAAAAACCCACCAGCAGGTGCATTGTGGGAAAATTCTCTCCAGACACTGTTGCCAACAGGTGTCGCCGTGCGGCACCTTCAGACCTGAGGCTCTGAGGAACCAGTCACTTTATAGAGAGCAGGGTTCAGACGGACAGGCAGACGTGTGAGGGACTGGACATCGACTTATTTGGGTTGAGGGCTTCAACCAGGCAGGTGGGGCTCCATCCAGGCAGGTGGGGCTCCATCCAGGCAGCTGGGGGCTCCATCCAGACAGGTGGGGTTCCATCCAGGCGGGGTTCCATCCAGGCAGGTGGGGCTCCATCCAGGCAGGTGGGGTTCCATCCAGGCAGGTGGGGCTCCATCTAGGCAGGTGGGGCTCCAGACAGGTGGGGCTCCATCTAGGCAGGTGGGGCTCCAGACAGGCAGGTGGGGCTCCAGACAGGCAGGTGGGGCTCCAGGCAAAAAGGGCACTTTTACCTCAAAATTGTTTTTGTTTTTTTCTTTTTGATAGGCAATGTACAGAGTAAGATCTGCGTTTATTCGTTATACACATGGCAGGAGTGTAACAATAACCAAGTCTCACAATACGGTCACGTTCTGAACCTCATGGTACGATATTTATTGTGATATCGTGGGAAAGCTCGCGATATTAGGGTATTATACAGAATAACAAGACTGACTCTAAAATGCTTTGACCTGGACTAAACCAGGACTAAACCAAGACTAAACCAGGACTAAACCAGGACTAAACCAGGACTAAACCAGGACTAAACCAGTGTCCTGATTATGTCATTTGGTGCAACATTTATCGTCATTAGAGATGGAACAAAATCCAAATTTCCCTGGACCAGATTTACACCAGATTTTCCCTTCTTTCGTTCTTTCTTTTATGTTCTTTCTTTCTTTAGGTTTTTCTTTCATTCTGTCTTTCATTTGGTCGTTCTTTTGTCATTTGTTTGTTTTGTTCTTTCATTTTTCGTTCTTTCCTTCATTCGTTTATTATTTGTTCTTTCTTTCATTCATATTCCATATCCATCACCGTATCATATTTATTGCAATATTTTGTGGTTAATCTGCGACTTTTTCCTCTAAAAATGCTTCACAGACTTAATCGTCGCATGGTGAGGTTCTATTTTCTCATATATCAGTCGCCGCTGCTGAGCTTCTATCAGGAAGAACAACTCACTGCTGCTCAGACACAAAACCTTCAGATGCAGCGGTCGGTTTGACTCTAAAACGATTCTGTGGACACAGACGTTCACAGGGACAGTCTGGAGTTCTAATAGTTTTGCCTCTGGTCTGTGGAGTGGACGAGACTGTTTTTAATGTTTTTCGTCAACTATGGCCATTGACCTGCACTAGCCCAGCACCAACACCTCTGCAAATACAAGGACTGGAGGAAGATTTTAAAAAGTGTCTCCACACGTCTTCAACACTCTGGATCACCAGGAAATCAGGCCCTATGTCTAAAACTCACAACTGTCCCTCTAAAGTTGAAGATATGTTCTAAGAAAAGAAACTCTTTGTGTGTTTGATTTTCTGAACCCTCAGGAGACGACAGGTGGAAATGAGCGCCGGAGCTCCAGCCTGGTATAATACATCTCCCCTGTTAGGATTAACGTACTGTGCACTGTCCCCATCTCATTAAATAAATAAACTGAACTAAAAAAAAAGGAACAGGGCAGTTTTGGCTCATTTTCCCTCCTCCGCATCATAACACAATATTATAATTGCTCATCTGGACAATAGCCCCCTCCTCCTCCTCCTCTTTTTAAAGATAAATCGATGTTCGTCTTACAGCACCCACGCTCCGCTGCTCCCCGTGAAGCCCACAGAAGATGTTCACCAGAGCATCACAATGAACACAGACACCAGCTTACACTAAAGACCACCTAAACCTGACCCCCTGGACCCCGTTTTTTCAGACAAAGAGTTTGTCTTCATCCCCGATAGTTTGGACCGCTAGGTTTTTTACTCTCACATACATGGGATACTGTCCTGCGGAAGTGGTACTGCAGGTGGCGCTGTCGTCCTGCCCCCACCGGTAGGAAGACGGCGCCAAAACCTGTTTAAATCAATCATGAGACGTCTGAAAAAAAACCTAATAACTAGTGATGTAACAATAACTGAAATATAGTGATCTCGAATCACCAAAGGTGTCTCAGTAATATCGTGGAGCATCACAATATATCGAATCCCAAGTGTCTTTGCTTAAATGAACAGTTCTGGTGCAGAAATAGCTAAAAAAAAACAGAGGGAACTACATAGACCATGATCCTTTGCTCCGTTTCAGTGCAGACGACATGAAGAAATAACTGTTCTAAGCACTTTTACATCTTCATTCTGTGGATTAAGTCTGTGAAGCATTTTTAGAGGAAAAAGTTGTAGATTCACACAAAATATTGCAATAAATCTGGTACGGTGAGATGTTTATGGAATATGAATGAACGAAAGAAAGAAAAAGACAGAATGAAAGAGAGAAAGAAAGAACAAATGAACAAAAGATGGAACAAACGAAAAAAGAACGTAAGAAAGGACTAAAGAAAGAAAGAAAGAAAGAGCCAAAAGAACAAAAGAACAAAAGAACAAAAGAACAAATGAACAAAAGAAAGAACAAATGAACAAAAGAATGAATGAATGAAAGAAAACGAAAAAGAACAAAGGAAAGAAAGAACGAAAGAAAGAAAAATCTGGTGTAAATCTGGTCCAGAGAGATTTGGATTTCGTTCCATCCATAACGACAATAAATGTTGCACCAAATGACTGGACAAAGCCTTTCAGTCTTGTTATTCTGTAGAATATCGTAATATCGTGAGCTTTCCCACAATATCGCAATAAATATCGTACCGTGAGGTTCAGACCGTGACCGTATCGTATCGTGAGACTTGGATATCGTTACACTCCTGCTTATAAATTATCGGAAGACCAAATGAACCTCATTGGACTGAACCTGCAGTAGTAATGAACGCGGTTTGACTTCAGAAACGTTCAGAAGGAGCAGCAGTGATCTGGACTTTCAAACTGTGCGGGTGCGTTTGCAGTGAGGAAACTACATTAGAACAGATCAGAAAACAGATCTAATATGGACCCTTTAAATTATCTAAGACAAAATTAAATGTAAAGTCAGTAAAAGTCCAGCTCTGTTTTAGTTTGCATCAGTTCTTGAGTTACCCTCACTATATGGCTGCTGGAACTTGATATTCGTGTCTATTATAAGTTATTTCAGGTTATGGATGGATGTTTTATTGTGATTTCAGTCCAGTTCACTCGAGATACAAAATGATCTGCCAGTGGAACAAGATGTCACATCCTTAAAATATATATAAATACATCTGGCGACACTTAAGATAAGAAAAACTCTTTGCACTGAAAATAAGAAACCAAATCGTGTGTCGTTTGAATTACAATAAACTCACTTATTCCATTGGTAGATAATCTTACTTTTTAGTCAAATCTGCTCAAGTAAAGTGAAATGTCATTTTAACTTGTGCCTCTTCCTCCCCCGTCCTCCTCCTCCTTCGTCTGCGTTGCTGCTCAGCTCTACGAGGCTCGGATAAACTCCAATATTTCTCCTCATTATTCAGCCCCGTGACAGAAGATCGATGCAGCGCTCCTTGTGTTTCCTATAATTCTCACACCCCGTCTGAGTTGGTCTGAGATGCTCTAAGATGGTTTGAGATGCTCTAAGATGCTCTGAGATGCTCTGAGACGGTCTAAGATGGTTTGAGATGCTCTAAGATGCTCTGAGATGGTCTGAGACGGTTTGAGATGCCCTGAGATGCTCTGAGATGGTTTGAGGTGGTTTGAGATGGTCTGAGATGGTCTAAGATGCTCTGAGACAGTCTGAGATTGTTTGAGATAGTCTGAGATGGTCTGAGACGGTCTGAGACGCTCTGAGACGCTCTGAGACGCTCTGAGACGCTCTGAGACGGTCTGAAGACTCTCTGAGATGGTCTAAGATGCTCTGAGATGGTCTGAGATGGTCTGAGATGCTCTGAGATGGTCTGAGATGGTTTGAGATGCTCTGAGACGCTCTGAGATGCTCTGAGATGGTTTGAGATGCTCTGAGACGGTCTGAGATGCTCTGAGACGCTCTGAGACGCTCTGAGACGCTCTGAGACAGTCTGAGACGCTCTGAGACGCTCTGAGACGCTCTGAGATGGTCTGAGACGGTCTAAGACGTTCTGAGATGTTCTGAGACGGTTTGAGATGGTCTGAGACGGTTTGAGATGCCCTGAGATGCTCTGAGATGGTTTGAGGTGGTTTGAGATGGTCTGAGATGGTCTAAGATGCTCTGAGATGGTCTGAGATGGTTTGAGATGCTCTGAGATGCTCTGAGATGGTTTGAGATGCTCTGAGATATGGTCTAAGACGCTCTGAGACGGTCTGAGATTGTTTGAGACAGTCTGAGATGCTCTGAGACGGTCTGAGATGCTCTTGAGATGGTTTGGGAGGGTTTGAGATGTGTGCTCCCAGGAGAGGTCCCAAAGGATTCAGAATAAAGAAATAATGAGGCCGATGACAGGAAATATTGATTATGAAAAGCAGTGCCACGAAACAGCTGTAGTTAGTCTAATAACAGGTCTACACCAGGTATTAAAGCGTACCTATTATGCAATATCAACTTTTTTGAGCTTTAACCATGTTCCCTTCTCACTGACCCTCTGAAGTTGTGTTTAAAGTGATTCATACATGTGTGAGTCATTTCCCCCGGCACACGCCTGCTGTGACGTCCACACCTCCAGTGCGATGTTCTTCACAGGTGATATTCGTAGGATCGGGCAGCGGCGCGTCACTGTTTCAGTCCAAATGTTAATAAGAAATGCTCTGCTCTAGCGTGAGGTGACCACACGTCCGTGTTTCCCTGGGACAGTCCCAGTTTTGAGCCCTGTGTCCCCCTGTCCCAGCAGATTTATGCAAAACCACTGATTTGTCCCAGTTTTATTCAAGAAACGTCCCAGTGCCTATTTTTGACCGATCTGATCTAAACCAGGACTAAACTAAAGGCCGCCGCACACTACAGGATTTTCCATCTGAAATGATTTTTAAATGTGCGACAAAACCCGCGAACACCACAGACACAAGGAGAATCTAATAAGACTTTAAATCTTTGCTCTCCCAGATGCAGCAGGATCTGTGTGTGGACCACAGGATCTAAAGCTGTGAGCGCGATGGCCTCAGCTGTTTCCTGTCTACAGTAAAACCAGTCGCTCTGAGACTCTGAAGTGTTCAAAGATCAGACTCTGCACTTCCACTTTAGACACAAGTCAAACTGTGTGATTATTATGTGTGAAATGTGGAGCAATACTTCAGATCCAGGATTTTTAAAGCAGAAAAGAGGAGATAAAGTCCACATGAAGTAGAGTCACTGTGGCTGATCTGCAGCTTCACCTCGATCCGTGCGCTGTGTGGATGGAAACAGACACACGGGAGGAAACACTGTCTTTTTACTTTTAAGGAACACCACAAACTGGATTAATAGCGCAGTTTTGTGGACTGGGGTCAGACGTTGCACTTTAAATGTTGCACTTTACATTAGGTGAGTAATAAAGTCTTTATTTTACGCTCTATCCTGAGTTTGTTTGTTGCGTCTCTGTGTCCGTCGCTCCTCTGCCCCTGACTCTGTTTTATCGTCTGTTTCCGTCGCGTTGTTGATGTTCGGTGGTTCTGATCTGACACTGACTCCACACATGAGGAGCAGCGGCTTCAGAATCGCACACGGAGACAAAAAGTCCGGTCACGCCTCCTCGAACTCAGGAAGAAGAAATCGCAGACGAAATCAGGCAAATTCTCCTGAAGTGTGTAGCGGCCTTAAGACTAAACCAGGACTACATCAGGCCTAAACCAGGACTAAAACAGGACTATCACACTTTCTGACTAATCTGATCTTTGCCAACACCAAAGAGGAGCATAAATTGTCATTTGTTTTGCCAAAATACAGAAATCCTCTCCTCTCTCTCCTCTCCCTGTCTCCTCTCTCAGGTCAGAGTGGTTCAGTTTTTCTCTTGTTTCGCTCCGTTGCTCAGACTTAGACCTCTCTCACCCACAGAGACTCTAATCCTGGTTAAGTCCTGCTGTAGTCCGGGTTTTGAACCGGTTTGGAGCACATTTAGACCTTTGTTCACTTTAATCCTGGTTTAGTCCCATTGTCAGTCCAGATTTTAGACCAAGTTGTATCGTCTGACCGTCTCGTCGCAAGAAAACACAAACTTACTGCGCCATTTTCACAAGACAAATAATAATGAACCCTTTATGTGAGGAGACATTTCTAACGTCTGCTCACTAATTTGCATTCATAATGGGTTAATAGCGCTGTGCAATTAAGTTTCACTGTTATAACCCTTCCAGCCCGGTGGTATCAATCTACGATACCGTGTTTTATACAACCGCGCATAACTTTCCAACCATAAAAGATAGAAACTTACCGAGACTTGCAGCTTTCCATCACCCTACTCACTCTGTGTGATGAAGCAACGAGTGTCCAATAGGAACTTTGTTTTCCCCCAAACTCATGCGCTCCGTCCATTCTGATCGGCCCAAACTTTGCCAAAGAGTGAAGTGAGTCAAGATGGCCGATGCTCTGAGCGTCTGTGTTTGTAACAAGAGAAAAAGCTGCTCTAAGTGTAGTTTTTTCTCAAATAAATGGCAAACATCTCTTGCTTTTTTATTTAAAGGTTTATTTCAGTCCAAATGAACAAATCCAAATGTAATTTCCACCCTGGAAATGCAGAAGTGCTGTGGCTCTGGCCCTGGACCTGACAGGAGCTGTTTCCAGGACTGGACCAGGAAAGTCATGGAGCCACTGCACTTTTTTTGTTTTTAGGGCAATAAGGAGATTTTTAATTTACTTACAGCCTTGATATTTTGCATTTTTGTAGCTAAGGCCCTAAATTAAGCATTTTTTATGTCCAAAAAGTTGTTTCTACATGTTTGCTGTGGGTTTTGTATAACAGAGTGTGAATTTTCCATTTTTTTCATCTCTATTTCTGGTCCTGGAGCTTTTCTCACAGCCTCATGACACAACTACAGCAGCAGATTGTGAAATAACAGGTTGGACTGAACAAAAGGAGGTAGAACACTTCATTCGGGGGTAAAAGGGGCAGTTTTAATATCAAAATTATTTTTAAAAATCCAGGCGAGGAGAAATGTTCTAAAATTCCCCTTAAGTCTGTAAGGGTTAAAAAATGTAAAAAAGAGAAATAGTTCATTATAAACAGTTTGCAGTGGTTCAGAGTTCTTCCTCACTTCCCCTTCAGTGTTCAGAGAGCTTTTCACAACTCTCACAAACCAGAGCGTCACTGTTTTTACTACACGAACCATGAGCTGAGGAGATCGGCGGTGGGTCTGCGTCCGTGACATCGTTCAGAGGCGTTCTGAGTTCGGACAGTTTCCTCCCTGTCTCCCGGGTCTTTCATCGTCTTCTTCTTCTTCTTCTTCTTTTGGATAAAGACTTCGCTCACTGGACAGGTGTGAGATTTACAACAAACAAAATGATGAACAAATCCTCAGGCAACGACTGATGCTTGTCCAAAAAGTCCAGAATGCAGCTTTAATAACAGCCGGATCCCCCTGGAGGTACAGAAGAGTGTTTGTGTGAGGGACTGACAAAAGTACTGAGAGAGAAGAGGCTTTAAGTACTTTGTGTTACAGTGCACAGGGGACACATCTCCACTTTAGAAACACTTCAGCATTTTCTCCGACTAGTTCAGTGTTTTCACTTTGGAACTTTTACGGGAAAGCACAGAGGTCGAGCTGTACGTTTGATTCTTTCGTTTTTCTGTTTATTTCTTAGCTTTATATGTTGCCAGCAGAGCAGTAAAAGTATAAGTTCATATAAAAGTGAATACAGTGAACCGTTGCTATATGTTTTTTTTTTTTCTTTCCCAGTGCCTTGTGTTCTGAATCCTGAGGCTGAGGTCGTCTAGAAGTGAAAAAGTCACATTGGTCTTTCACTCAGACCAGTGTCCACAGTTTCTGTGCCTCGTCTCTGTTCAGCCCGACAAATTTACCTTTGCAAATTTTCTCCATGACAAAACCCACAATGTGGAGGAAACGTTCTGCAGGACAAAGGCAAAAGGCCGAGGAAGATGAAACTATCACAGAAAAAGAGAAACTTCTGGACCTGCTGAAGGTAGAAGCTCTGCGGCTGTAGGCGCCTTTACAGAATAAATGAATCTTCAGTTCTGGGAAAAAGACGCTACAGGAGTCAGGACGAAGAGGCTCAGTCAGAGGGACTGAGAAATACGCCCGAGTCACAGTGTCCAACCTCCTATTCAGGATTAACATGATTATTTTACACTATTTTTAAAAACTATCAGAGTTATTTGTAAGAAAATGTTTATATTTTTATTTCTTAAACAAATGCTTGGGCCTGAAAACAGGTTTTGATCTTTGGTTTCATGCTATAGTACAGTTTGTATACATGCATCCCGAATTTCCAACTTCCAGTCATCTCGCAAAGTATGCCGGGAAGGGCCCTCCGAAAAAGTGAGCATCAAACTGCCGTGTTTGATTTCCCAGTGGTGCGTAGGTGTGTAGGTGTCACTGTTTTCAGGTCTTTTGAACCATGTCGCTGTTGTTTTCTGCTTTCGATATTTTAATATAGAAATCACATAAGTTACTGTTATTCTTTGATAAGTATAAGACCTCAACTTTCCTTCTTTGTGGAAAAATGAGCCGTCAGAACCCGAGTCGGAGCAACTGTCGCTGAGTCTGAAGGTGAAGAACCAACATTCGTGGGCGCCGCTGAAGTTTGGACCTGGAAAGTCGATGCTTTGAAAAATTACCTCCGAAAAAGAAAACTTGAAAATTACTGACGGAAAAGCCGAACTTGTTGCTCGGGTATTTGCTGCCTCAGAGATCGGCATCAAAATGGAACCAAATGCGCAGGAACTGTTTGCTAAAGCGAGAGTCGAACATTCGTAACCAAGGCTGAGTGAGGGATCAGGATTTTGCTTTGTTGGCGCTCCGCATACAAAATGTTCGCTGCAGACTCGGGATGATTTCTTTACATTTTTCGTCCTTCCTGTGTGTCAGTCCTGCCCGTCGCCTTCGCTTTTCACTAATTTTCAATACCGTTGGGAAGAGAAACAGTTTGAACGGAGGTTTGCAGTCACACAGATCTGATCCCCTTTTGCAGTTATGGAGTTCGCAAACTTCCGAAGCCCATTTCTCGAGCCGTTTTCCGCTGTTGAGACGTCCAACAACCGCACGATTACGACGTCCGAATCCCATAACTAAAGTATGACAACATCAGAACCAGGAACCAAAGCGATGTGGTTCAAAAGGCTCGAAAAGATCGGCTGACAGACGCATTCCACTGGGAAATCAAACACGTACCGAGAAGATGCTCACTTTTTCGGAGGGCCCTTCCCGGCATACATTGCGCAATGACTGGAAGTTTGAAATTCGGGATGCATGTATTGTATAATAATCGTAAAAAATAAAGCTGATACTTCACGGATTTCGCCTGTCGCGGGTTCTTTTTGGAACGTAACCCCGGCGATAAACCAGGGTTCGGCGTAAACTTGTCGCTCTGTCCCTGTCGCTGTCCAGGCTGGCTGCACGAGCTGGGGAAGCGTCTGGAGTCTCCGTACCTGAGCCTGGGCTCGGTGAACAGCAGCAGCAGCAGCGGCCCCTCCATCCGCAGTGTTTACATCGCCTCCCTGTACTTCACCCTGAGCAGCCTCACCAGCGTCGGCTTCGGGAACGTGTCTGCGAATACCGACGCCGAGAAGATCTTCTCTGTGTGCGTCATGCTCATCGGAGGTACTATGACTACTAATACTACTACTAATACTGCTACTACTACTAATACTACTACTGCTACTACTACTACTGCTGCTACTGCGACTACTACTGCTACTGCTACTACTACTACTACTGCTACTAATACTACTACTACTACTGCTGCTACTACTGCTACTAATACTACTACTACTAATACTACTACTAATACTGCTACTAATACTGCTACTACTACTAATACTACTACTAATACTACTACTACTACTAATACTACTACTAATACTGCTACTACTACTACTACTACTACTAATACTGCTAATACTACTACTACTACTGCTACTACTACTGCTACTACTACTGCTGCTACTACTAATACTACTACTGCTACTACTAATACTGCTACTACTACTAATACTACTATTATTATATATTATTGCTATTATTATTACTGCTGTTACTACTAATACTATTATTATTATTATTATTATTACTGCTATTATTATTAATACTGCTATTATTACTAATATTACTGCTGCTATTATTATTATTACTGCTATTATTATTATTACTGCTATTACTGCTGCTATTATTACTGCTATTATTACTGCTATTACTGCTATTATTATTATTACTGCTATTATTATTATTACTGCTACTACTACTACTATTACTGCTAATGCTACTGCTACTACTACTACTACTACTACTACTGCGACTGCTACTACTGTATACTACTGCTACTGCTACTACTACTACTACTACTACTACTACTACTACTTCTACTACTACTACTAGTACTACTGCTTCTACTGCTACGGCGACTACCACAACTATTTATACACTTGTGTACCCAGGCGTCTCCTCCGTAGAGCCGCTGTGGACATGGTGGTAGTGCTGTGTGAGATAATGAGAGCGGCCCGGAGCGAGGATTCACTCCAACACAAACAGAACGCAGCCTGTAGCCATGGAGACGTACACAAGACCATGATCATAAAAACACTGATTTTACTTCACTGAGTGTCATTTCTCATTCAAACCGAGGATTTCAAGGTCCTGAATTACGCAGAAATGAGTCATGAGTGCAGTTTTATAATGTAGAAAGTGAAGAATAGACCCTAATACAAGTCAGTGCATTATTGGCCACGTTTACATGATGTTTTTTTAATTTGGACTCCCTTGAGTTTACATGGAAATAATAATTGTGAATTGAGGTTTCCATGGAAACAGGTTAAATAGTCTTTATTTAATCAGGCTCAGCGTCTGGGGGTGGGGAAGGTGCTGATTGGACAGCGACACAAACGTATTTCCGTCTTTGGGAAGAAAACCCACACTTCAGCTGCTCCCGGCTTTTCTGTCATCTCGGTTTGTCGTTTCGCCGCCGACACAAACACGATCCAAACTTTTTCCGCAGTGGTTCTGATGATAATGAAGCAGCAGCTGGAGAATTCTGTCCTCACGCTTTCCGTCTGTGAGCTGAGGAGGAGAAGGGAAGAGTGTGGGAGAAGGAGGAAGAAGACAAACTGAGTCTGAGGCTGCCACACCTCAGCCCACTCCCACATCCCGCTCACAAATCCAAAGAGACGTGGAGGAAAGTCCCAAGAGACGACTGGAGGAGCCGGATCGAAGGACGAGCCAACGAGCACCAACCACCGGGATTATTTTGAAGAAGAAGAAACGTTTACATGATCCAGGAAGAAATTCATTCGGCTTTAAAATCAGAATAAGGATTAAGTTTAATTCTGAATAATCATTTTCATTTGAAATTAAGTGTTTACATGGACTTTTTAAAGCGGAATTCATTGGTATTCAGAATTAGACTATTTTAATTCGGAATTAAAGCTCTTATGTAAACGTGGCAGTTATTCTATTTTTTCCGTGTACCTATTACAGTGTCCGTCCTATAGCATGAACGTTCCTCGTCCTCTCTGTCCTGCTTCTGCAAAACTGGGTTAATATTTTGGGGACCAGGGGCCGACCCCGCTCTGATTGGACGCCATCGTTAAAGGTCTCCCTCTGCCCAGGGCGTCTCTCCTCCTCCTCTCCCCCTCTTTTCTCCCCCTCTTCTCCTCCTCTTTCATTCACACATGCTTAACCCTCAAACCTTCTCGCCATCTGAAAAAACGCTGCTCCACCTTGTGATGTCATAACACAGGAAGGACTCCACGATCTTCAGTCAAGGCTCACACACACTGATAACCGACCAGATCACTAAGCTCTTTGTCAAGGGAGTCCTGCCAGGCACACATCACTTTCATACGAGGGAATGTGGGTGAAGTGTCTTGCCTAAGGACACAACCACAGTTTTTTTGAGAAATGAAAGGAGTGAAATAAAGAGAGTGAAATGAACAGAGTAATTAAACAGAGTGAAATAAATAGTGAAATAAGGAGAAATAAACAGTGAAATGAACAAAGAGAAATAAACGGAGTGAAATACGGAGAGTTCAACGAACAGAGCAAATAAATCGAGTGAAATGAACAGATCCGAACAGATGAAGTATCTCGGGGTGTTGTTCTCAGTGAGGGGAGGGTGGAGCAGGTGGATCAGTGCAGCGTCGGCAGTGATGCGGTCGCTGCATCAGCCACTGTCGTGAAGAGGAGCTGAGCCCAAAGGCAAAGCTCTGGATTTCCCTCAGTCTCGTTCCTCCTTCACCTGTGGTCCTGACTCTGGGGAACGACCGAAAGGACCAGATCCAGATACAAGCGAAGAAATTTGTTTCCTCCGCAGAGTGACCTGGCGCTCACTTACAGAGAGGGGGAGGAGCTTGGAGTAGAGATGCTGCTCCTCCACATGGAGAGGAGCAGCTTGAGGGGAGGAGCATCTGTTCCCTCAGGAGGTGTTCATGTCCCACCGGGAGGAGAAGACCCAGGACCCGCTGGAGGGATGACGTCGCTCTTTCTCCTCTGTCATCCCTCTATCCTCCTTCTATTCTACCTCTCTGCTCTTCCCCCTCTTTCTTTACTACTACTACTACTGCTATTACTACTACTACTACTACTACTACTACTACTACTACTGCTACTACTACTACTACTGCTACTACTACTACTGCTACTACTACTACAGCGAGTGCTATTTCTGCATGGGGAAGATAAAGTGTATCTTAACCTTATCTGTATTACCGTATTTTTCACACTATAAGTCGCATTTTTTTTCAGGGTTTGGGTGGTCGACTTATACTCAGGTGCGACTTATATATTAAATTTTTCACACTGACAGCCCATAGACCACATATATGAATGGACAGAGCTAACACGCTAAGGATCTTGTGGCTCCTCTCTCTGTAACTGCTGCTGTGGCCTCGTCATTTGGGTCTTAAAATGCTCGTATGAACCCCGCGCTACATGGTCCTGATTTCTTTTTTTTTTTTTGCTATTTTGTCCATCTAAAAAATCCTCCTGTAACGTAACCGTGAACATCGGGAGCTTCATTTGAGCGGAGCTGAACATTTTATTACTATAACTCGCCTTTCAAGATGACATGTCGGTTCTTGGTCTCTGATTTTATGAAATAAATTTCCCTCAAAAGGTGGGACTTATATTCCGGCGCGACTTATATATGTTTTTTCTTCTTCATTACACATTTTTTGGCTGGTGCGACTTATAGTCTGAAAAATACGGTACATCAAATAAAGTACCAGACCTTTACCCAAACCCTCCCCGGCCCTGACCTGCCCCCTGCTCTTCTGTCTTTAGCCCTGATGCACGCTCTGGTCTTTGGGAATGTGACGGCCATTATCCAGAGGATGTACTCCCGCTGGTCCCAGTACCACACCAGGACCAAAGACCTCAAGGACTTCATCCGTGTGCACCACCTGCCCCAGAGCCTGAAGCAGCGCATGCTCGAGTACTTCCAGACCACCTGGTCCGTCAACAACGGCATCGACTGCAACGAGGTACTGACCCCTCCTCATGTATTTGTACTGCAGTATATGTGACCCCTCCTCATGTATTTGTACTGCAGTATATGTGACCCCTCCTCGTGTATTTGTACTGCAGTATATGTGACCCCTCCTCGTGTATTTGTACTGCAGTATATGTGACCCCTCCTCGTGTATTTGTACTGCAGTATATGTGACCCCTCCTCGTGTATTTGTACTGCAGTATATGTGACCCCTCCTCGTGTATTTGTACTGCAGTATATGTGACCCCTCCTCATGTATTTGTACTGCAGTATATGTGACCCCTCCTCGTGTATTTGTACTGCAGTATATGTGACCCCTCCTCGTGTATTTGTACTGCAGTATATGTGACCCCTCCTCGTGTATTTGTACTGCAGTATATGTGACCCCTCCTCGTGTATTTGTACTGCAGTATATGTGACCCCCACATGTATTTGTACTGCAGTATATGTGACCCCCACATGTATTTGTACTGCAGTATATGTGACCCCTCCTCATGTATTTGTACTGCAGTATATGTGACCCCTCCTCGTGTATTTGTACTGCAGTATATGTGACCCCTCCTCGTGTATTTGTACTGCAGTATATGTGACCCCTCCTCGTGTATTTGTACTGCAGTATATGTGACCCCTCCTCGTGTATTTGTACTGCAGTATATGTGACCCCTCCTCGTGTATTTGTACTGCAGTATATGTGACCCCTCCTCGTGTATTTGTACTGCAGTATATGTGACCCCCACATGTATTTGTACTGCAGTATATGTGACCCCTCCTCGTGTATTTGTACTGCAGTATATGTGACCCCTCCTCGTGTATTTGTACTGCAGTATATGTGACACCTCCTCGTGTATTTGTACTGCAGTATATGTGACCCCTCCTCGTGTATTTGTACTGCAGTATATGTGACCCCTCCTCATGTATTTGTACTGCAGTATATGTGACCCCTCCTCGTGTATTTGTACTGCAGTATATGTGACCCCTCCTCGTGTATTTGTACTGCAGTATATGTGACCCCTCCTCATGTATTTGTACTGCAGTATATGTGACCCCTCCTCGTGTATTTGTACTGCAGTATATGTGACTCCTCCTCGTGTATTTGTACTGCAGTATATGTGACCCCTCCTCATGTATTTGTACTGCAGTATATGTGACCCCTCCTCGTGTATTTGTACTGCAGTATATGTGACCCCTCCTCGTGTATTTGTACTGCAGTATATGTGACCCCTCCTCGTGTATTTGTACTGCAGTATATGTGACCCCTCCTCATGTATTTGTACTGCAGTATATGTGACCCCTCCTCGTGTATTTGTACTGCAGTATATGTGACCCCTCCTTGTGTATTTGTACTGCAGTATATGTGACCCCTCCTCGTGTATTTGTACTGCATTATATGTGACCCCCCCTCATGTATTTGTACTGCAGTATATGTGACCCCCACATGTATTTGTACTGCAGTATATGTGACCCCTCCTTGTGTATTTGTACTGCAGTATATGTGACTCCTCCTCGTGTATTTGTACTGCAGTATATGTGACCCTCCTCGTGTATTTGTACTGCAGTATATGTGACCCCTCCTCGTGTATTTGTACTGCAGTATATGTGACCCCTCCTCATGTATTTGTACTGCAGTATATGTGACCCCTCCTCGTGTATTTGTACTGCAGTATATGTGACCCCCGCATGTATTTACTGTGTCACATTTACAGTCCTGTGCAAAAGTTTTAGGCCGGTGTGGAAAAAATGCAATCGTTTAGACGGCAACAGCATTTTGGGGGTGTTTTGAAAACCTAAAACTCTATAAACGTCCTCCAGAGTGGAAATCTTAAAACGCTCCATCCTGTCGTCGCCGTGTAAACGGTTGAAAACAGAATATTGTGTTTTTGTGGGGCGTGGCGTAGAGATTAGGTCATGAGCACGAGTCAGTTCCATAGACCGTAGATATAAGTGGACTAAGCTAACCCGTTAGCCGCCGCGTGCCAAACAGGAAGTGCTCCAGGAGGCTCTTCCGGCTCCTTCTCTCCCTTTTTCCCATTGACTCACACTGAGGTCTTCTCGTCCCTCTGTCTGTACCTGCTGCTCTGGCCTTGTCGTTTGGTCTTAATGTTTGTATGAACCCGCGACACACACTGCAAAAAAGCCCTATCAAAAAATAAGAAAAAAATACCAATTTAGAGGTAAAAATGCCTATTTTAAGTGAAATTATCTGCTAGTGCAGGAACATTTTTTCACTTACCAAGTTTTCTTAAAACAAGATGAAATACAAATCTTGTATTGTAGTATTTATGGACAGATTTTTCACCTTATTGGTTTGAGAAGGAAGTTAAAGAAGCTTAACCTGGACTGATTTAATATAAAAAGTGCTTAGAATAAGTTGTAATATCGAGATAAGATAAATCAGGATGAATATCTTGAAACAAGTAAAAAAAAATCTCATCTTATTAATTAAAAAAATCTTAAAATTGATCTTTTAAGATGAATCTGCTTAATTCAAGTCAGTTTAACTATGCTAGAAAATCCTTTTTTGTAGTGCACGATCCTGAATTTTTTTCTCTCTTGTTATTTTGTCCGTCAAAAAATCCTCTTCATAACATAGATCCTGGCTCCAGAGTCGCTCCTGTAGCTGTGGCATCGTGAGCCTCATTTGAGCGACGCTGACGCTGTGGGGACGTCACACTCACTTACACACTCAGACATACAGAATATGGTCAGTTCAGGAAAAAAACACACAAACTCCATTCAGGTCAGACGCCGAATTTCTCATCTGGTCACCGTAGGTCAGGAGTGTCCAAACTTTTTTCATCAAGGGCCACATATAAAAACAGATCAGCTTGAGGCCGATCGAGGGTCAGACTGAGGGTCAAAACAGTGGGTAATTAAAATCTGTGCGTTTATAACAGGTCTGAATGACGCTTGTCAATTTCGGCGCCTAAAACAAGAGTTCAGAAGACGTAATGCAGATCACAAATCGGTTTCTCTATTCGCTCCAGCAGGTACAGGCCTGTGATTAGTTGATCCTCTCACCAGTCTCTGAATTCACAAACTTATGAGGGTCAAATATTAACTTCATTGCATAACTTTGTTGACTTATGCTGTAGATAAACACACATGTAGCACATCTAAACACATAATGTCCATGTTCAAAGTGCAACGACAAGCACAGCTCCCCTTTGGAATATCACAAGGGTCATGTCAAAGAACTGAAAGCACAGTCGGCTTCTTTAATCCTCTTAATGGAATAATTTTACAATTCACACCCTCCAGATCTTTGTTCAGTCTCAGACCCTCAAAAGGACACACTGCATTTGCTTTGAAACATGCAGTAAAAAGTACTTCTGCGGTGGTACAGGCCCAGTTCACCTGTAAACGTCGCCTCAGTCACAGATGAAGCTGGAGGTGCTCTGCGAGGGGAGTGAACAGCGGAGACGTTTCAGGCCGTTTCCTCCTCCCTGAGCCTCTGAGGGTGTGTGTGGAGTGACTGTGGCACAGGGACGGTGGAGGAGGCCTGAGGGTGTAGCTGGTCTGTAGGATCATTGATGAGGACCCTGCTCTCCTCCTCCTCCTCTCCTGTCTTCTCTCTCTCTGTAATCAGCGCCGGTGATGGGACATTGATTGTGAAGTGTTGGAGTGGAACAGAGAGGGAACGTTCCAGCTCTGTGCAGGTTTAGTTGTGCTGTAGACGAGCGCCCGTGTGGACTGCAGCACTTATATTCAGCCTGATCCGAAGTGCAGGAGGTTCACACACATCTGATCAAATGGAGAAAGAGTCGAACCATCGCTCATGAGACACACACACACACCGAGGCTCCGGAGAAATACAACATCTTTAGTCTCCGCCACGAGGAACAAATATATAAAACATAACTCAGTGAAACGAAGCGCAGTCTGAGAGAAGTGTGTTTGAGTGCGAGGAGCAGAGGCCGGTGTAAACCTCAGACTTAAAGAATCCCTGTCGTTCGTTCTTTCGTTTTTCAAAGTAAAACCATAAATTAAAAAAACGAAAAAACAACTCTTTTCTTCCCAAATGAAAAAACGGAGAACGGTTCTCGATTTTGTGTTTAAAATGAGTAATGGAAAAAATGAATACCAGGACTAAACAAGGTCTAAACCAGGACTAAACCAGGACTAAACCAGGACTAAAGCAGGACTAAAGCAGGAATAAATGAGGACTAAACCAGGAGTAAACCAGGTCTGAACCAGGACTAAACCAGGACTAAACCAGGGCTAAACCAGGACTAAACCAGGGCTAAACCAGGACTAAACCAGGTCTGAACCAGGACTAAACCAGGTCTGAACCAGGACTAAACCAGGACTAAACCAGGTCTAAACCAGGACTAAACCAGGACTAAACCAGGTCTGAACCAGGACTAAACCAGGACTAAACCAGGTCTAAACCAGGACTAAACCAGGACTAAACCAGGTCTAAACCAGGACTGAACCAGGGCTAAACCAGGACTAAACCAGGTCTAAACCAGGACTGAACCAAGTCTAAACCAGGACTAAACCAGGTCTAAATCAGGTCTAAACCAGGACTAAACCAGGTCTAAACCAGGACTAAACAAGGTCTAAACCAGGTCTAAACCAGGTCTAAACCAGGACTAAACCAGGTCTAAACCAGGTCTAAACCAGGTCTAAACCAGGACTAAACCAGGGCTAAACCAGGACTAAACCAGGGCTAAACCTGGACTAAATCAGGACTAAATCAGGACTAAACCAGGTCTACACCAGGACTAAACCAGGGCTAAACCAGGACTAAACCAGGGCTAAACCTGGACTAAATCAGGACTAAACCAGGACTGGTCCTCACTTTCACGGTAGATTGTGAGATTTATTAGGACTTGGTTGGTCCTAATAAATCTCACATTTGAGACGGTGTGTGGGATTTTTCTCACTGGTTTTATTTTGAAAAACGACTGAACGAATGACCCCACAGCATCCTGCACCGCCCTCCATCACCACCAGGGGGCAGGGAGGAAAAGCCCCTGTGAGGTATTTTCCCCTCACAGAGACGATTACACAGAGAAAGTATTTTTGATAAAACAGTTTCCTGAATGAGGAGGTCTGAGGTTCATCAGTGCTCTGTGTTCTGCTGGACTGGGTCATTGTCGCCTTCATCTTATTATGTTTCATTATTTTATTAGTTTTTATAAACATTCTGTGTTGGCAGTTAATACCCCATAGAGGTGTAATACCCCCTCTTTAACAATCACTGGCCTGACGCCCTCCCCTGTGCCCCTGATGCCCTCCCTGTGCCCCTGATGCCCTCCCTGTGCCCCTGATTCCCTCCCTGGTGCCCTCCCTGATGCCCTCCCTGGTGCCCTCCCTGTGCCCCTGATGCCCTCCCTGTGCCCCTGATGCCCTCCCTGGTGCCCTCCCTGTGCCCCTGAGTCCCTCCCTGGTGCCCTCCCTGTGCCCCTGATGCCCTCCCTGGTGCCCTCCCTGATGCCCTCCCTGGTGCCCTCCCTGTGCCCCTGATGCCCTCCCTGTGCCCCTGATGCCCTCCCTGGTGCCCTCCCTGTGCCCCTGATGCCCTCCCTGGTGCCCTCCCTGTGCCCCTGATGCCCTCCCTGTGCCCCTGATTCCCTCCCTGGTGCCCTCCCTGATGCCCTCCCTGGTGCCCTCCCTGTGCCCCTGATGCCCTCCCTGGTGCCCTCCCTGTGCCCCTGATGCCCTCCCTGGTGCCCTCCCTGTGCCCCTGATGCCCTCCCTGTGCCCCTGAGGCCCTCCCTGTGCCCCTGATGCCCTCCCTGGTGCTCCTGATGCCCTCCCTGTGCCCCTGATGCCCTCCCTTGTGCCCTCCCTGTGCCCCTGGTGCCCTCCCTGTGCCCCTGATGCCCTCCCTGGTGCCCTCCCTGTGCCCCTGATGCCCTCCCTGTGCCCCTGATGCCCTCCCTGTGCCCCTGATTCCCTCCCTGGTGCCCTCCCTGTGCCCCTGATGCCCTCCCTGATGCCCCTGATGCCCTCCCTGATGCCTCTGGTGCCCTCCCTGATGCCCTCCCTGATGCCCTCCCTGATGCCCTCCCTGATGCCTCTGGTGCCCTCCTTGATGCCCCTGGTGCCCCTGATGCCTCTTGATGCCCTCTTGATGCCCCTGATGCCCTCCCATGTGGCCCTGGTGCCCTCCCTGTGCCCCTGATGCCCTCCCTGATGCCCTCCCTGTGCCCCTGATGCCCTCCCTGTGCCCCCTGATGCCCTCCCTGATGCCCTCCCTGTGCCCCCTGATGCCCTCCCTGTGCCCCTGATGCCCTCCCTGTGGCCCTGGTGCCCTCCCTGTGCCCCTGATGCCCTCCCTGATGCCCTCCCTGTGCCCCTGATGCCCTCCCTGTGCCCCTGATGCTCTCCCTGGTGCCCTCCCTGAAGCCCCTGGTGCCCACCCTGATGCCCCTGATGCCCTCCCTGTGCCCCTGATGCCCTCCCTGTGCCCCTGATTCCCTCCCTGGTGCCCTCCCTGTGCCCCTGATGCCCTCC